>JAPWDM010000030.1:4357500-4770859 GCA_035578155.1 Brachynemurus nebulosus
ATTCTGTACCAAAAATAGTAAAGTTACAGTAACTCTTTATCAAAAGTAGTAGGGTTACAGCGATTCCGTATCAAAAGTAGTAAGGTTACGGCAGTTCTGTACCAATAGTAGTAAGATTACAGTGATTCTATACTAAAAGTGGTAAGGTTACAGTGGTTCTGTATCAAAAGTAGTAAGGTTACAGTAGTTATGTACCAAAAGTAGTAAGGTTACAGCGATTTTATTAGGTTGTCCCGAGCAAACATATCCATTTTATTTTTTTCATTGTTAATCTTCATTGATCGAAATGACAATAAATTACGTATTAGTTAAATATACGAGCCTTCAGAATTTATTACACGTTGCCATCGCTCAGGCAGTTGTTGTACGCCAGTCATAGAACCTGACATGTTAACTTCCATCACGATTGTCTTCAGCGTTTTTTGAAAATCATCCCAGTTATTGTAGTGTGTTCCTCTTAGCTTCCTCTTCAATCTGGCAAAACAATTGAAGTTCAGCGGAGAGATATGGTGCCTCTTTTGCCAAGTGCTTTTGTATTATTAGAATGAGTGACACCCACAGACCAGTCCCACAAACAAGCAAACTTGAGTAAAACTCGTTGCTCATAATCACTTACTGAATGAATTATTTGTTCTTTAATTGATGATAATTTACAAAAGAGCGAACTGACTATCACTGAGAATAAACCTACAGTGTCGCGTATCTAATGACATTAGTCATGTTATAACAAGTCTAAAAACTAACAAGATACAGCATGTAAAAATTGGATGTGTTTGCTTGGAACAACCTAATATATCAAAAATAGTAAGGTTACAGCGATAATAAAGTTACAGTGGTTCTTTACCAAAAGCAGTAAGGTTACAACGATTCCGTATCAAAAGTAGTGAGGTTACGGCAGTTCTGTACCAAAAGTAGTAAGGTTACAGTGATTCTGTACTAAAAGTAGTAAGGTTACAGTGGTTCTGTATCAAAAGTAGTAAGGTTACAGCAGTTATGTACCAACAGTAGTAAAGTTAAAGCGATTTTTTACCAAAAGAAATAAGGGTACAGCAATTCTGTACCAAAAATAGTGAAGTTACAGTAACTCTTTATCAAAAGTAGTAGGGTTACAGCGATTCCGTATCAAAAGTAGTAAGGTTACGGCAGTTCTGTACCAAAAGTAGTAAGGTTACAGTGATTCTATACTAAAAGTGGTAAGGTTACAGTGGTTCTGTATCAAAAGCAGTAAGGTTACAGCAGTTATGTACCAATAGTAGTAAAGTTAAAGCGATTTTTTACCAAAAGAAATAAGGGTACAGCATTTCTGTACCAAAAATAGTAAAGTTACAGTAACTCTTTATCAAAAGTAGTAAGGTTACGGCAGTTCTGTACCAAAAGTAGTAAGGTTACAGTGATTCTGTACTAAAAGTAGTAAGGTTACAGTGGTTCTGTACCAAAAGTAGTAAGGTTACAGCAGTTATGTACCAATAGTAGTAAAGTCAGAGCGATTTTTTACCAAAAGTAATAAGGTTACAGCAATTCTGTATCAAAAATAGTGAAGTTACAGTAACTCTTTATCAAAAGTAGTAGGGTTACAGCGATTTTATACCAAAAATAGTAAGGTTTCAGCGATTCTTTATTCAAGTAATAAGGCTACAGCAATTCTGTACCAAAAATAGTAAAGTTACAGTGGTTCTTTACCAAAAGTAGTAAGGTTACAGTAGTTATGTACCAAAAGTACTAAGGTTACAGCGATTTTATATCAAAAATAGTAAGGTTATAGCGATTTTTTACCAAAAGTAATAAGGTTACAGCAATTTTGTACCAAAAATAGTAAAATTACAGTGGTTCTTTACCAAAAGTAGTAAGGTTATAGCGATTCTATACCGAAAGTAGTAAGACTACAGCAATTCTGTACCAAAAGTAGCAAGGTCAGAGTGATTGTGTACTAAAAGTAGTAAGGTTACAGTGATTCTGTATCAAAAGTAGTAAGGTTACAGCGATTTTATACCAAAAGTAGTAAGGTTTCACCGATTGTTTATCAAAAGTAATACGATTATTGCAATTCTGTACCAAAAATAGTAAGGTTACACAGATTCTTTACAAAAAGTAATAAGATTGCAGCAATTCTGTACCAAAAATAGTAAGGTTACAGTGCTTCTTTACCAAAAGTAGTAAGGTTACAGCGATTCTGTATCAAAAGTAGTAAGGTTACAGCGATTCTGTATCAAAAGTATAAAAGTTACAGCGATTCTATACTAAAACGTTTACGAAAAAGAAATAAAAATCCAAGGTGAATATGCGTTTTTCATTATAACTTAATAATACAAAAGAACGAGGGCAACCGTGCAGAAAGCTTATATTCAATTAAAATTTTGTATAGAATTAACTATTTGTACAGTATATTTTAAGTTGTTTTAAACAAACTATAGTCGAGTCTATAGCAGACGCCATTTTCCTTATGATTTTTGATAAATACAAAATTACACTTGCATTACATTGGTGGAGGGCGGATATTGTGTTTTTAACCACGGTGATATTCATCGGGAATTCTAAAAGGGAGTTGCCAAGAGAATCTTTACAACTCCAAAAAACTATTCCAGTAATTGATTTTTCCGGGGCATTTTTTCTCGGCCACTGAAGCACGCATTTACTCTATTTATAATATCCTCTCTAAAACGTCCCTTTACCCGCCCAAAATTTCACTCTGAAATTTGAGGCAACGAACGTGTTAGGTATTCAAATAAGGCAAGGTTATTATTTTTTATTATTCTATTGCAATGGTATGTATGTAAAAGGGTAACACGTACAAATACCATTGTTTTGAGGGTCGCGTGCACAATCCCATCCCCACCAATCGAGAACGAGGTGTGTGTGTCGTAGATAATCGTAGATAATATGCCGATTCGTTTTGTTATAGTAGGTCGAACGTGGTTAGTTGTTCTAGTCGACTTCTGTTCCTGTTTTAAAACGAAATCATTTATACAAAAACCTATTATTGTATCATATTCGTAAAAAAACTGCATATACAAGTACGGAAATATGTATGCCTATGAAAATGAACAGTTAGGTTACAGTAAAACTTGTCTATACGGAATAAATTTATTTTCCGGCGTCTCGACCTTAAGAAGCTATTTGGATGACATATAATAATAGAAAGTACATTTACTGTGTCAGCTCCTAAGTCGTACCATCTAAATTTATCTTTTCGTGATGTATTCTTAAAGTGCTGCCTAAACAAAAATCGTCACACAATTAACACGACCGTGTATTATTGTGAAATAAGTGAAATAGTATATTTTTCAATGAGCTGGTAATGATAACTATTACTCACGAAGGTGAAATTGCGACACGAGCCGAGTTTACGAGGCGAGTGTCGTAATGCATCTGAGTAAGTAATAGCCATTGCAAACGAGTGGAATACTATACTTTTTCTACGACATTTTTATTTTTGATCTAACTAAAATTGAATATAAATTTTAAATTAAAATAAGACAATGTTTAATCTATCTCTAATTTCATTAAATGTTTGTATATGTATCTATGGATACGATCAAAATAAATTTCGAATTGTTTTATTTACTTGCACGTTACTACATTATGCCAACAATCGCTAGCCCACTGAATAATGATTAATATGGTGTTTTCATTGGTCGAAAACGGTTGAGTAATGATCATTCCTCCACACTTTTAAGTAATGCCTAAGTTTCTCAACAATTAATGGATATGCAATGAGTGTGTTCTTCAACAGGGATAGAAAATTTTTTTTTATTTTTTAGTATTATTTTTTAGTACCTTGACGATCTCCATATAACATAGTCGATGTTTATCTAAAACATTTTATCTCTCTCACAGTGAAAAAATTTTCGATTTCGGGGGACAATTTTTAAGAAAAGTCATCACAGTTTATTTAAGAAAAATCAGTTTAGCCGTATATTTTGAGCGGATCTTACATAATATAACCTGCATTCATTTAACAATAAGATGGTTTAGCTTTCTAGCAATAAAAATATTTTTAAAATCGGTTGTTTAGTCTATTCTTGGCGCTTTATAAGTTAGTTATTTGCAAGCACATCAAAAAATGGAATTTTTAATGCATTTGATAGGTTTTACTTTACTAAACTCGCATTTTTAAATAAAACATGTCACGCAAACAATGTGGTTACGATAGTGTGCCGTTTTTTTTATTTACAAATAAAAATTAAACATTAATTTTTATCGGTAACAGGGGAGCAATAAATAATTGTTTTAAAGAGATATTTGAACAAAAAACAATTTCGATGGCCGTGTTTGATCGCAAACAATTATTGAATCACAATTTTATATTAAAAATAATAAAATGTTTAAGGGGGACCACTAGTGTGACCGTCTGAAAAAAAGGTAGCATTTGGGAATTATTTTAAAGAAAACTATAGTATGGAATGTTTTAATATTTTAAGGATATATTCCCCGACATATAATAAATTCATAATAAAATTTTTGGACCAAAAAATTGAAAATTCAGTGAGCTATTCGCGATCTCTCAAAGCTACAAAAAAGTCCCTCCATTGCTACAGTGATAGCGACCTTCACAGTGCCTGAAATCAAAAAAATCAAAAAGCCTATTAAACTAGAAGGTATTGCCCGTGCCATGAATCTCAATCGAAAAAAACGAGTTGAAATTTAACAAAATGGCGGAATTTTAAAAAAAGAGTTTCAAATTTTACGCGAAAATTCGATGATTTTTGGCCTGCAAAAACTACACTTTTTATTCGATCGGAAAACTGGAGGTTCATGGCACGAAGAAACATATATATAAAAGAAGTTGCAGTAAGAATCAAATCGATCGGATGATTTTGTCTTCGAGTTATAACTGCAGCCAATTTGAAAAATGTAGTTTTTCTTTACCGTACCTTTTGGTTTTAATCACTGAGAATTTTTACGAAAATTATTTACAATGTACTCACTATAACGGTCATAGTAAAACTAGATGAGTCGTTTAAATGTGCCAGGGTCTAGCTGCTCCACAACATGTGACTGGGAGCCACGTCCAGAAACTCCCGAACTATCAACTTTCATACATTTCTCAATACGTCCAAGTTAACAATGAAAATCAGAATCTGCTCTTCAGATGGCTGTAACTTAAAAACTATTTGAGATTTGCACTTGAAATTTTAGTGTTATTTTTAAGGCTATAGACTATCGGAAAAACATGCAAAAAATTTTGTACAATTTTTTTCAAAATATCACACTAGTGGTCCCCCTTAATATAAAGGTAAATGTTTCAATTTACGTATATACACTGTTAAAAATTTTTACAACATTTTTTACAACATGGTTGCAGTTACACCAGTGTCAAATCTTTGGAAATTCGCTACGTTATGCAGATGCTGCGACAGGGGTATATTTCATTCAATTTTTAAAAAAGTTCCATAATTTATACATATAATAAAATTGTAATGAGACCATTTCTGTACATGGAATATTTTTTGAAAATTGTACTGGTAGGTACTGTAAATAGTTATCGATGTAGATACCAAAACAGCGATTTTTATAATTTTTGTCTGGCTGTCTGTCTGTTAACGCATCACGCAAAAACTATTGGACGAATTTTAATGAAATTGGGTGTGATGATAACTTATTACCTGGGTCAACATCTAACATACTTTCCCATACCCACGGGAAAAGGGAAAAACCATTTTGAGCATGTGCACACATTAGGCAAAAACTATTGGACGAATTTTAATAAAATTTAGTGTGGTGGTAACTTATTACCGGGGGCAACATTTAAGATACTTTTTACTCCGGGAAAATGCCTCATTCCCACGGGAAAATAGAAAAACCATTTTGTGCATGTGCACGTATTACGCAGAAACTATTGGACGGATTTTTATGAAATTTGGTGTGGTTTTGACCTATTACTTAGGTCAACATTTAAGATACTTTTACTCCGGGAAAATTCCTCATTCCCACGGGAAAATAGAAAAACAACTTTGAGCATGTACATGCATTACACAAAAATTATTATTCTTTGCAAATTCTGTATAATTATTACACTTACATACTTCTCATTGAGTTTATAACAATGCTTTGCGTGAACGACGTCGCGGGTACGGCTAGTAGAGGAATGCGATTTTATTAAGGACGTTCGTGCGTCAAACCTAATAGTAGATAAAAATTTTAATTTTAGAGAATTGACAAATTCAATTACATACTTATTTTCCCTCAAAGATTTTAAGGCCTTCATAGATCATTTCTTAAAGTAATTGACGATTAAAAATCAAATTTTTAACACAGAGGCATTGAAAAAACATTCTAAACAGCATTTTTTCATTTTAAAAATTATAGTATGTATATTATAAGAGTAGATACCATAATAAAAAATATTTAAAAATATTCTTTGAAATATGCAATTTATATAATTGCACAAAAAACATATTGCTGACGACCGTTAAAATGAAATATGAATTATTGAAATTAATATTCGGGTAGATTTTGATGTGTACACGACATACAAACTCAAATCAGACTACTAAATTTCAATCAACAACTGTGTATGCATCGATGTCAGAGATCAGTATATAGGTGGTACGCATCGCAATCACCTATATACACGACCAACACGACACGATATGACACATGAACAACTACAAGCTCTGTATGCATAACATACAGGTACAGTGTTTTGTGGTAGCTACATAACATTATTCTGTAGTGTTTTGTGGACGCGCTCGAACGTCTTTAAACAATACGATTATCCCAATCATTATTGAAATCGTTCTCAAATGCGTAAAAAGTGTAATTTTACACACTTTTTATAATCCATATTTGCAATTAAATACAATAAAAAATAAATTAGTTCAACAAACAAATCGTATTAATAAAAAAAAAATACAATCTTCATAAAAAAAAAGAAAAAAGCTTCAACAGAAATCAATAGTAATTTAAATAGATTATATATCAATCCACTCGCAGTCATGTGTTTCTCAAATAACTACAACCAGTTACAACTACTATACTACAACTACCACACCACATACGTATGTAGGAATTAGGAATGTTGGTATGCGTACGTCAGAGACATGGAGGAGACACGTCATTAAAAGTGGAAGTAGAGTATAATACATTTTTAAGCTCCTTTATTGATTATTTGACTATATCAATTTATAGGCTTACTTTGTTAAATATCTATGTGTGTATGAGAGTACATATAAACACAAACACACTCACCGTAGATATCCGATTATATGTATTACTGGCTGGTAGCTTTTGTGAAATGACATATCGCAGTGACGGTATCTAATAGAAGATTTGGTGTAGTAACGCGTACCTAAGTGTTTTTTTTTTTTTTGATTTGGTCATCGTTTCACGTCATCTAGTAGGTACGCGCTGACAAAATTATAGTGTTCTATCGTTGTAGCTACTCTCAGTAAAATATTAGTGATATATTTAAAGTCAAAGTTAACACTTTGAGGCCCGAGCACTTTCATAGTAAACTTCCCCGGAAGCCGGCAATATTTAAAAAAAAAAACTTTATATAAACAAATACACTGAATCCTCGGTATATGTACCCCCATGTGAGGTGAGTCTCACTTTAAAGTATAATTATCAAGGCACAATACAGGATGATCTTATTGGGCATATACATGCGTATTTAAAAAGAAATTAAAATACACATTTTAAGCTGCGTAGCGATAATGTAAAAAATTTTATAATTTCACTCCAGCTATATTTGCACATATTCTATATACGTAATATGCAAAATGCAAATGCAAAATGAGTAACATAAAATTCTAGAATATTCTAATCATCAACTAGCAGAGATATCAAAGAACAGACTTCACCATTGAATTGGTCACTAAATATGAGATTAAACAGTGTAGATTGACAAAAATTCTAGAATGTTCTATTTGTCAACTAGCAAAGATATCGAATAATCAAGTGTACCATATAATTGTCCATTAAAAAAGAGGCCAAATTACACATTTTGACAAATATTCTGGAATAATCTATTCATAAACTAGCAAATATATCCAAAAACAGACATCACCATTGCATTGGCTACCAAAAAGAGACTAAATAGCACATTTTGAGAAATGTTCTAGAATATTCTATTTGTCAACTAGCAAAGATATTGGAAAATCGATTGCACCACTTAATTCTCCAACCAAAATTAAACCAATATAAACCAAATGTCCCATCAAAATATGATATTTCGTCTTTTATTCGATGACTAATTAAATGGTGCAATCGATTTTTCGATATCTTTGTTAATTGATGAATAGAACATTCTAGAATTTTTGTCAAATTGCGTTATTTAATCTAATTTTTAGTGCCCAATTCAATAGTGAAGTTTGTTTTTTGGTATCGCTGCTAGTTCATGAGTAGAATATTCTAGAATTTTTGCGCTTCTGCTATTTGGCGTCTTTTACGCTGATGAATGCGATAGTGAAGTTGATTTTTCGACATCATTACTAGTTTTCTAAAAGTCGTCACTTATATTCATTAGTACAACATTCGATTTCCTTTGTCTACCACAACCGAATCTTAAATGTAAGTTGTCTCTTAAGATAATTTTGCTTTAAATAAATTCAGATAAATAATATTTACCAACCAGAGTATAATTATTTGCAAAGCACACCCTGTATAATATATTTCTGTAGATTTCTGTTTAAAAATATTGTAAACATGTTATTGTTTATATAAAAAAATTCCCACGCAGGTACAACTAGTAAGAGGTCTAACTAGTGATGCAGTAGTGTACATAAAATAAAATGATTCAAACACTGAATAGATTCAACACAGTTCAACATGTATGTGTAAAACTGTAAACATAAGTACGTGATACGTACATACTACATATACAATGACATTCAAATCAATTTTAATTAAAAATATAAATTATATTTTTTTAGTATTTTTTACTATCTTAAAATTTTTTATACATAGAAACCAAAAGAGTAGTGTGTGTTGGTATGTATTTGTGTGAGTAGAAACACATCCGTGTGATGAATGATGATAAACATCACACACATAATGCATAACCAACTAATCAATTAATCATTGATCGCGGTCAGCCTCTGGGGATGTTTTGTTTTGTTTCGGATGCCGAAGCCATGGGACTGAAAGTGTTAATATAAATGGTGTAATTCGTTTATTTACGATTTCAACTATAAATGCTACAAAAATTCATTTTTATTTTTGAATTTTATTTTGAATTACTACGTTATATTTACATATATAAAAATATAAACACTAAATATTTCACTTCGTTCAAAACACATTGCTTCCGATACTAGTAGTATAGCGGAAGCATTGTGATCACTTTTGAAATGGAAATTTTCATGCATATTTTACGCTTTAGGGCATTCTGAACCATTTTGGTTTCTCGTCCGTCTATCTATTCATCTGTTTGTCCGTCTGTATGTCCGAAATTACCACCAAATGGCATAACTTCCAAGCTATTCAATCATTTCTGATGAAATTTCATTACAATACATTTCATTACATTTTGAATAATGATAGTTATTGTGAATGCGCAAAGTAAAATCGGTTAACACTAGGTGCATGAAATAGACTCCTTGGTTTTCTTGTTCCTATGACAACTAAAAACCTAACTGCTATAAAAATAAACACTTTTGTTTTTAACTTTTTGTAATCATTCCACAGTTTGAAACGTCAAATAATATTTACTGGTTTCTTTAACTTTTTTTACGGGTTAATTTGACATTAAAAAAGAAAAAACTATACAGTCAAGTCTTTTCGTAATTTCTATAGTTTACTCTCATCGAAAATTTATTATTGTTTCAAATATGACGTTAAAAATATGATAAGAGACGAAATTTAAAATAAGATGCAATTTAAACACAAAATCATTTTAAAAATTGAATAGATATCTGTTACGAGTACGGGGGAGCTGTATGCCACACGCCCCCCGCCCCCCACTGACAGCATATTTTCTCAAAATTTTAATCTATACACAATAGAGCGGTGAAAAATTAGATATGTCTTAACAACAAAATGCAAACAGTTTTTTGAAAATTCACAAACCGCCACTGTATAATACGACGTATATTTAGATGTAATATATTGATAGTATTTGTTCATATCAAGGCATGAAAAATATCGGTTTAAGAATTGATTATTTTCGTATTAAAGCCGTCTTTAATACATGAGATTTATCTAGTTAAATATGAATAAACTAATAACAATAGTAATAATAAATAATAATCATTATTTAGTGAAGCACAGATTACGTGTAATACATACGTCACATGTGCACACCATTCAATTAATAATTTGTTTGTTAATAAAATCTGTTACTGTACAATTTTACCCGGGGAATCAATACCTAAAACTAAAAGTACACAATTAAAGGACAAC
Organism: Brachynemurus nebulosus; assembly: GCA_035578155.1. Taxonomy (NCBI): domain Eukaryota; kingdom Metazoa; phylum Arthropoda; class Insecta; order Neuroptera; family Myrmeleontidae; genus Brachynemurus; species Brachynemurus nebulosus. The sequence goes on from JAPWDM010000030.1 coordinate 4,367,842, forward strand.
CAAACTTCAGAGCAAAAATTTTGGAGTTCTGATATAAAAACTGAAAAATTCAAATTGAAATTGTCCAAAGATCTAACGCAGTCTTTCTCAAACTATGGTACACGCACAGATGAGACAGATCAAGCCTACATAGAAAAAAGTGTGATCCGAAAGTTGCAATAAGTAGCAATTTATACTGCTTACTGATTAGTCGTCCATCGGTTCTTCAAGCGTACACATTCATTGTTAAGTCCTGGCCACAGTGGTGGCTGTTCATTGTTACATCACTAGTAGCAGGTACATGCACATGGTTGTTCTAGTATACGTATGCATTCTCACCTTGGACCACCGCTACATACATACAGAGTATTAACACACACAAACATCCACTACCTTACACATACCAACAAAAACTCTAAATACGTATATAAGCTTCCACCTCTCTGCCAAGTCTGACGACGTAAAATTCTGATTACAGTCGGGATGCTAACTATCATAATAGTAGTTTGACCCCTTGGGTACATGTATCCCTTAGGGTACCTCAGTCCAAGCGCGTATACAGGGGGCGGGGGGTCAAGGGGTCGAGGCCCCCCTTCCCGCGAATTGAAAATATACACTAGATATTATTTAATTTTAAGCACCATATCGGTAAATTTTACCAGTTGACGCTTTTTTTTTGGGTCGTCAACGGCATAGAAGAAGTTCAATTGATTATTCTTTTTTGTTATAATAACTTTGTCTCAGAAATTTTTTTAGTCCTGTCATTTTCTACGTGATAAATAGGTGTTATATTTAGTTGTGTCTAATTTGCTTAATTTTACCTGTCTTTCCGTTCAAAATGACATCGTTTCTAATTTCCTACAATCTGTTTTTCATAAATTTTTATAGTAGGTACCATTTTGAATGTATGATTTAATAGGGCTATACATAGGAAAAAAGTTTGAAAAACACTGATCTAACACACAATCTTTCTCCAGGGCAAAACATTTTTACACAATAAAATTCAAAACAGTTATAAATATTTGCAACTGTTACGTCATTAAAATATAATAAAAATTTTAATAATTTACAATTTAAATGGTGATTTACTGAACGAAAAAAGGACTATTAATCTGTTAAAGCTCAACATAAAACGTAAGCAATATCTACGGAAAAATATTAAAATTTCAATTTTAATCTGATGTAAAATTTATTTGTAAAAATGATACAGGTAAACCTCTTTTTATGCGATGTATAGGGACCGCATAAAAAAAAATCATAAGAAAAATATATTTAAAAATATCATAAATACCTATAAAAAGTTTAGTTTAGTCTAACTGAAAAAAAAAACTTTTTTATGCGGTGAATCGGGACCGCATAAAAAAAGTTTCATCGAAAATACATAACTCAAAACGCTCAAAACCGCACGATTTCATTTTGTAAACAAGGATAAAGCGCTTAGACGTGGAAACATTTTATTTCATTTTTATAATATTATGAAAATTGTGAAAAATACATTTCTAAAAAAAAACTAAATGATGCAATAAGTTATATTCTTATGCATGTACTGATTAAACGCTTAAAAACCATTAAAAAGTATTTTTATCAAAGAGTTATTATAGTTAACGTTTAACTTTTTTACTTTCTCTTAATTTTGATTCACATTATGCATTTTAATAACAATTTTTTTTTTTAAATCGCACAAAAAAGAACCGCATAAAAAAAGGTTTAGCTGCATACGGATATAATACGTACATAAATATATTTTACAAATATAATGGAAATAGCCAGAATAATTTTATTTTCAATATTTTTATCATATTTGAGTACCGGAACACAAATCCCTTTATTAATATACAAAAGCTGATGTTGGTTCAAAACCCCTCAAATTAAATATATGCACTGCGACTCTACTCTTGTATATGATTCCTATTATACATAAAATATTATATTCAAGCTATAAGATATTTTCTTACACAAATAATAATATATTTTCAAATCTTAAATGAAGGCACACTCTAATCCCACTTAATGACTTTTCTTTCTTTCATTCTCCATACTGACATATTTTATTTTCGTATATATCATTATAATTATTACGTCAGTGAGTGACTCCTGACCCACAAGGGTTGCACAAAATTAAATTTATTTTTATATTAATTTATTCGCCTCGCTGGGTTTACTGAAAATTGTTTGGTAGCTTCCACAGACCAGTGAACATATTATATATTATATTATATAGACTGATAATACAAATGTGTAATTGAAGCAATCAGTTACGACCATGTTCCGACCTCAATAGTATTCTGTTATATAGTAATGGATTCGTATGCGTAGTTACGTTTTCAAATAATTATTGTCAAAATATAATATTGATAATAACATTTTACTTTTTTGAGAAGAAACTGCAAAATTTTGAAAGAAGAAAAGTGGTATTCGCTTTATTTTCAAAATACCTAAGTATACAAATTATGTCCTGCAATAATTATAGTCGCATTTGCTCGAAAATTGACATTATATTATTTCATTAAATTTCACCCGTCTCGCTCTTGTTACCTGCTTCAAAAAAATGCCTAGAAACTGGCTTTACGCTTTGTCTAATAGTATAATATAATAGTGTTCATTGGTCTGTGATAGCTTCACAGTTTTTAGTTTTTAAAAATTAAATGATATAAATATGGAAGCTTTAGAAACCAGAGAAGTTTTAACAATTACAGTGTTCGTAATCAAAAAAATTTTGAAATTCTTATAATTCTTTCCATCACATCCTTTTTTAATTTCGACATTTTTGAATTTAATGTATATGAAATTTTAATACGCGTGCTATAAATAGATAGCTCAATTAACCTTATACAGTCTACGAGTTTACGCCATAAACTTCCCCAGGGGCCGGCAATATTTTTGACACATTAACGCATCGCTGTACCACGTCAATAATTCCGTATAAAGCATACACCCAATAAGGTATAGAAACATAGCTAGCACGTTTACAGAAATCATTACTACACTACTGAGAGTGTGTTAACCCATGCCATGCTACCTGTTCGCCGTAGTATCACACATGTATGTGATCACTGATCGCAATTGGCCTCTACGTTTGTTCTAGCTATGACATAGATGCTGTTCGAGATATATGAAAATGAATTTTTTTCCATGTTCTCCAAAATGAAGTTGGGGTTACATCTGTCATCTTTATTGTTTAAGCCACGTTTTTTTTTTCAGATTCTGCCACCTAACTTTTCAACCATCGAACTGAAAAAATTTTTTAAAAATACTTGATAATATTTTTAAACTAAAATTATTTCGATTATCAAATCGTTTATCACGTAATTAACCCCCATAATTAATGTACATGCAGTAAATAGATTTCTGGCGTTTTTGTGGTGTTCTTAGAAATAAAACCCATTGCTAATATTCAATTTAAGTGCTTTTCACCGATAGATACACTGTTACCGTGTTCGACGCCGTACTTTGTCATTTTAGCGAATTTTCAGAATGAAAATTCAGCTATTACAGCAGCTCTTATGGTAAGACCTAAGCCCGGGACTATGGCAGAAATTTGTTTTGGAGCCTCTAGAACTCGAAAATCTACTTCACTAAAATTTATATATATATAGATATATATATATGTATTTATGTGTGTACGCGATAGCTGTCGAACGAAGCATTTAATTGTTACGAAATTTGGTAAAATCGTTAATTGTTCAAAACGCTTGGATAAGTTCGTTAGCCAGACACATCCGATGCCACAGACCGGATATTTTGGGCTTTAAAGTCTTTCTTTTGTGTTTTTGATCAGAATTTAAAACTTTTTCAAAAATTTTATTACATTATCAAAAATATCGTAAGAAGTTATATCAGAGAGCTTTTTATACTTTTCTTCTATGTAACGTCGTTCTTAAGAAAAATCAAAAATAATCCCGTTTTAAAAGTCTCTTTTTATTTGTTATTTCACTCTACCTCGTTTGATTTTTCTATTTAATATATATTGTGTTTATAAATGTGTCTAAGGGTGTTTCGTCACTAGTTATTCCTATTACCTAAATATATGTCAGATTTCTTTAATTAAATATTATGAATAATGTCTTAATAAATTTATAAAGTTATATTATAAATGTTAATCAATTAAACTGTACTATTTATTTGATTAAATAAACTTTTGACATATTTTTTTTTGTGGTGTTGAATGGCCCTTAGCTATTTGTAAACGAAGTACAAATTTTGATAATGTTAGTTTTTTGTTTTGTTTTTTTATAACAATCTGTCAAATGGAATCATTTTTAAATATATGCATATAATATGCATGCATGTATATAACCTAATTATAAATATTTTTGTTTTAACACATTATATTTATTATTTTGAAAATTTTCTTATTTAATTTTTAATAAGATGAACTAAATTAGAAAAAACTGATTGATGGTAAGGAAATTTTATAAAAAAAAGTATATATTTGACAAGATTTTGATGACATATAATTGGTATACTTTGGAATTAAAAACAAAGTGAATGGGTACAATATAGTGTTTTTAACAGAAAATAAAGTTTTTGGAGCAACTAAACAGTGCCGGAACAACTAAATTAGCCATGTAGCAGGAGCCAGCAGTTACGAGCCTCGCGCTTGTGTCCAAAAAAAAAACAATACAAATTCATACAACATGAGTGATTTAACAAAAAAAAAAAAAAAATAGAAAAGAAAACGAGTTTTGGCTCAACTTACATTTGAATGCTAAATCAAATCTACATAAGTGACATTTTTGACAGAATTGACTTTTTGCTAAAATAGTAAAGTATGAAAATATATGCAAACGGATTGTTTGGTGTAAAAAGCTGCACACAAAAAGAACTTGTAAAAACACCAATAAAATTATGTATCATTTAATTAAAAATAAATTTTAATCTTTCTTAAAATATTTTACATTGTTACACATATAATTTAATTTCCATTAATAATTGTTAATGAATTTTAACCTCTTTACACACGACAGTTAGCTATTCAAACATTTTTACATTTGTGATTAAGTGTTAATTCGTTGTTGAAAACATTCATCACAAAAGATTGGAAATTTCTTCTTTTGTCAAGTAGATTGTTTGTGTACAATTTAATTGAAATACTCATAAAACAATCTAAAAAATAAAAAAATACATTAATTAATTATTAAATTTTTTGAAATATTTAACATTTTACCTGAATGGGGTTATAAGTTCCAAAATATGTTACAACCTTTCAAAATGTTGAACAATAATCCTATTTCAAATTTTAAATTTGTAATTCAATATCGACTAGATAAAATGTTTACAAATGAAAATGATTTCTACACACTAACTAAAAAAGTAATAGCCCATTTTCTGAACTAAGGAATAGACATTAAAGTGTTCATTAGAGATTAAATATTAATTGTGTAGACAACCCAACAGAGGGCAACAAGTTACAAACAACAAAGCAAATTCCTCAAAGCGGCAAATTTAAATAATAAATAAATAATTATAATGTTTTGTTTAGTCTATTTAAGAAAATAATTAGTCAGTTAAATAAGTGTTAATTTATAATTTATTGAAGTAATAATTTTGATTACTAAAATCTAAATCCTTTTAACAATGATTTATTATTAAATAATCAATATATAGATATATAATACAATTAGAAATAATGTTATAAAATTTTGTGAAAAGCACACAGCCAAGGTTACTTAACGGATTTCGACTAGTGAAGTGTCTATGAATAGAGCATCATATCAGGGGTGGCACAAGAGAGCCTGAATTTTCAAATTTGGTTTTATTATTAGTTGTTATCGTTAGTTACGGAGCCACAAATTTTAATTTTTTTCCAAAGCAATTACACGTAAAGTAAAATAAATTGTTTATTCATTTCTCTTATAGAAATGGATAAACGGATCTCAGGTAACAGTACTATTATTATTTAAATTAAAATAAGATGATTTTGTTAGTATAAGTGAGGGCAAAATTATCACCCAGGACCTTGGGACCCCAAAAAAACTTCTTCATACTAAACAGCTGGGCGGATCTCAAGAAGATGTTGCGAAAATTAGATATGCTACTGAAATATGAATATTACTTGTTTTTATAGTATTAATTATTTAAGTAACTGTTTTTGTACAGAATTTCAGAATAGCGAATTAAAAAGTGAAGTAAGGTTAAGATTGTTCTATAGAACCTTCTAATAGGGATCACATTAAATAGCTGAATGGTGCGGACAATTAAATCGATCTCCAAGTTACCCTTCAAACACTATTGGAATTCCAGAAAAAGATGAAAGTAGCATTAAAATTGTTATTCTCCAAGAAGGGTCTAAAACTGAAGAATATCTAAAACTATTATTACGGATACCAGAGCAAAGGTCTCAAACTAAAGTTACAAAATACAAAAATGTATTCCATGATACCTGAGTGAAGCCGCAGGACGGAAAGCAGAAAAAAAATTATAAATTTTTCTGTTACTTAAGTAAAAATTCATTTAACTATTAAATTATTATTTTAAGCGACTTTCCATTTTGGAACTTAATTTATGACGGAGAATGTCATGGAAAGATCCGAGTTCGGGACTATACGGCAGAAATTTGTTTAAAAACATATATATATATATATATATATATATATATATATATATATATATATATATATATATATATATATATATATATATATATATATATATATATATAGGGTGTAAAACAAATAACTCTCGTCCTTTTGTGGAGGGCGACACCTAGCAAACTGTAGACACTAAAACCGCAGGAATTTTTTCGAAATTAACAGTCGCGTCACCCCTCAAACGGATAAGAGTCAGTTCCTTTACATCCTGTATATAATATATGCACACATACATATATACATATATATATATATATATATATATATATATATGTAGGTGTGTATATATATTATATACAGGGTGCAAAGGAAATAATTCTTATTTCCTATATAGAGGGGTGACGCGACTGTTAATTCCGAAAAAATTCCTGCGGTTTTAGTGTCTACAGGGTGCAAAGAGTCACCCACAAAAGGACGAGAGTTATTTGTTTATATATATATATATATATATATATATATATATATATATATATATATATATATATTTGTGTGTGTCTGCGCGATAACTCTCGAATGAAGCATTCAATCTTTACGAAATTTTGTTAGAAGCTCAAAAGTCTCAAAAGCTGGGACGAGTTCGTTAGCTGATATGTCCGATTTTTAGAAGCCATTTTTCACCATTTTTAGTGATTTTTTGGTTAAACTTATTTAAATGCATATGTGCTATACTATATGTGATCCGCCAGGGTCCTGGGGACTCAAAAGTAAAAAATTAACCACTCAACCGATTTCGAAAATCTTATCACTGTTATAGAGTTAAACTATTTTAGATGGATACAAGTTGTTATATGAGATCCGTCAGTGTCCTATCTCTGAAAATTCGCTATGTTATGCAGGTGCTGCGACAGGGGTATTTTTAAAGTATACTCAAAACTACGTAAATACAACAGCTTGGAACCGGACCTTTTTGTTTCTGAGTGTGTAATATATTGTGTACATAGAAAGTAACAAGAAGATGAAATCATGTGGCTACACAATCACAAATTATGTTAAATACGTATTTCTGATTGAATGAACATAAATTCCAGTAAGAATAGAAATGGCCTTGAGTGGGATTTATTCAGTGTGTACACTTATTGAGGTTGTATTTATATAGTTTTAACTGTAAATAAAAAAAAAATTTAAATATTATTTTATGAATTGTTGTGAAACAAATGTTGTAAAAAATTTCTTCAACCCTTGTATAATTATGTATATATATTTATTTATATTTTGTTGATTGTATTTATAATTAAAATAAATTATAACTATTATTTTTCGGTAAGCCGATCACAATTAAATCTGCCGGTGTAAATGTTTTTAATCTTGTTATATTTAAATTAAAACTGTCACATGCCGTGTATAAGAAACTTTTCAAATAAGAATTATAATTAATCATTCTATAATTATAATATTTACCAAATTATTATTATTATTATAATCTCTATTTTAGTGATAAAAATCATACAACAACGAAAATGGTTTTAATAATATAGTATTAGTTTTATGTTTTAACAAAACGATTCTAATTAGAAAATAAAGGGCTGCTCAAAAAAGAAACTCCATAACAGGGGTTCTCACAGCTTTAAATCAATGAGCTAAACTGTAAATATTTGTTGGACCAATAAAAGATTTTAAGATAACAGAGGAGATAAAGGAAAAATGTGTTGATTTACTTAGGTATGTAAAGTTGTTGGTCGATAAAACGATTTTTTCAAAGGATTTTAACGAAACTTCTCTAGATGTTTATTTAATTCAGTACCAATAATACGAACCTATTCCGATTAAAATTGACTTCCCCAATTGTGAGGAAAACGAGTATAAAGTTTTGTAATTTTAACACGAGCTTTTATGAGAAAACTCTATTTTTTTGTGAATAAAATGAAAACGTGTCAAAGGAATCTGATAAAAATTTGATATGTTATAAAATACAAAGTTACAAATCATATTTAATAAAAAATAGAAAAATTCATCACTACGCCGTTTTTGAAATATAAGTTATAAATATTACGTTGCAACGTTTTTACAACGCTTTTTCAACAATGCTTTTATATTACTACAACATAAGCGCGCGAAAATTAAAAAAAAAAACAAGTAGTATACAAATATAATAACTGAAAAATATTAATACATTATCTAATTTTTGATAAAAAAAAATTTTTCGCTGAGATATACCTTTGTACCTGACTAACTCAGAGCAACTACGTTAAGTTATATTTCCTAATTATTTACTTAAATAAAAATTAACCATATTAATAGATTTGATCGTTACTTTATGGTATTTCATATTTGTAAATAACAAACAAATATTTTACTTCGCAAAAATACCACTTTTATTTTGAAACTGACAATATTGTTTGAAAATGAACTGACGGTTCGAAACAATATTGTCACAGTTTCAAAATAAAAGTGGTATTTTTGCGAAGTAAAATATTTGTTTTATATTTAAAAATTAACCATCTTAGTCATTTAGTCGAGGGAAGAATAGCCAACTAAAAAATCACTACGGTATGAGTGATGTCGGATGATTAATCGATTAGTCGGTTTTTTATTTACATTTAATCATTTTTAGCCGACTATTTTACCTTCGCCGAATATTTTTTTTTTAAATGATCAAAAACGACTAATTTATTCATTGTTTTGTATTATTTATTGCACTTCAAAAAATGAAAACTAAAAAAATACTTATTCGTTTGATTTTTCACTTTTATGTGATTAAGAGATTGTAATACCATATATTTCTTTTTGTTAAAATATATATTAACAGTCAGTAATTAAATACAAAAGAAAACATTGTTCTTGAAATAGTTAGGTACATCGGTTGTCCAATTTATGAATTCGATTAAAAATTGAGTCGATTAGTCGACTACTGTATGCTCGATATTTTCGATTAATGACTAATTTTGTATGAAAAACCACTTTAATCGATTAATCGACTAACTGCTCCTCGGCTCGACAACACTATACGGTATACAATATTAACTACCATATAATCGTAACAATTTTTTATTTTCAATAATCTTTTCAAATGTTGTGGAAAAATTTAATAAATTCTAACACCGTTCGCGTATAATCGGATATTAAATGCATCTATTGACTAAATGCCGTTGGCAAATTATCAAAAATGTCAATATGATTGCACGTGAGCATACAAAAGCAAGCCAACAGCGACATTGAGATGAAAATGTTCCGAACTATTTGAACTTCAAACTTGGAGAAAAGAAAAACAAATTACAAATTTTATAACAATTTTCCTGGCCAGGACTGGTATTTTATAAACTGTATCCAAATTTTGTTATCAGTCTGAAAACTATAATATTGACTTTATCAAATAAACTGTTACTATTGAATCTACAGAAAGATCATTTCCAAAACTGACGATAAATTACTTCGAAACCGTCAAAATCGATTTAGCTCTTCAGTAATTTTATCCAATTAAATTACTATACCAAAGGTAGCGAGATCGCGTATTTTGAAAATGTACCCGAGGTCGGAACTTGTGACGTCACTGACCGATCTAGGATCGGGTATAATTTACAAAACAGAAACTCAGAGCCAAAATCGGGTATATTTTCAAGTACAAGAATACTACTATGAGAATGTAAATATATACCCGACAATAAATTAGTGTAATCTTATACAGTTACTAACAAGGCATATTTTCAAACTTACTTCAACTGTAATTTATACTCGATCCTCATAATAAAAATATGCACATACGATTTAAAACAAGACTTACTTTGTTGCAAATAAAAAAAACCGTTACAATTTTTTTAAATAATTTTTAGCTTCTTCTTATCTTAATTCTAAATTGTTAGCGTGTGAGTTAAACGTGGAAAATTTGTTTGAAATTGAATAATGATAAATAAAACAGATTTAGAAGGTTTTTTTTACAAAAGCGTATGAATATGGACGGATAATATTATTTGAATTCGAATCCGCTGATAAATATTTGCTGCAATTAAGGTAATAGTCTAGTAACTTGGATTGAAAAAATCGAAAATTTTTTCTTTAGTTTAATTCGAAAGTACAATATATTGAGCATATACTGTGAAAACGAAAAATTTTTGAATCCGTTGCTATTTTATGAAAAAAAATGTAAAAAAACTTATACATAACGATAGCTACAATTATGTATTTTAATAATTTTTTTTCTTCTTTTAATTTGAAATGATTCATCATTACAATATCGTTGGTATAATTTGCAATTTTTTTAGGTACATTTGCATTATTAAGTTTGCAAATATTTAATATTAATCTATAAAATTTTATATGAACAAATGGATACTCATTAAAGTCTATTTAATTCGACCCTCATATATTCACTCACATTTGCAAAAAAAAATTCGCTAAAATTGTCAATTTTTTGCGGCGTCACAGTGCTGTTTTACCTTAACTACTTGATTGAACCATTTGTTTACCAATAAATTTAAAGTGGGTATGTTTTTCATTCTATTCTTATTGAATATTGAGTTAGAAAATATGCCCGAGCTCAGTGCTTTTAATGGGTATATTTTCAAGTATCGAACTATGCTTATTAAACATTGAATGTATACCCGAGTTCAGATACATTGAGCTCTGAATACGGGTATATTTTCCAAATACGCAGCGAGGTCACAGTAGTTCGATACCAAACGTAGTAAGGTTACAGTGATTATGGACCAAGAGTAGTACGGTTATAGTGATTCTGTACCAAAAGTAGTAAGATCACATTAATTCTGTATCAAAGCAGTTCCATTCAAAAGGTAGTAAAGTTACAATGGTTCCATCTCAAAAGTAGTATGGTTACAGCGTTTTGTATAAAATAGGAAAGTTGCAGCGGTTCTGTACCAGAACTAGTAATGTCAGAGGAGTTTCATGCCAAAACTAATCAAGCTACAGCACTTCTATCCCAAGGGTAGTAAAATTACTACACTTCTATTCGCTCCGAGCCGAAAGTATAGCCACCTTTATAGCTACCATTACAAATGAATGGAAAATATATCAAAGAACTGAAATTTGTTTAATAAAAGTCATACATCTGCTCATTTTACCTCAAAAATGTCTGAAAATAGAATATTTTTCAATAATTACCGAAGAAAAAGATTAAGAGGTAATTTTTTTGATACTTTTTTGAAAACTTCAAACTAAAATGACGTTTTATAGTAGAGTTACAAATAATTTTTTTTTAATTTTTTTTGTAGATGCTGGTAAATAAACATCGTAATAAATACCCGCTTTGCAAAAATGAAACAATTAAAAAAAAAAAACTTCTTAAAGCAAATAGTAATATTATGTACAAAAGCCGTCCTGATAAATTGATAAATTTGTCCACTTTGAGCGCTGTAGTTCATTTTTGTATCCCTTCCAGGCAAATGCCCGTAGCGAATAAGGACTGTAGTAAGGTTTTAATACCAAAAGTAGTAAAGTTATAACGATTCTAACGCAAAAGTTGTAAAGTAACAGCAGCTTCATGCCAAAAGTACTAATGGTTACTATGATTTTATAAAGAAAAAATAGTACGGTTAGAGCGATTCTATGTCAAAAGTTTCAGTAATTCTATACTCATATTTTCAGTAATGAAAATTTTTATACTTGAACCTTGATTGAATGTAACTTTGTTGAATAACCACAGTCCCGTACGGATCTACCATTCGTTCAGAATTGCCAAACCGTTTCCTGTAAATCATTCTGCCACTGAATATACGAATTTTGTACAATGTAAAAATAGTTCCCTTTTTCCTTTTAAAATACAGAACCTTAAAAAGAATATCGTTACGTTAACGAAAAAACTATCATCCACCCATTACAAGTACATTTACGTATAGTCAATCAGTGCTACACATAAAGTTGAGCATTGTGAGAATTTGCACAAGTAAATATGAATATGCTGTCATATACACATACTGCGTGTATCCGAAATGTGTATATGTGTGTGTATATAACAACATATCCATGTTTACTTGAACAAAGTCTTACAATACTCGACGTTATGCATACCACTGAATATAACACAGGTGTGTACGGTTTTACTTGTAACGAGCTTTCGTGAGCCGGTGTGAAACAGCTGGAATCATGTTCTTAATGTTGTCACCTTACCATCATCTTCTTAAATGACCATGCATGGGACAACTCTATATTGTACATACATACGTCTGCTGATTGTGTCGACACCACTAGGACATAATATTCTTGTTCTTACCGTTTTATTATCTTACATTGTATCTTGTGTGTGGTAAAGCTATGGTCAGTTAGAACTTGCTCGGTCGGTGCCAATTCACCTACAAATGGACTACGGTGAGAAATTTTATTATATTATGAGACACTTACAGTGAGTCGGTGGCAATTCACCCATTAAGAGCAGGGGAGAAAGAAGTTTACAGGTTCATGTTCACATTGAAACTTGTTAGTAATGTTAGAAAATATAAGTTATGTTGATGGTACGTTTTACTGACTGAATTTATTTTTCTTGAGAATTTTCACCATTCCATTTGAAAGGTTTTGTTGATTGAAAATCTTTATATTCGTGTAAAACTTCCAATAATGACATGTTTTGACTAACATAATCAGTTCGACTCGTAATCGTCAATGTATACAGGGTGTAAAAAAGTAACTCTCGTCCTTTTGAGGGATGACTTACTGCAATTAACAATTTGAGAAAATCGAACAATTAACTGGCTACATGATGTTTCAAAATTTTTCTAAGTAGGACCCTGTCTAAATTATGCATATATACCTTCTTAATATCAAAGGTAGAAAATAATTTTATTGACTAAAATTCAATAAAATTTTGTCAACATGTTTAGGTGGTAAAATTTTTTCTGTTGAAAAACAGTTTTGGTTCAAATTTATTAGCAAATATTAATTACATGGGTGAGATCTACCCGCTGTTTTCGTAGTGAGATTTATATACTTTACACCCTGTATACTGTATGACTATATACTGTATGACTGTATAACTATATACTGTATAGACAGTATATAGTTAGCTTCGTTCAGTATTCAGCTTAGCTTCAATCTTGATACAACGCAACATAGACTAAGAAAAACATTACAGCTCTCAGAGAAAGAAGTTAAGGCCGGAAGTTGAAAAATTGTTTTGTTTTTTATGCAACTAAATTGTTCCTCAATTGCTCCTTTGAGATCAGTAATGTTCCTCCAGAAACTTAATAAGGCCCGACGAAAGGGTGGGATAGTCGAAGTTGTAGCCCCGAAGTTTGAGCTGAAAAAGGGGGCCCGTAACGTTCCGGAAAAAAGTAAGTCACTATTTTTTTGGGCGGGGGAGAAATTTTTAAGAGGTACCCGGAAGGTAATTATCATATATTTAGCTGGCTATTTATAAAGAAAAAAATTTTCCCGGTATTACAGTCATCAAAATCTCGCAAAATAATGTTTTTCTTTTTTTTTATACATTTTCTTTATATCAATAAATTGTTCCCAATTTGCTCTATTCAATTTAAAAGCTAGACATTAATTTTTTTTATTATTATTCAGAAAAATTACTATTTATTTAACTTTTACACTAGATGAAGCAAATCGGAAGAAATTTATTAATGTAAAGAAATTATGCAAAAAAATCATTATTAGACGTTTTGATGATTGAAATAGTAAAAAAAAAAATTCTGGCGGTACAATTACTGATCTTTTTATGAACTTATAAAAATTTTTAAAAATTAAAAAAAAAAACTTAGATATTCTTTACCATACCCATTAACAGTATGTGTGTAAGTATTAAAAAATTGCATTACATATTTTAAAACACTTATCAGATTATAAGTATATATACTTTACTATATATTTCTCATATCAAGATCTCTATCAAAACATTAACTTGGTCTAATAACTAGAAACAATATGACAATCTTCACGAACAAATCAACTAGAAATGCAACTTTTGATATCATTTTGTTCTACATTTCCACGTTTACAATACTTGTCTTATATTGCTCAATTTTATATAAATAGGTCATATATGGAGCGTATATTACTCAAAAAATAGATTATACAGTTGATTTGGAACTTGAGTGATATATATAGTACAGAAGTTCAAAAAATTTAACCAGGATGCAGGTAGGCTTGTCAACTTTTCAATTTTTAACGACCAAACATCAACAATTGTCGGGAAATTTTTTGAGCAAACTAGCAAAAAAAAAAAAAAAACTAAAAACTTCTTAATACTCTGCCTTTGTTTTATTTTTCTGTGACCTTGAGATACTAACTATCCTTAAAAATATCCGTAACTAGTGAAAAACAATTTCACATCATCCATTGCCATAATTTATAAGTTAAGAATTAGAATAAATAGGCATGTATCTGAATGTAATTTTTACACGTTTGAGAATGGTCATATTGACCGAAACATGTCATAAGTGTTTCTATACACAATAAAAGTGGCATTTAAGTGGTAATAAAAGTAAAGTGTTTTATTTATTAATATCAAATTAGGTATATATTTATACTTTATGACTGTTTAACAAAATTTCAAATTATTTTTTTAATAATTATCGATGGAATATTTTTATGAAGAAACTTGCAGATACCTACGAAGTTGCAGGAAATCAACCAGCAGATAAAATGACCGAACACTAATTATTGGAATTTCTCAAATTTTTAAACCATACGCCAGCACATATTAAAAAATTTTATCAAAGAAATTGGGTCCATTCGTCAGATATAAATGCATTACCGGTAAAAAAAATATACCGAATTACTGGTACAGTTGACATCCAATGGTACTTACTCCGACTATATGTAGTGACGTCAGCGACTTAGTGAGGTTCCCCTCTCACAGATATATTATCTTTTATCTATGTTGGTGAAAATTTATGTACCAAGTTAGAGTCAGGGCACACATATATGCACATAATCTGCATATGTAATATGCAAAATGCAAATGCAAAATGAGTAATGAAAAATTCTAGAATATTCTAATCGTTAACTAGAAAAGATTGGTTACTAAAAATGAGATTAAAATTTATATAAAAATAATAATTAAAAATTCTAAAAGGTTCTATTTGTCAACTAGCAAATATATTTATGTAGTATATAGTAAATATATTTACAAAATAAATTAAAAATTATATAAAAATAATAACTAATAATTCTAAAAGGTTCTATTTGTCAACTAGCAAATATATTGAAAAATCAATTACCCTATTTAATTTATCATTGAAAAAGAGACTAAACAGCATATCTTGACAAATGTTCTGGAATATTCTATTCGTCAACTAGCAAAGATATGCAAAAACAGACGTCGCCATTGTATTGATCACCTAAACAGACACCAAACCAGAATTTATGGTAAACACAACGGCCATAAAATTTAAATGTTAACAAAGTAAATATTCGTCTGTATACAAAACTATTCAGTACAGTACAATTCAAAACCATATGTTTGTATTATTTTATACATCTATGTATGGCGTGTTTCGAAGAGATTGTCGAGATTTGTGATATTAATTTTGATGTCTTAGATGCATCATAACATATAGCATGTTCCATTTATATGAGCTGGATATTAAAAACTCATCAGTATTTTGTTGTTGTTCATATTATAACGGCCGGGATATTATTACATATTACAATACAAACAGACAGTTCAAATAAAACGCCGAGTATGGCGTTATACATAGGTATCGTAAAATGGGTAATAAAAGCATATATATAGATCAGTGTTGTAATTGCATTCTGAAAATGATTTTTTGTTTCGTTCTTTTGTATGTGATTATGAAACCCAATACGTTGGCATAAAATATTAAATACTGGTGTGGCGGGAGTGAAATTAATAAATATTTGCAAATAGAGGGATGATTCGTATGCAGATAGAATGTGAAAAAGGTCCTGTGACCTTTTTTTTGCGTGCTTCATATCAAAATTGCCAAAACATAACAGTTATACAATCATTTCAGTGTCCATCCTTCTGTCACTGAACATTTTTCCTATAGAGATAGAGTGTGTTGGCCCAGTTATAGATGTGAAGTTGAATTTCATTTTGGGAATTATTTTCAAAAGATAACCTGAGAAGTGGAAAAATATTTCCCCCAAAAACATCGAGTAAAATATTAAAGGAAAGCTTGTTAAAGTACGAATTTACCTCATTTCAGATACAACTGATCATGAGTTATCGTTAAATAATTAAATAATTCTTATATTCGAAACAAATAAATCTTCTATTCTTTTCTAAAAACAAACTGCAAATTTAAAATTTACGTAAATGCAATAATGAAAGAGATAAAGCCAAGAAAACGGAAATTATTTAAATTCAAAGTGATGAAGCATGGTTACATTTAAGTGAAATTGACCATATATATAAATGTATTTTTTGGACAACTTTTGGAATAATATTAAGAATGAGGTGTAGATTGAACGAAAATTATCAGGACTGCATTTTCTTACATAAGTTCCTTGCTATCTTAAAAGAAAGCTTGATAATCAGTTTTGCTTTGGTTAAGATATTATAAATTAGTAATTATATTAATGTTAAATGGGAATTTTCATAGTTTTTTTTTTTTTTTAAATGTGTTCCAGACATTAAAGAAGAAGGAAAGAATAATTGATAAATCTATACGCGAAAAACATATTAGAATCTTTGCATTTGAATATTATTTAAATATTTGTAAAATTTTGTTAACATATACATGAAAGTAATCGATTCAAGGTATTCAAATAAACTGACAATAATATTTAAATATTAAATAATTTTCTGACTTAACATATTATCAAACTCATTTTTTATAATAGATATTTAATTCAGTAAATACCAATGTTCCTTTCTGGTAAGCATAAACAGATTAAAGATACGATCGTTTTGAAATCGAAAATTATAGTTTATATACGGTGTAGTAAGAGAAAATACGCACTCTAAAGATTCTATTCCGAGATATGTTTAGCATGTATATTGTAAGTACAGCTGAACCTTTTTTTACGCGATGGATAGGGGCCGCATAAAAAAAAATTGCACAAAAAAATATAAGAAGGAAAGAATAATTGATAAATCTATACGCGAAAAACATATTAGAATCTTTGCATTTGAATATTATTTAAATATTTGTAAAATTTTGTTAACATATACATGAAAGTAATCGATTCAAGGTATTCAAATAAACTGACAATAATATTTAAATATTAAATAATTTTCTGACTTAACATATTATCAAACTCATTTTTTATAATAGATATTTAATTCAGTAAATACCAATGTTCCTTTCTGGTAAGCATAAACAGATTAAAGATACGATCGTTTTGAAATCGAAAATTATAGTTTATATACGGTGTAGTAAGAGAAAATACGCACTCTAAAGATTCTATTCCGAGATATGTTTAGCATGTATATTGTAAGTACAGCTGAACCTTTTTTTACGCGATGGATAGGGGCCGCATAAAAAAAAATTGCACAAAAAAATATATTCAAAAATATTATAAATAAGTATGAAAAGTTTAGTTCGGTCCAGATTGTAAAAAAAAGCTCTTTTAATTCGATGGATCGGGACCGCATAAAGAAAGTTTCATCGAAAATACATAATTCAAAACGCTCAAAACCTCACGATTTCCTTAGAAGTTGTTTTTCTAAACAAGATAAAGCATTAATTGACACGTAAGAACATTTTATTTCATTTTTTTAATATTATGAAAATTGTGAAAAATACATTCTTATGTAATGTACTGGTTAATTGCTTAAAAACCATTAAAAAGTATTTTTATCACAGATAGTTATTACAGTTAACGTTTAAGTTTCTTATTTTCTCTTGATTTTGATTCACATTATGCATTTTAATGACCATTTTTTTTTTAAAAAAAAAACCGCCTAAAAAATGTGTAGCTGTATTCGTAAATAATGTGTACGATATCTACGATGAAAAAAAAATGTTGCCTCTAGTAACATTGTAATAATATGTGTACCTAACCCTCAAGTCTCAAATGACTGCAACATTCACAACAATACATTGTTTATACTCCTTGACAACAATGACAACAATAGATATTGTGCAA
This sequence comes from Brachynemurus nebulosus, assembly GCA_035578155.1. NCBI lineage: Eukaryota > Metazoa > Arthropoda > Insecta > Neuroptera > Myrmeleontidae > Brachynemurus > Brachynemurus nebulosus. The sequence continues at coordinate 4,386,357 of JAPWDM010000030.1, forward strand.
TGGTGTAGGGTAGGCTTTGTACATATATATTGCATGTTACAACAGATTACGTAATCTAACCGCATATACTACACAGTCTGATACATACAATATACTATACTGTGATTAAATTAAAAACGTTAACTGTACCGAAAACGGTAAGAGGGTTTTAGAATCTTTGGAATGAACGGCCTCTCTGATAATTATTTGTAACGTGCATAGAGAACACTGCATATTATCCTTTTTTATGCAGTAGATAAGACCGCATAAAAAAATCGCACAAAAAAAACAAATAGTCATAAACTTCCTAAATAGCTACAAAAAGTTTAGTTGGCTCTAGATTGCAAAAAAACCTTTTTATGCGATGGATCGAGGACTGTATTAATATTAGTTCTATTTTTTCTAAGTACGGCCCTGACTAAATTATGCATGAATATTTAATATTTTCTTAATATCAAAGCTTCAAAATAGTTCTATTAACTAAAATTCAATAAAACTTTGTAAACATGTTTAGGTCGTAAACGTGTTTTCCAGATCTTTAAAAACATGAAATGGTCAGAGCCGGATTAAAAATTTTTTTTAAGGGGCACTTTTTTGAACCATATTTAATATCAAGTTTTTTTGTTAAAAACAGTTTTGGTTCAACTGTTTTCGTAGCGAGATTTATATTCTTTACACGTTGTATATATACTAAGGGTGCACATGTCACTAGCTAGAAATTTTATTTTTAATGATTTTTTTCTTTAATACTTAATAATAAAAGTAAACATACATTTTACATACTAAAACTAAATAAATAACTTAACTTGCATTATTATTACCTATTAATTAATTTATGTTCTTATCAGACTACTGAAACTCAACAAACTGATGGAAACAAAATAATCAATATGGATTTTAAAATTAAAACAATCAAAAACACGTTTACTATGCATTTACTTGGTTTAAAATATTTGTATTTTTTCAAAACCAGCCTTCTAACGTAATTTTGTTATGGTAAATAGAAGATAAACAAATTATTCTTAAAAACGGCACTTTTTTCAAATATTATTTTAAATGGTTTGGAATAATGTGATATCAAAAATCCTGTGTAAATTTAAATAAAAAATTTGAACAACATAAAATATTGAATCACATTGCAACTTTATCAATCAATTCTAAACGTTTCATGTTGAATTCTATTACAAAAACATTCCAGCTCACAAATTACTTCTTAAATTATAAATACTGGTATTTTCCTTTTCTGCAAAGAAAAATATCTCGTTCTTACTAGCGCAGTTGTAGATATATTTGAGCACATTAAACGGGATATAACGTAGTATTTTTAGAAATATTCTTTGTAAAAGTAGCATCATTTGTGCACATTACTTTGTATAAGAAAACACACCAAACGTCGTATATAAACGCTTCAAAGCTTCAAAAATCTATTTTAAAATATTTCATATTAAAAGTAAATACAAAATATATCACTGTTATTATAAATAATAGGAACATCCGCCGTAACAACCTCGAAAATTTATTTTACGAATGTGCCACGCTTCAGTTTAAGTAAACATTTCAGAGCTTTTTTTATTTTTACTCTCTCTGTCGATCCGCCTTTACTCTGCATGCTACTCCCCCCTCCCCACCACCGCAGTTATGTGTTGACAATAAAATATATTAACTCGTTTATCCAAACGGATATAAACCAGTGGTTTAATACTTGCATATATGATAAAAGTAAATTGGATGGAAAAAGAGGGATAAATTTAAAAATATGAGGTCAAAGTGAAACGAGAATCTGCATGCAAAAATTCTGTGCTAGGATTGCTGGTAATTAGGATAAAAAAGTATGGATTTCTTAAATCTCTCAATATTCACAAATATTCGGCAATTCTTCGGTATTCGGCCTCTTCGGATCATTTTTAACGAATTTCCGAATGAAAAATTCAACTATTACTGCTATTTTTATGATAAAACTTGAGCCCGGGTAACCCCTAGAAGTCGAAAATGACAAATACTATACACGGAGAGAAAATTCCTATAAAAATTACTGTGCTCATACTACAATCGACGTGTAACAGGCGAACATATCCAATTTTTGTACGGTAAAATTATAAAAATTACAATAACTACAATTTTTATAAGGGTGGGCCATTTTAATCTATGCATCTAAATATCTCGCCAGAGATGCCACCTATCAAAAAATGACCTTGTGACCCAACCCAAAAGTTGTTGAGTACGAAGGGGGACATTAAATGGTAACCTTAAATTTGACCTTGACCTTCATTCTCAAGGTCATTTTGAGGTCAAGTCGTATTTTGCAAATGGAAAGACCTATTTTTTATTTCAGATTTTGCAAGAACGTGAAATTTCACGTCGAAAATGCTATATAAACGAATTGTTTTTTTTAACCTTTATTTTTTTATTTTTTAGTTATGAAATTTATTAGTTATGAAAAAGTAATTTTTCATAACTTTTTAGTGTCATTTTTTTCTGGATTTTGATCTTAGAATGACCGTAAAAGGTCATTAAAAACGAACAGAAGCTCCTATTTTACGTCTCCAAAAGATGCCGACACTTTAAAGTTAAGTTTTTCCTTTAAAATCTAATTTTTTATTGTTCTTTGGTGGTCTTTACACCTCTTAAGGTCAATAATAAAAAAAATTCGTTTATAGCATTTTCGACTCACGCTCTTTCAGAATCCGAAATAAAAAATAGGTCTTTCCATTGGAAAAATACGACTTGACCTCGAAATGACCTTGAGAATGAAGGTCAAGGTCAAACTTAAGGTCACCATTTAATGTCCCCTTTCGTACCTAACAACTTTTCTAAACAATTCCTGCGGTTTTAGTGTCTACAGGGTGCTATGAATCACCTCACAAAAGGACGAGAGTTATTTGTACAATCAAAAGTCAATCAAAAATAGTTTGAAATAGAATAATTTAGAATAATTTTCATATTTCAATAATTAATATAAGTATTTTATATTACTAAAAATATTATCAAAAATAGCTCAAAACAAATTACGTTAGGATATTGTTTCGTGGCTCAAAACAGCGTTAGTTGAGAACGACTTGTTTAGTAACTTATTTATATTTATTATATATAGTTATGAAAATACAACAAAAAAAGCCATTGCAATAAAATAATAAAAGAAATAAATATTTTTATTCGTGTTTCTGAATATTTCAACTAAATATATTTACAATATCAAACTGAATTAAATGTATATACAGAGAAACCTGCTTTTGTGCGGTCTGTTGTATAATATTATATATGAATAATAATAGTAATAATTCTGGATTTAAAGTAAAAAGTTTTACATTACAGGAGAGAGCTTGGCATTCCAGTACAAAAAAATTCACAATTAAAATTTTAAACAATCTAAGTTATTACTTGATGTTAATAGTTGCAGTGTGTGTAAATATTTTGTTTTAATTACTAAATGCATTTTTTGCATACAACTGCGTTTCATATTCACACACCTTGCAAAATACATAAAAAAGAATCAAATTCTATAATATTCGCTGGCGTACAAATATCAATAGCATGACGTATGTAATTCCACGTCATTAATAAAATTACGGTGTAAATAATAAAGTATAGCCTATAGGTGATTAAACACAAAAGAAGAAAAGAAAAAGAATTAAATAATATACATAGGTTAATATACATAGGATCTTAAAAATATTAAGCTTGCTCACTGTTTACTTCAGAATGCCCATGTAGATATATATATATATATATGTTTGACATTTCTAACAGCAATCATTAGTTGTAATAAATGCAATGCTTGTTTTAATAATTTTATAAATATTCTACCATTATATATGAAATCTACGTCGATAATATATGAATAAACAGTAAGAAAAATTAAGAAATTCCAAGATTAATTTGCGGAAACATTAGCTGCTGACTATTATTAAGGCATTTTATCTTCACATTACATAAGTATATAAATTATTGCATCATTTAGTTTCTTTACATATGTATCTATTACTATTTCTAGTGAAATCATGAGGTTTTGAGTCTTGTAATTTCCATGAAACGAATATATACGACCCCTATCCATCGCGTAAAAAAAAGTTTTACTGTATTTGGAGACTGATATCAACCATATCTATACTGCAAGTATCGGTACTGAAGACCACCGAATATTCACTCTCGACATATCATGTCTCATTTTAACGTTTCCGCTCTGATCGTATGAAGAAATTATTTACATTTCCGGCACCTTACTTCTCTTCATATTGGCAAATTTTTTTTTATTATTAGTAGGAATAAAATCAGTATATCAAACATATAAGTATTATATTTTGATTCCTGAAAGAATATAAAGGCATCACCGTGTCACACCATCCTGCCTAACATAGCGAATTTTCCAGTTTTTCTCGGAAAAGAGGCTATATAGAATAATGATTCGAAAAATTATTATATGCGATTTTTTCGCTCTAAAATGTTAATATAGACTCAAAACTTCTGCTTCTAGGAATCCAACGGCATGGCTAATGAACTAATTCAAGAATTTCGGACTTTCAACGTTTTCAAAAAATTTCATAGGACTAATACTTATGTTTCGTTCGAAAATGTCGTCAACAGAAACAAAATGTTTTGTCTTAGCTTTTTGTATTAGAATTTCCATACAGTATCGACAACATTACCGCAGGAAAATGATGTTATAGCTAAATTTAATTATGTCGTATTGAAAAGAGTAATAATTATTATTGTATTACATAAATGTACATAGGAAATTCAGTTTGAAGCGAAATTTTGTTTTTATATCCAAGGCGTTGCATAATGATCATCTTGATTGCTCCAGTTCTAACAATAACATTGAAGAACGCCAAGAGAAAATTATTATGTAGTTACAGTGAAAACTCTTTTCGTTAGGAGAAATTACCACTTAATAGGTTATTATAAAGAGGTTGAGTTGCCACGAAGAAAAAATTATGAAGACAAAGGGTCTAGCAGGTTAAGATAGGGTTTGCAGCTCCAGAGAGGCCTATTAAAACTAAGTTATGCTGCGATATCGGTGAGTAATAAATATACCATTGGCACCTATTTTAGCCTCTGATCTCTTTGCGTTCTTCAGATAATTGACCATATATATGCTAGAGCGGGTATTTTTGGAAATTGTTTTATTCCGAAACTATTACATCCAGACTGATAAAACCAAGACTGTTTATTAGGTAGTACGTTGTGCTATATTCTGTATTTTTTACAGAATTTTCTAACAATTTCTACCACCTAAAAAAAATTAAAAATAGAAAATTCCAATTTTTTTCCATAGTTCTCGGAGAGGTACAATCACAGAAAAAATATATAATGTAGCCTAGTATGTCTACTATTATCAATAAAAAGTGCATTCAGATCGGATGGGTGCAACACTTCGAAAAAAAATAAAATATCCTTATGACCGCTCTAGAGTACTCACCACTTCATATCTCTCTTTCATATAAACTTGCTTATAAATATATAATCAAGTAGTATATAATTCTGAACTGAATGCACTTTTTAGTGATAATAGTAGACATACTAAGCTACATTATATATTTTTTCTGTGATTGTACCTCTCCGGGAACTATGGAAAAAAATAGGAATTTTTTATTTTTTATTTTTTTAGGTGGTAGAAATTGTTAGAAAATTCTGTAAAAAATACAAAATATAACACAATGTACTACCTAATAAACAGTCTTGGTTTTATCAGTCTGGATGTAATAGTTTCGTAATAAAAAAAATTTCCAAAAATACCCGCTCTAGTATATATATGGTCAATTATCTGAAGAACGCAGAGAGATCAGAGGCTAAAATAGGTGCCAATGGTATATTTATTACTCACCGATACCGCAGCATAACTTATTTTTAATAGGCTTTTCTGAGGTTGCAAACCCTATCTTAACCTGCTAGACCCTTTGAAGCCAATAAGATTGGAGACATACTGGAATAAAAAGATGCGTTTCACCTATCGTTAAAAGAATATCTCAAGGAAAAATAATTCTAAAAATCTAAAATTTTGGATACTAAACAAATAAATTTGTTAAAACATATAGCGAAGCTTAAAAATGGTTAAGAAATGCATTGTTTTATGAGTGCTGGAACTCATGTTAAGATGTGTAAATATCCAAGTTAGTCGGTGACTGTAGGTTTGAGCACGTTTTTCTCAAAATTACATTCATCAAAATGGTGGACGAGGTAACCCAAGCAATTTTCATCAGATTGACTTGCAATTTTACTTGTAGCTTTTTAGACAGATTGCCTAGAGCGATATACGCAGGATTGTTAAAATTAGTTAACAAATAACTTTTTAAATCAATATTTTTTTAATAATCTTGTATACAGTCTTAATAAAATTAATATAAATGATGAAAAATTTGTTTTATATTCTGACGGCTGTTTGAAAAGTACTATAATACTCATAATTACCCTCTTTGAAAAAAGCGTCGGCGTTAGACCTGCGTTCGCGTTGGCATTTTTTTTTTGTTTTTTTTTTTTATTTTTTTTTTTTTAAAAAGACAATTCTTTATATTCCTCAGAGCACATATAAATAAAAAGTTTTATATTTATTGCACTATTCGTTACGAGGCAAAAATTCCCCACTAAAGCTTTCTCTTCTGGCATTTCAGAGTAACGTAACACTAATTAAATTTATTAGAGGAGTTCCAAGCTCGGAAACCCTTTCTATAATTGGATCCGACACATTGTCTCTTTATTTGTGTCAAATTACTAGTAACTTGAGGCACAAATTTAATTGTTTTGACCATATAGAACGCAGTAGAGACTTTGAGGCAATACGTCTGTTTATGTGTGCTTTTGCAGAGGTTTTACTGTAACACACCTACATAAAATAATTATGTATTACGTTGATTGAACAAGTGAAATTGAATTCATTCATTACGTATTATAATACCGGTATCGAGTACTCTTTATTCGTCACTATAGCTATTGTCTATAACGCGATATTCTATACCTACTCATAGCTATACAGTGCATATTACAGAAGCGTAACTATAATGGAGCAGGTGGAACAGTCGCTCTGGGGCCCATAATAAAAAGAGGTGCAAAAAGGAAGAGTTCGCTCCATGTTGCATGATAAAAATGTATAAGGGGAAAAAGTATGGGCGCAAGTTTCGAAAAATTTTGAAACCTTGCTTTTTTTGACAAAATCGCTCCAGGGCACAAAATTTGTCATTACTCATTTGTGAATACATGTACCTACTCATGGAACTGATAGTACAAGCTTACAGCCAAATTATTATAGTGCAATAGTGTTTAATTTGTTTTACAAGGAAAGGTTTCGGGTTGGGAAATTCACTTTTGGATGAAACTTGGAATATTAATAGTATACCTTTAGGGTGTGAACATATTAAAATAGTAAAACGCACTAGCCAACCATTTTCGAAAAAAATGCCCTTAAAAATTTAAATTTTTTTTTTAATGTCGTTTTTACGAATTTAATACGATCTGCAATCACAGCCGATTTGGCTGAGTAGTTACAACACTTTCTCCGTGTCCTGAGGTCACGGGTTCGACGCCGGGTCCATCTAGTAATATTTTAATTTTTTTATTTAATTTAAATAATTACAGAAATTAATAATATAATATATAAATGCTAATTGTCACAATGTAAATAATTTATATTTATTTTGAAAATTAATGTTTAATTTTGCAATATAATTATACATTACACCGAAAATTTTATTTGTAACAATATAAAATATAACTATGAAATTACATTATTACTGTTGGCATTAAAAAATCATTAACATTAATAATTAGTGAATACATTACTGAATTTCAGGTAGATTCCACAATATGAATCTTTTAACTTCAATGATGCAGAAGTCATTAAAATCGGCTGTGATTGTAGATCGTACTAAATTATTATAAAACATTAAAAAAAAATTAAAACTTTAAGGGCATTTTTTTCGAAAATAGCTGGCTAGTGCGTTTTACTATTTTACTATCTTTACACCCTAAAGGTATACTATTAATATTCCAAGTTTTATCCAAAAGTAAATTTCCCAACGCGGAACCTCTCCTTGTTAGTCGAATTTTTAATAGAAAAAGTTAGACTAATACAGCCTATACGATAAGAATGGGACGAGGCGAGAGTAGGGGTGCTATCCAACTTCGGACCCGTAGAACACGATTCTGAAGAAAAAAAATGTCTAAAGTAGGACCATTCGAAAAAGTGCTTCTGCCTAATTAGTCATACTTCGTATTTCGTTCGTTTCAGTTACAAAATTTTCGACCAATTTACAAGTAAACCTTGAAAGAAAAATCTTCTATTTGTTACAAACGTTTAAAATAAAATTCCGTCGTTCCGTTATAAAGAGACACATGGCAACTAGTTGTCAATGAATCATCACCAAATCCACCCAATTTTTTGGATACCACCCCGTATTTATCATGTAGATAAACACACATTACATATTCCCCGTTCCAATACCTGTGCTATTACTATATGGTATAAAACATCGAATAGTAAACCGCGTAATATTAGTAGAGGTTTCGCCTAGGAATAATACGTTTGATCAACATTTCGAAGCTTTTGAAGAGTTTTACATACAAAACACTGCCTTACTTTTCGACTTCATATAACAGTTTACGTATGAGTTGTCGAGCCCTATGTATAGCGCTGATGCTCATCATACAGCCCAGGTGCTAGGTGACATTGAGTATGCACTGAAAGAGGTATAGAATTTGACTTTTGATTATTGTTAGGGGGTGTTAGGTGAGTACGAAAACAACTTGGGAGTGAGGGGGACAGTTGCGGAAAAAGCCGATCGGGAAATCGCTTATATCTTGCTTATTTTTGATCGTAGAGTGATGATTTTTTTTAAATTTGTTTGTAATGAAATGATCTAAAATTTATGTCATATGCAAATTTTTGATATACCTAAAGGTTTTCGTGTAAAAAAATGAAAATAGAAGGGACCGTTAAAATTTAAGTATTTTTAGTATAGAGGGCTAGTCAAAGGTATAAAAAGGTCAAAAATCTCAGCGGGAAAGCATTTTTGGGATAAATGATGGGGACAAAAATTTCACCATTTGTTACGACGCACCCGATGATGACCTTCACCTTGACCTTAAAGTCAAGGTTCAAGGCCATATCAAGGTCAATCCGATTTTTTATATGGCAACCCCCACTTTTGATCCTGGAAATTGAAAGAGCGGAAAATTCTGCATTCGGATATGACCTTGATCATGATCTCAAGGTCAATGATCAGGGTCAATTCAAGAGCAAACCCAAATTCTTAAATTTTACCATTATTTTCTGTTTTAATTTTTTTACACGAAAACTGTTAGATATCAAAAGTAGTGATGAGCAAAATTAGTCTTGGTCTTCCAGTCTTGTCTTGGCCTTGCATTTTTTGCAAGACCAAGACCAAGACTATAAGTATGGCTGCAAGACCAATACCAAGACTCAAGTGAGCAAGACCAAGACAATAGCAAGAAAAAAGCAAGACTCTTGCTAAATTATTTAAATACTTTAAAAGTATAATTAATACCGTAAAGAGAGAATATTCTGATTTTAGAAGGAAAAAAAAACGCTAATAAAAAAATGCAAGAAAGTGCTAGATTCTTTAGCAATACCAAGACCAAGACCAATACCAAGACTGCATTTTGCAAGACCCAGACCAAGATCAAGACTCAAACTGCTCTAGCAAGATCAAGACCAAGATTCCTAATGCAAGAACAAGACCAAGACCAAGACTGCCAAGTCTTGGTCTTGGTCTTGCATTTGCTCATCACTAATCAAAAGTTTGCATATTACATAAATTTTTTTAGATAATTTCATTGCAAATAAATTTAAAAACCAATAATTACTCTACGGTCAATAATAAGCAAGATATAAGCGATTTCTCGATCGGCTTTTTCTGCAACTTTCCCCCCTCCCCCTCAATTTTCGTCGACCACCCTAGAGGTCGACGACATGGGTTTTCATACTCACCTAAGACCCCCTAACAATAATCAAAAGTAAAATTCTACGTCCTCTGTCAGTGCATACTCAATGTCACCTGGCACCTTGTCTAACATAGGTACCTACTACTATTTGCGCCGCACCATTCCCCCGGTTTACCTACTTAATAGTAGATGCACGTTTGTGAGATCAATTTTCAATATTTCTCCAAACATGTATGTATAATGAATATCATATACGTGTCGTGACGGGCTGCCGTGTATGCCATAAGAGTACACGATGGAATATTGGCATATAACAATAATATTATAGTTAAGTATATTGTTTAAATATTTAAAATCTGTTTTAAAATTTTAATATAATTTGATTGCTTTTGGAAAAAATAAGCAAAACAAAGTGAAACATTAAAAGAGAATGAAATAGACAAAAAAGGTTATTATGTTAGAGTTTCTAGGAAAAGGAGCCTTATTGCTTTCGAGACTACTAAAGTAGCGGTAGCATTGTGTTCACTTTTAAAGACGAAAATTTTTCTCTCCAGACAGCTCGAAACTTCAAATAATGTTGTTTTCTTTAATTTTTTCCACGGATTGATTTGACATTGAGAAAAAAGCTACGCTGTCTTCTTGTAATTTCCGTAGTTAGGGTGAATGCGGGAGAGATGCCGCACATTTTGAAAACACTTGATAATTCTTAAAGTATGCATTTAATTGATTTGAAATTTGGTACACAATAAATGTAAACATTGTTCTTTAAAATTATTTATAAATAATTTTAAATTTTGAGTCATAAAGAATTCATAATTAACATTTTTGTAGAGCCTGCAAAGCGGCGTCTCTCTCACACATATGGGAGAGATGCCGCATCAAAGAAAATGAGACGTCGCATAGTTCATATTAAAAATTTTGCATTATACACACATCTCCATACATGATGCATGCCATATGTAACCATTTTTTGCACTTTATACATCTTAACTAGTCAACTTTTTTCTGTTTCTGAGTACCTTTCATTCTATACATAGGCAATCATCATTATTTTCATTATCTTCACTAATATGATGGCTCTTCCTGATCCATTAATGGATCTTTTATATGTACGTAGCATAATTTACAGTCCAAAAAAAAAATTGCATAATTAAGGTATATAAATCTATGTTTTTAACATGTAATATGATGCGGCATCTATAAAAACTTTAAATGCGGCATCTCTCCTTTTTGTTGGGATAGATGCCACATGTTGCTATAGCAAGCATAGTGCGGAATTTCAACCTAAAATTTTATAAAGTACTTTTAAAATATACCTAAATTAATAACAAAACTCACTTTCATTAAAACAATGAAATATACATTCTTAAATTCCAATGAGTTAAATGCTTGATCAAATATTATCTTAAAAAACTTACTTTTCAATAATAAAAAGTTGGATAATTACTAAACTGATGGACTAATCATAAATGTTACCATATATCATACATACAGCTTAAATAAGTAACTTATTTTAAACATATAATCCATTAAAAGCGCTATCTATCAATCAACGGACAAACTATGGCTACTGCGGCATCTCTACCGCACTTACCCTATATAACCGATTAGGAAACGGTAAGAAGTCTAGTACACAAGATTACTTTCTCACCCGGTTCTAGAAGAATAATTTCAAGACAAGAAATAATAATTTTAAAAAAAATTAAAACTCAAACTCAAAGACTAAATAAAACCCGACTACGAAAATATAGTGAAAAAGTTCTTGGAACTTTTGCGCACAGTAGATATTTGCAAATACCTACAACAAAATCGGAAATATTTTTTATAATGGTATTGTTTTTCCGTAGTTAAATACCTGATTCCTATACATCACATAAAATCGGCCTTCAACTACGAGAAAAAAAAACATTATTGTAAAAAAACAGTTTCCATTTTCTTTTGTTTTAAATTTTAATATCTAGATGGCAGCCCCGGATCTACGATTTTTTTTGAACCGGGGCAGAAACTTGATAGTGGCGCCCCCTCTCTCCAGTTTTTGAAATAAATTCTTAAAAAAACACATAAATATATACGTCCTTTACAAAATTCCTATTTTTCCCATTGCGGCAATGGTAAAAATTGAGGGTTTTGTAAAGGATTAATATTCAAGTTGATTTTTTATTTTAATAAATCTACTCCGAGAATACTATAAGTTGTGCAAATTTCAGATTTTTAGCAGCAGCCCCATCAGAGATATAGAAGATCAAAGTTCCCAAAATTTGAAAAAAAGTCCATTTTTGGAAGTTTGTAAAAATTAAAAGATACAAGTTTCACAATTGAATTTTTCTTGGGTAGTTATACCCATATACAGCTATTCCCATAAAAATATTAAGCTGTTTAGACTTAAGATAAAGTTTTCTGTGGAATGGACGAAAATAGGCCAAATATTGACATAATTTAAAGAGAAATTTATTACCATTAAAATTGTTTTTATTTCAACCTTTTAGGATGAACGGTCGGTTTATGAAATATGTGTATTGGCGTAAAAGGCTGCTAACATAAAAATCAGCGCAAATTGGAAAACAAAAATGGCCACTATGCTTAAACGGTTTAAGATAATTATTTTCAAGAATTGTTCTTAATACCTCAAATACAATAGAAACACGACTGGGAGAATATTAATTTTTTCTAAAATGGTCGAGCAACCAACTTTTTTTTTGGTACATTTGATATAGACCGACCCATTATGATTTTGGCGCCCCTTAAAGCTGCCGCCCGGAGCAGAGGCCCCGGTTTACCCCCCTTAAATCCGGGCCTGCTAGATGATTTAATATGTGTAAAAGTTTTTAAAGCTTATTTTCTACTTTTTCGTAGTTTCGTCAGGCCCGACGAGAGGGCATGGTAGCCGAGCTTGCAGCCCCGGGGCCCAAGTTTGAAGAGGGGGCCCGTAACTGTTGGTAAGGGGCCCGGAGAAAAGTAGAGATTTTTTTTGGTCGTCAGTTATAATTTTAGAAAAAAATTTTAAAAAACGATGTTTGTTCTAGGGGGCCCGCTATTTCTTGCCACGGCCCTAAGTTTGGTTTTAGATGAAACATTTATTTAATATATGTTTTTATGGACTTTTCAGTCAGATTCAGTTAGGATTACTGCTAGAATCATCCAATTCCGTTCAGTTTTTGCCTAAATTTACCAATGATCAAAGACTTTTCAATTTTATTTTTTACACTATCAGAAAGAGTAAAAACTATTATATAAGGCACATTTTGAACCGTTGTACAAAAAATTTTAAAAACGAATTCACCATTCTAAAGAGCGGCAAAAATCATATTGGATACATTTTTAAAACCATTACTTCATGTACATAATTTACATTACTGATAAGCGTTCGTCAAAAACTAATTAAAAAAGTTTCATTTTATTTTGAATAGATATACCAAACTATAATCATGATAAACACTAAATTGAAAATTTCACATCTAAAATTAATATCAAAAACTTATTAATAAATACATACTGTCAAACTTGATCGAAACTTGTTTCACTAATAGTAGATACATAATACATATTGTACACATTCAATCAGAATGGCGAACGAACATGCATATTATGTAGATATGTGAACTATAAAACAAGAATGTAATGTAGATTGCCTCTATGAATGATTAATTTTCATCCATATAGAGTATAGAATATCCACATATGGTTTTGTATAGCGGTGTTGTTTTATCTCGTAGCAAAATATGGATGATAAACTAATAGATACCAATATTATACACTAAAAATTCACTGTAGTGGTACTGTAAGAGAAACTGATTAATACGTAAAATCATTATCATCACACTGGAATTATTTTTATAAATTCATATTGTTGCAACAAAATTCAGATATTGTCTCAAATGTTTTAAGCAAATAATCATAAACTGAACATTAGCTAAGCTCTATGTTTCTCTCTAATCAGAACCGGAGCGAGCGCGATGCAAACGGTGCACCGCAAAAAGCTGCGCGTTTCTGAAGACCTCGCTCCACTGACTGATTATATAAAATCAAAAACTTAAATATGATCCCTGAAAAACGATATTGATTTATTAAGGGGAGATTCGCTAAAAAAAAAAAGAAATCCATTTTTTTCTTTCTAATTATGTTCCTTAAGGTGTTAAAAATATTCTCCTAAAATTTTATTGTAAAAAAATGAAAAATCAAAAAGTTATGGGCATTTTAGTGCACGCATTTTACTATAATTAAATTAAAAAAAAAAATTTAAATGCTTTTTTGCAAAGTGCATATTATTCCCCGATACCGTCATTTCGGCAAGAACTAGGATCTTTTGGTTCCGTAATATATTTTCAAAATGGCGGCTGTTTATAGTGGAGAAGAAGCGGTGATTTTCAAAATGCGATTTTTCGCTGGTTTTGTTTTTTGTTTTTCTTAGATCGTAGTTAGTGCCATAACTGTATATGTATATTTTCAGAAAATTCTTGATTTTTTTATTTTGGTTCAATGGCGATTTCAGAACGCGAGGAACCATCAAGGTGGAAAAATATCGTAGTGTCGATTTTAAAGCCATTTATTCTTAGATAATATTTTAATTTCTTTAAAAAAAATTTTTTTTTATGTTCTCCAGACATGTAGAAACAATGTTGTATATTTAGTTTTTTAATAAAATATTTATTTGTATAAAGAATAATAATAATAAAGGTCGATTTTTAATGTTTTTTGGCGAAACTCCCCTTAAACGAGTTTTGCGTTCCAGAATCACAATTTTACAAATGTATATTACCTAAAATATTTATTTATTCAGAAAACTATATTAACTTTACCCACCCTCCATTCAAAATATTACAGTCTGTTTATTATGTTTGGAATATGAACACCATTTGCTTCTCTGTCTTGCAGTAGGTATAGAAAAAATGTGCAAAACAGAGGAAGAAATATAGTGAGCATATTCCGCACATAATAAACAAATTATATCATTGGATTTACAGAAAGATCGATTTACCTCTTCAGTAATTTTATCCATCAATTTTTTATACCAAAAGTAGCGAGGTCACAGCGGTTCTATACAAAAAGTAGTAAAGTTATAGCGGTTGTGTACCAAAAGTAGTAAAATCACAACAGTTCTGTTCACAAGTGGCAAGGCAAGCGCTTGTATAAGGGGAGGGGGTCAAGGAGTCATGACCTCCCCCAATAATTAAAATTATACACTAGATAAGAAATTTCTTAGACAAAATTAACAAAAAAAAATAAT
The DNA here is from genome assembly GCA_035578155.1 of Brachynemurus nebulosus. Lineage (NCBI taxonomy): Eukaryota > Metazoa > Arthropoda > Insecta > Neuroptera > Myrmeleontidae > Brachynemurus > Brachynemurus nebulosus. The sequence continues at coordinate 4,401,451 of JAPWDM010000030.1, forward strand.
TTATTATTTTTTTTCTTAATTTTGTTTTAGAAATTTCTTTTATTTTCCACGTGACCCCCCCAAGAAGCTCGGTTGTATACGCCCCTGTGGCACGGTTACAACAGTTCTATACCAAATGATTTATGAAAACGAAATAACAATTACACATGACGCAACTTTATAATATAAGAAATAAGAACAATCGTGCATTTCATGTATATTCAGCTACAAAGAATGTAGTTTCAGCTGAAATTTTGCATATAAGAATTTTGTATATGTGGAAAGCATACTGTAAAGTCGGTAACTTTATTGAACATAGTTCTATAAGATTCTAGAATTTATTCAAAATCGCCAAATTGCCTATTTTTTCTTATCCTTTGTCCGTTTATCACCGAATTTGGTAATAAAGTGACTGACTGCTGATCAGGGCCAGATTTAGGGGGGTCAGCCGGGACACTTGGCCCCCCGTAGGTGTTAGGGTGTTAGGGGGAGACAAATGTGCAAGTTCGGGGGCGCAAAAATGCTGAATTTGAGGTTTTCTTTTTGACAGGGATTTTTGAATTTTGAAATTTGAATTTCTCTCGCCGAGCGCGCCAACAACAAAGTTTGCCCCCCTCAGCTCCGGCCCTGCTGTTGATATTTTCTTAAATTAGGGAAAGAAAATACCAGTTGCTCTAAGAAACATGTTCTAAATATGGTCACATTTGATTGACTTTGACCGACAGCCAAAAATGGTTACTAAGTTCAGATCATTGTAAAGACTTTGAACTGTATCTTATAAATATTTTCATATATTGATTGAAAATGACGGCGGCTTGATTTTGTTGCGTGAAATCATTTGTTAATTAGCATATTAAATTTAATAACCGTAAATTACAATATTTTGGATATTGTTTGATTAAAATCGGTCGAGGTGCGGTGAGGGAGGCATTATGATTTTAATAAATTTCGTTTATAACCTATTTCCACAACACATTATGTAATAATTGGGTGTTAATGTTTGTAATTTTTATTATAACAGTGCAGTGTAAAAAATTGCATGTTTAATTAAAAATTTTGATATAAAACTATTAATTAAAATAAAAACTAATAACGAAAATGCATTACGTAATTAGTTGTGTTATCTGTTTTATTGTTAATAATGACTCGTTTTAAAATTTGATTATATTCTGGGCCGTAGAAAATTAAGGTGGACATGTATTGGGCTGGAAACCGCCATTTTGATTCATTCTTAGAATTATTATAGAAACGTCGTCTCTTGTAAGTTTATTTTGTAGGGTTAGAATACCGTAGACATGCGTAACTTTACCATAATTTTCGATTAAAAAATGAGACCAAAAATTAATTTCGTTACATTTGAGTATTTTAATCAATTAAACTGATAAAAAAATTCGATTGACACATGAATAAATTTTCCAGGAACTTAAATTACTAGTAAAATAAAAAAAATACGCTGCCAATGGGGTGTGGCACACAGCTTCCTCGTACTCGTAAAAGACTTTAAAACAGTATTCTACCATACATATATACCGTGAAATTATATTCTCGTCTTAAAGTTTATAAAAAATTGTTGTAACTCAAAATACCTAAAGGCTAAATTATAGAAAAATAGCAAAAATATTTTAGAAACTAACCCCCAAAATATTTTAAAAATTTGAGCGAAGTGGAACTAACAGTAAATAAGATATTGACATTTAATGGGATTTCATGGTAGCGCCGTGGATACTATTACTCCGAATGCAATGTAGGGGACCATCTAGGAACCAAACTGCATAATTTCTGACAGTTTCATAAAAAAGAATTGAATAGTTCAGAAGTTATGCCACTTGGTGCAATTTAGTATATTAATGGAATGGTATGGTAGCGGTGTAGATACCGTTACTCTGATTTCGATTAAATTCATAGGGCACCATCTACCAACCAAACTGCATAATTTCTGAAAATTTCATTAAAAACAATCAAATAGTTCAGAAGTTATGCCACTCAGTGCAAACTGGCGACACACACACGGACGGACGGACAGACACCAAACCAAAATGGTTCAGGGAGCTCTAAAACGTAAAATGTGCGTAAAAATTTTATTTTGGAGGGAAAAAATTTTTTATTTTTCAAAAGTGCTCACAATGCTTCTGCTACTTTAGTAGCCTGGGAAGCAAAATAATAGGTTAAAATGTTAAAAAACTCCTAGCTTTACCAGCCCATGTTTTTAGTGAAATATGAAAGATGCTATAAAACTTTTAAATATTTCACTATTGGCTAAAATTTGTTGATAATTCCAAATATTTTCTAAAAATGAAACGTAATAGATTTCAAATTTTTGACAAGTCTTCCAATTACTACAATATATTAATGTTAAGCGTTCGTCGGTATTGTTAGAAATTGTTAAAAGATCCTAACTTTACCAAACCTGCAGTAACCATTACTTAAACGAATTATTCGACAATGCGCGAGTAAATAAATATGAAAATTATTTCTAAATACTTATGAGATTATATAATATTTTATGTGATAAAATTACCTGCTTAAGTTTTATAGCTGCTGAAATATCAACTAAAATTTGTACACTTTTTGAAAACATAAATGTACCATATAAATTGGAAAAAGCTACTGATTTAAAGAACTGATAGCTGGCAATATCAGAAAAATTTATAAAACATTAGTAGTTTGTTAGAAATAGCTGTCACTGAAAAAAAAATGCTGTAGCTAATATGAGCCATCAAAGTTTATTTTTTTAACACAAAATGTAATACGGTAAAATTAGGTTCAATAGGTAACATTAGGGGGTTTTACTGTACTTGTTGGTCTTTTTTGAAACTCTAAAACAGTCACTGGTAGAGTGCAAAAGATGCAAAGACACTTGATGGGCTTTCATCATATAATTTCAAAATACAAATTTATTAATTAAAACTTTATTTCTTAACAAAACGTGGCGTGAAACCATGTTACACGAGAGTCAACTGTACGTTATTGTGAATTAAACACAAATTAATTACATTTGAAATCTTAAATGAACAATTTTCCCGTCGTACATGCTTCCATGCAGCTTTCTACTCCTCCACAATCAATCTCACCAAAGATATTGTGGTTTAAATTAGAAATATGTAGTTCATTTATTCGCGATGCGGTATAACCAATAAAACCATGAAAACAAAATTGTCAATTACTGTCTCGCTTAGCGGTTACAAATACTTTCGCAAGTTATCTATCAAATAAATACATATTATATGTACTATTCTGACTAGCTGAACATGTTTATATAGCGCGAGAAATGTCAATAATAAGTTAAATTGTCAAGTTATAATTCATGATTGTAATACAATGTGCAATGTTTTACGAAAACTTTACAAATTATATAATATTTATGTTGTAGATATTTATCTTTTGAAATATGAATTATGTAAGTATACTTTTGAATGTACGGAGAAGTGTATATTAGCTGCGCCATATTGCAACGAATAAGATAAATATGTTTTGAACAATTAGATACGTGATAATGTAAGAAACGTCGAAAAATGTATTATTATAATAAATATTTGAAATTACCCGAGTCTATACCGGGTATAAAATAAATAACTCTCGTCCTTTTGAGGGGTGCCTCATAGCACCCAATAAACACTAAAACCATAGGAATTTTTTCGGAATTAATAGTTTGAGAAAATCGCAAATTGACTGGCTACATAATGTTTCAAAATTTTTCTAAGTACGGCCCTGATTAAATTACACATGAATACCTTTTTAATATCAAAGGTACAATAGTATTTTACAATATAAGTTCGGTAAGTTGCTTTTACTGATCGAGAAAATGTTGCAAAAACGAGATCCGCAGGGTCGAAAATACCCCTGTCGCAGCATCCTGCATAACATAGCGAATTTCCATTTATAAAAATTAGTTTTTCTCGGAAACTAGTTGACCTAGAAGAATAGTTTAAAGACCTTTTTTATGTAATTTTTTCTCCTCTTTTAAATGGTGTAAAAAAATTTCGCAAAAATTTTTGAATAATTGGAAATTTTGGCAAAAAACTAATTTTTTGCAAGAACAAAATCCATGTTCCTGGCATCCGACGTGTCTGGCTGAAAAACTCATCCAAGAGTTTAGGACTTCCAACATTTTCACCAAATATTTCGTAAAAGTAGGATATTTCGTTCGAGAGTTATCGTGCGGACACACACACACACATATATATATATATATATATATATATATATATATATATATATATATATATATATATATATATATATATATATATATATATATAAATTTTATTGAATATTATTTTCGGTTCCTAGGGACCTCAAAACTAATTTCTGCCATGGTCCCGGCCTCAAGCCGCGTCATGACAGTGGCTGTAATAGCTGAATTCAATTCTGGAAATTCGTTAAAAAAGAAAATTTAAAGAATGACATCGAAAACCTATACAAGTCACATCCAGTATCGCCAATCCATCATTTTATTTAAGATTTTTACTGAATTGAAAAATTTTGGTAAAGGTAATGACATTACCAAATTAAGCCTCATTAAAGTGATTTTAATTAGGATAATTTGGGTGTGAACTTTTTGTTTTTGCTACCGAAATAACTCAATTCCTTCTATAAATGTGTCTAATCCGGTAGAAGTTCTTTTTAAGTGGTCCTACGTACATATCTAATTTTGGTAAAAATGAAAAAAGCAACTCGGAAAACTTGTAATTCGTTTCCAGTTTCATCATTCCGCCATCTTATCAGCGGTTTTTACGGAATTGAAAAATTTAAATTAACCTCTGTGTTCAAGACGGTGGGGTACACCCATGACCACTCCCCTGTATCTGCTCTTGTATAAAGATCTCTTGTTAGTTAGTCAAATTTCGAAAAAATAGTGCTTCAAAGTGCACTTCTATAAATCGAGTTTACAGTTAAAGAAGAAATTAAAAACTAACTTATGTACATCGATACCTCACTTGAAATACTATGTACTGAAAACATATTTTTCCAAATACGTTCATTCACTCTTAATTCCATTGAGAACAACAATATGGTTACTATTTCCCTATACCATACAATGAGTCGAAGACGAAGAAAACAACGATCAAACAATAGCAAAATATACAGAGTGAGTTTTTTGAGAGTTACCATTCTTATTACAGGTAAACTATTGACCAAAAAATCTTCAAATAAGAGTTATAACTACCGCTAGGGGAAACTTACTGCTTGTGGTTTTCGAGATATGATGCAAACTTATCATTTTTTTAAATGGAATAGCATATTACTTTGTTGACCAAAATAATCTAATGCATCCATAGACAGCATAAATGGAAGAATAGTATATTGTACAATAAGTGGGAAAAGAGGCTTATTTCTCACGAATATGAGTTTGTTGCGCGAGCCCGCAGGGCGTATGCAACAATTCGTATGAATGAGAAATAAGCTTTTCCCACGTATTTTACACTATACTTTTTCTACGAGCACATTTTTTTTTTGTAAAATTTAACATAAACAATTAAAATGAAATTTAAATAAGTAGTAAAAATTTTTTAAATTTATAACGTCAGTGGTAAGATGTTCAAATTTTTGCCAAAGTATACTTTGAAACTATGGAAACAAAAATAAATAATCAACATACGTATGTATATTTTTAGAATTATTTATACACATTAATATATTAAATCAAAGACATAGCCAACTTTTTTATTATATTGAGCCATGGGAAATTATTTCGTATGCTCTTTTCCGCATTGTGTGGGCAATTGCTAAGATGACTTTAAATACTAGTTGGTATTTCCGCTGGTCGATGATTAAAATCCTGTATGTTTTAATATCGATGGAATAAAGTCAAGCCACCCATTTAGAAACTTAGAATTTAAAAATACAATTATGCATTTCAAAATCTATTTTCTTTTAGAAAAAAAAAAATTAAAATAACGTAGACCTAGAATCTTGGTAATATTTTTCTTAGGTTCCCCCTATAACATGAATATTATTTATATAAACTTTTTTTTTTAGCGAATTTCCGGAATGGAATTCAGCTATTAAAGCCACTGTCATGACGCGACTTGAGCCCGGATGGCAGAAATTTATTTTGAGGTCCCTAGAAACCGAAAATAATATTCACGAAATTTATAAATATAAATATAAATATATATATATATATATATATATATATATATATATATATATATATATATATATATATATATATATATATATATATGTCCGCGCGATAACTCTCGAACGAAATGTCTTACGCTTATGAAATTTGGTGAAAATATTGGAAGTCCCAAACCGTTGGACGAGTTCGTTAACCAGACACGTCCGATGCCCGGAACATGGTTCTTTTGGCAATTTTCGTGGAAAAAATTAGTTTTTTGCCAAAATTTCCCCTTATTCAAAAATTTTTGTGAAATTTTTTTACACCATTGGAAAGAGGAAAAAAAATCACATAAAAAAGGTCTTTAAACTATTATTCTATGTCAACTAGTTTCCAAGAAAAACCAACTTTTATAAAAGGAAATTCGCTATGTTATGCAGGATGCTGCGACAGGGGTATTTTATTTATACAAACTATGTGGTTTACTTGAGATAACTTCCTTACGTGGTCCAACATGCAACTAGTTAATTTGAGTTGTTTTCAGTGAGTTTCAATGAATATTTTATGAGTTAATCGAATGGCAACTCTCAAAAAACTCACTCGGTATTTATAGTCTATATACACCATGTATAAATTCACAGAGACGGTATATTGCTTACTTGCTTGCTACATAATTCTTAATTTGTCAGAAAATTACAATTTGTTATATTTTTAAATTAACTGAACTCACATAACACTGTTGAACAGAAATATATGTTTTGCTCTCGTCTGATGAACGATGATTATTTTGTATAGTAATCCTATTAAATATTATGAACGACGTATGTAAGAGACGTTTAATATTCTACCGCCTTTCCCGCCTTCCCCGGGCATTATATAAATATCATCCACAGGAACATTGGAAGAGGTATTGGAATTCGTTTATGGGTAGTTCTACAAACGAGGGAATTTTGGACGGTCCAACTCAATTTGTATATTAATATTTTGAAAAATACATTTTTTCTAGATGGAAACTGTAAACCATTACTGCACCTAACTGGTCACTCAAAATAACCGGGTTTTGAAATAAATTTTTTCATAAAAAATGACACTTAAAATGTAAAATTCTCAGTCTCCTGGTATGTCTGATCTCCAAAGTAAAACATAGCAGACTAAACAATTATTATTCCTGAATCTATAAAAAAAAATTTACACTGCAGTAGTAATCTATAATATTGGTACTTTTTTATTGTATAAATAATTTTTGAATTTTTTTATATTTTCTTTAAGAAATATTCTATTGAATTTTGTCTCCCGAACTTTGCATCATTCTCCTATAAACCAAAACACTTAAAAATATAAAAATTTATATTCCGATTAAATCATCGTTTGTCAAAGTAATTAACTGAAATATAATAAATAAAAAACGCCGTGAGCAGCGGGGCCCCATCACGGTAGTCGAATTTTCCCCTTCATCTTCGGTATTGAATGTCTACAAGCGAAATGTGATTGAAAGTCTACAACCGAATTGTCATTTTGTTGGTTTCAAAACTGGTGATGAGTGTTCGGCTGATCGAGGCTTTAAAAAAAGGTTTTAAATATTTAAGGGCTGTATCTCAGTAAATTTCAATTTTGTGCCGAAAACAGGTAGCAGAAAAAAAGCCAACACAATTCGTACGAGGACATTCCTGCCCATGTTTATCCGCTAATTGCCTTTATGTTTTAGTTTTAAAAATTAAAAAAGGACCTTAAATAGTAAACTGGAAGGCCTTTATAAAGATATTTTTTCTTTCCAAAAAAATCCAAAATTTCTATTTTATAAATACTAAAAATCCAAAATTCCTAATTTATAAATAAACAGTGACTTTAATAACATTTTTAAATTACTTAATATGTATGTATTTCATTTGTCATAAAAGTAAGTTCACTTTTTTTTAAATTTTTTAAAATTACTATTCGCCTACTTGTATTTAGAATAAACATAATGCTTTTAAAACACATTTAACAATAGCATTCAATTCCGATGTAAAAATGGGAGAAGTGGGGGGAAAAGTGATGCGGACTCCCTACAAGGTACTAGCTGGATACTAACTGAATACACGTACAAAATTTCAGCCCTCTAGGTTTCCTAGTTTTTTAATTACATGTGGTAATATGATAATAAAATGATATTAAATATTACAGTCAGTTTCCAATTATTTGGGGGCAAATTAACCAGGCTGAATGTGAAAACCCACGCGCTGCATGCGTACCTATATATTTTTTCTTTTAAATAATTTTTAAACACAATTCAAGTAGAGAAAAGAAAACTGATTAAAAAGTAAAGCAGTCAGAGGCATCAGATATTTTTATTTAACTTGGTACAATTATTACTTATTCATTTTTCTTTTCCTCTATTTCATCTTGTTTCCACCGTTTAGTCTGATTTTTACGCAGTCTGGTATTTTGATTTTTTTAATTAACTTTTTTATGACTAAATTTTTTTTTCAGTTTAATTTTGAATTAACCATGATTTTGATTTGTCCGTCCTTGTTCTCCCATTACTGCACCGAGTAATCGGTGTTGACTGTATTTTGGCAATATGAATGGTGTTTTTAATGAAGATAATACGTTTGAGTCTATAGTACGAACTGCTCAAGTTAGAAAAAACAGGCGTGTAAGAAATCAAGCTTTTTATTTGAGAATGGGGGGGGGGGGGATGCGCACCATATAGAAAAAATGAAAGAGATAAAATTTTTTTATTAATTTTCAAAATTTTCAGAAAAAAAAGAAACTAAGAAACCAAAAATTTTTTCTCTAAAGATTTTTTGTTTATAGTGGATGCCACCCAAATCATTATTTCCATCTTTTTCTGATAAAATTTTTATGTTACATCACACATTTCTAATAACTAAAAGAGTATTTGGAGAAAACTAAAGTAGTTGAAACTAAAGAAGTATTCTGTGAATGAACTCTCCAAGCAAAACTAATGTAGTAAAATACTAAAATAGTATAATACTTCTTTAGTTCTAACTAAAGTAGTTTACAAAACTAAAGTAGTAAATTTCTCTGATTTGGTGCTCGTCAGCCTATATGTATGTATACATATAGAATTACCTATATGTAATATAATATGTATGTATGCAACTACCTATATGTATTTGCTTTTGTTAAAAAAGTAAATTCATTTTTTTTTTTAATTTTTTAAAATTACTATTCGCCTACTGTGTGTTAGAATAAAAGTAATTCATTTAAAACATATTTACAATACCACTGAATTCCGATGTAAAAATGGGAGAAGTGGGGGGAGAAGTAATGTTTCATCCCTAAAAGGCACTAGCTGGATACTAACTCAATACACGTACAAAATTTCAGCTCTGTATGTTTTCTTAGAAAGCTTCTAGACGTGTTAGAAAAAAAGCAAAAAAATCAAGGAAATATTGGCGTAAAAATCGTGGGGGTAAGGGTTAAAAGTTGAAACCTCCAAAAAGCAGTGGCTGGCTATTAACTTAACTTGTACACAAAATTTCAGCCCTCTAGGTTTATTTGGGGAGATTTTGACCCGAACGAAACTGTTAAAAAACAAGAAAAATGATGTTCTTTTTGGTATAAAAATGGTGAGGGTAAGGGTTAAAAGTTGAGACCCCCAAAAGGCACCCCCTTGATACTAACTCAATCCCAATACAAAATTTCAGCCCTCTAGGTTTATTTGGGTGACCTGTGCGAGTGGTACAAACTTCGAAAACGTCAAACAAGCATGAAATTGTAGCTTAAAAATGAGGGGGGTGGGGGTAAAATATCAAAAACCTCCAAAAAGCATAACCTAGGTATGAACTCTATCAACACACCAAATTTCAATCCTCTACGTTAATTCTGGGGGGCTGGTGGCGTGTTAGATCCAGCGAAAATCGTTTTCCCCCTCCCTACTCCCCCCAAATCACTCTAGGAAGCTGAATTTTGGATATGTTGTAGATAATTGATCGAAACATTATTTGAAACCAGTTTGGAAAAGTTTTATTGTTTTGTTATCCCCCACCACCCCCTTAAAGGTCGGGTCAAAAAAAAAATTTGCCCAAAATTTGACCCCACTTTGATAGTATGAGGTGCCTCGAAAATGAGCCCCATTTACCAAATTTCATCTCTTAACTTCCATAGGGAGGCCCTACACAAATTAAAAGGTGGCGGGAATATATATATATATATATATATATATATATATATATATATATATATATATATATATATGTATATATATATCAGACATTTTTTTTCTACATATTCGTGTTCTACGGGTCCGAAAACGGATAGCGCCCCTACTCTCGCCACTCGCAGCTCTTATCGTATAGACTGTATAAGTCTAATTTTTCGGAGAAAATTCGGCTAATAAAGTACATGTTTTACTTAATTTGAGGTTGTATCAATTAATTCAGTTAACATTGTAAGTGAGATCGTACTCGGTCCAGTCAATAAAACCCTACATACGACAGTCCAACTTCAGAAAAACTTATTGTGAGATTATTACCCACGGTCAGTGTGTTAATATTAAAAATGATTGTATGTATATTAACTAGTATGTAATTTAAGAGGGTGACTCACCCCCTCTCCAATGTTGCTCAAACTGAATTTTGAAATCGAAAATTTCATTTCTACGTTATTCTAAATGTTTTAAACTATTTTCCATGAAGAAAAACTTCTTGAACTACCCAAGTAGTACCACTATTCGACATAGTCACCCCCTAGTTAACTACCCCTAGACTTAATATTAGGACATTGAGCAAAAATAGGTCAATTAGATTTTTTGACGTAGATTTCAAATCTGTAAACAAAATTTTTATATTATTTAATTTTCACCCCCTTTTTGCAAAATTCACCTTTAAATTTTAACCCCCAACCATGCCTGTTGATGTAATTTGAACAAATTTAATATCAATAGATAGCTCTTTAACACTAGTCATACGTTGGTCTACGAGAAACGTTAATCATACATCGACGTCGTTTTGACGGATGGACTTTTTACGGAGAGTTTTAGAGTTTATTTGCAAAAAACATTTTTTTTACAATACTACAAAAGCGAACAAAATATTTAAAAAAAATTGGATTTGGAAAAATTTCTTAATGTAAATATTTATTAATTTTTTTAATCTTTTTATCAAAGCATATTTTCATTATAAAAATTAAAAAATAGATAAATACATCAATTGTAATAATTAATTTATGAACTATTATGAGTCAGTGGACATGTGTGACTTTACAGAATGTGAAATTTCTCAGTCATAAATATTCCTATAGATATGTAGTTATTTCCCCATTAGGCACATTTGTAAATTTTCTAAAATTTGTTAGTAATTTTTCGAATAAGATCTCAAAAAATAATAAAAATTAAAATATTTTCCACAAAATAAATTTTTAATTTTTTATTAAGTCACTTGAAACGCATTTTTTTAGTTTTCGATTCAATATATTAAAACTTCAGTATTATGTTGTCTTTATAAGTCAAACAGCTGTAATCATCTTTCACATTATCATAATCATTGAATAAATTAATTATAACATGCATAACTTTAATAAATTTTAAAAAAAAATTAGGAAAAATTTTATATGTAGTGTACAAAATCTTCAAAAAAACATACGTTAATCATACATCGACGTCCTTTTGACGGACACTATTTCAATACAAACAAAACGGCAATAACTATAAACAAAATAAATACGTGTGGTGTGTTATAATAACAAATAAATTAGATAACAGAAATCTCACAGCAAACAAGTAACAACAAGTCGTAGTATTGGAGCAGGTAGAGAAGTTCGTACGTCGTTTTAACGTGTACGTATGATTCTAGGGTTAAAAAGGAGCAATACTACCGATTTAAACTTTTGCTCTATCTCTTACCGTTTTCGAGATATTTAAAAAATTAAATTTTTATCCCAATTTTTGGAGGGCGATTTCACCCCTTCAAACCGTTTTTCCGCCGATAAAAAAAATACGTGTCGCTTATTTTTTAGTGTTCTACAACATATCTAAGTTCCATCAAAATCGATAGGTCCGGCCTCGGGCCCTTTACTTGTAAGTTATACGTTCGTTAAATCATAGTAGTTATAAATAACTAGAGCACATTGGTATACGTCGTAGGTACTTTGTTTGTGTGTACACATGGTAATTATCGCTCACCTAAAATGTAAACCACAAATATAATACTATTTATTATAGATTTAACGACATACCTGGTGCTTGGCTGGCATCGACTCCAACCTTCTACCTATGTATTATAGTACATCTCCATAGTTCAAAACAACTGCACATTGCATCGACGTACACGACGGGACTCGTCGCGATGAATCCAACATTGAACGCCATAGCAACTATTTAAACAATTCAAACCTTTATTCAAAACCGTAGTACAAAACTATATACATATCAGAGACGGATCCAACATTTATTGTTAAATTAGACGAGGGTCATATTTTTTAAAGTTTTCATAATGCTTTTAAATGCACTTAAATTAACATTAACCTTCTTGAGTCAGAGCCGTGACTAGGTCTTCAGGACAAAACCAAAAAATTTTGCCAAAACAAAAAGCAGCGACCTTTTTTTTTTGCTCGTCAGTCGTTTGCCGCCCTAAGAAATTTACAAATTTGGAATTTCTTGTATTCCCTTGGGGCTCCAGTGTAATGGACCGGCTGCCCCGGCTACCTCAGCTGCTCCAGCCTAGTTACGGCTTTGTCTTGAGTCTTGACACTTTAGGGTCGTGCGTGGAGAAATATGGCGGGCCCAGGGACTAAAGCACATTTCTTAAATTTCACCCCCCAAAAATTAGTGACGAGTAAAATAACAGCTCGTTTTACTATTCCCTATACCGTCCGTTACGGGCCTCCTCTTCCAACCCGGGTTTCGGGGCTACAATCCCATCTACCCTACCTTCTTTTTTTTTAGATGTGTTCAACTATATGTAGGGTAAGTGCGGGAGAGATGCCACAGTAGCCATAGTTCGTCCGTTGATTGATAGATAGCGCCATTAATGGATTATATGTTTAAAATAAGTTAGTTATTTAAGCTGTATATAGTAACATTTACGATTAGTCCATCAGTTTAGTAATTATCCAACTTTTTATTATTGAAAAGTAAGTTTTTTAACATAATGTTTTATCAAGCATTTAATTCATTAGAATTTAAGAATGTATATTTCATTGTTTTATTAATGAAAATAAGTTTTGTTATTAATTTAGGTATCTTTTAAAAGTACTGTATAAAATTTTAGGTTAGAATTCCGCACTATGCTTGCTATAGCAACATCCGGCATCTATCCCAACAAAAAGGAGAGATGCCGCATTTAAAGTTGGTATAGATTCCGCTTCATATTACATGTCAAAAACATAGACTTATATACCTAAATTATGAAATTTTTTTTCGAACTGTAAATTATGTCACGTAAATATAAAAGATCCAGTAATGGATCAGGAAGAGCCCTCTTATTAGTGAAGATAACGAAAATAATGATGATTGCCTGTGTATTGAATGTTTTGAAAAGTACTCAGAAAAAAAAATTGACTGGTTGAGATGTATAACCAGCCAAAAATGGTTACATATGGCATGAATCATGTATATGGAGATGTGTGTAAAATGCAAAATTTTTCATATGAACTATGCGGCGTCTCTCTTTCTTTGATGCGGCATCTCTCCCATAGGTGTGGGAGAGATGCCGCTTTGCAGGCTCTACAAAAATGTTAATTATGAATCCTTTATGACAATGAACAATGTCTACATTTATTGCGTACCAAATTTCAAATCAATTAAATGCATACTTTAAGAATTATCAAGTGTTTTCAAAATGTGCGGCATCTCTCCCGCATTCACCCTATTCCGGAGTAATTAATGATGTAAATTTACATTTTGATGTTTACTTTCCTTTACTTATATTCGTGCACATTAGGTTTTATGGGCTGCCCTTTTCCTTAAAACAAACGATATTGAAATGATCGGAATATGGATGGTTGGTTGAATTAAGGTAATTTAAGTATGAAATTCTCATTTTTGTTCAATGGCCAATTTCTTTGATGAATATGATTGATCCGAGTACCCGGACAGATGTCTCTTTTCTAGTGGCCCTATATATATGCGCAAAGCCGATCCCTATATGCCTAATGCCTATATGCCAATTTCGAAAATCTATACTTAATTCATTTTCAGTTTCATCACTGTGTCATTTTTTTTTACAATTTTTGGAAAACTCTGTTCGTAAGGGACATCCGAACCCGCATGGCCACCGCTTTGTATCCGCTCTTGCTGTATATTATGTACATATATAGGTATATATGTTGTGTGCATTGATAAAGTGTAAACACTTTGAGGTTTACATTAAAACACAATGTTTACACATCGTTAAAACAAAATGAGATCTCCCGACCCTACTATACTTACCGACTGATCCCGCCCGAATGTTCAATACATAAACACCAGCGGGGGGTTGAGGCGTGATGAGGGCGAGATGTAATTATGATTATAGTTGTTGTACATTCCCAAAATTGTTTACATGACGCATTTGACAATGAAATTAATGTTAATATAACGGACTGACATATACTGTAATATATGTACACATCATAACATTGAAAAGAAAATTTGATCGAGCTACGTTTTTCATTTTTCTATGTCATTATTTTTAAAAAATTTTCAAGCATTAAATTTTTGATTACTTTTGGTCAACGAAAGGGTTACAGTTTTGATTGATATCATTAATTTTCTCTTTGTAAACAAACAAAAATATGTCCGCCTAACAGTGTCATGTTCCAAATGAAAAGTGTCTATAAAGAAGCGTTTCCCAAACTGTGTTCCATCGAACGCTGGCGTGCCGCAAATAGTTACTATGTATTCCGCGAAAGAATTATGAAATTGAGGTTAAAGAATAATACAGTTTATTTTTATTTGTTTAAGGGGAGATTCGCTTTAACAAGAATCGATTTTTTTTCTTCATCATTATGTTTCTTAAGGCGTAAAATCAAAAAGTTGTGGGCAGTTTAGTGCACGCACTTCGCTATAATTAAATTTAAACAAAAAAAAAAAAACTTTAAATACTATTTTCCCGAAAGTATGTTTTTTGTCATGGTTCCGCATGTATCCCAAAAAGTATTTGAAATTTTCACATAAATCAAAGTGCAGAGTATTATTCCTCGATACGGTCATTTTGGCAGGAAGTAGGATCTTTTGGTTCCGTAATATATTTTCAAAATGGCGGCTATTTATATTCGAGAAAAAGTGGTGAAAAAATGCGATTTCTCGCTGGTTTTTTATTTTTATTTCTTAGATCCTATATATGTATATATATATATATATATATATATATATATATATATATATATATATATATATATATATATATATATATATATATATATACTTTCATAAAATTCTTGATATTTTGATTTTGGTTCACTGGGTATTTCAGAACGCGAGGAACCATCAAGGTGGAAAAATCTGGCAGTGTCGACTTCAAAGCCACTTATACTCAGCTCATTTTTAATTTCTTTAAAAAACATTTTTTTGTAATCTCAAGACCTGTAGAAACAGTGTTCTATATTTAGTTTTAGCGAATTTTCGAATTGAAAAATCAGCTATTACAGCCACTGTCATGACACGACTTGAACCCGGGACTATGGCAGAAGTTTGTTTCGAAGTCCCTAGAAACCGAAAATAATATTCACTAAAATTTATATACCTATATATATATATATATATATATATATATATATATATATATATATATATATATATATATATGTGTGTGTGTGTGTATGTGTGTGTCCGCACATGATAACTCTCGAACGAAATGTTCTACTCTTACAAAATTTGGTGCAAATGTTGGAACTCCCAAATCCTGGGACAAGTTCGCTAGCCAGACACATCCAATGCCCGAAACATGGGTTTTGGGGCATTTTCGTGAAAAAAAATAATTTTTCCCAAAATTTCCTCTTATTTTAAAATTTTTGCTAAATTTTTTTACACCATTAGATAGAGGGGAAAAAATCACATAAAAAAGCTTTTTAAACTATTATTCTATGTCAACTAGTTTCCAAGAAAATCTAACTTTTATAAATGGAAATTTGCTCTGTTATGCCGGATGCTGCGACAGGGGTATTTTAATAAAATATTTATTTATATATAAAAAAAAAAAATATAAAAATAAAAAAAGGCCGATTTTAGAGGTTTTTTGGCGAATCTTCCCTTAATAATATCTCTGTATATTATAAACAACTATATTAACACCATAAAAGATCACATATAATATAATCGGCATCGAAAACGATGGATTAATTACAATAAAATTGGACTAAATTATAAATATAGGCTGGGATAGTAATGGGATACGACGATGGGATAACATAAATGGCAAGATTATGTTTGGTTTTTGGTTACGTATACCGGTTTCCGTATAACAAGATCAATTAATTTTAAACGCGGTTGATTTGTTGAAGCACGTTATAAATTTCCCAGCGCATACATGAATACAACTCACATCGTACGTCAGTACAGTTAACCCTCCTATAACGCAATTAGTTCGTATCCACTTGTATGGATACCACATTGTAAAAAACTCAAAAACAGTCATTACATATTTAATTAAAATAAAAAAAAGAAATCGATTTTTTTCTTCATAATTATGTTCCTTATGATGTTAGAAATATTCTCCTAAAATTTTATTTTAAAAAAATGAAAAGTCAAAAAGTCTTGGGCATTTTAGTGCACGCATTTTACTATAATTCAATTTAAATAAAAAATTTTAAATGCTTTTTTAGCGAATTTCGAAAACTCGAAATTCAGCTATTACAGTAGGTGTCATGACGCAATCTGAGTCCGGGACTATGGCAGAAATCTGTTTTGAGGTCCCTAGAATACGAAAATGATATTCACTAAAATTTGTATATATATATATATATATATATATATTTATGTGTTCCCACGATAACTCTCGAACGAAACGTCTAACGCTTATGAAATTTTGTGTGCGGACTGGATTCTGAATTGGCTTGGCTAAGTTCGTTAGCCAGACACGTCGGATGCCTAGAAGTAGGTTTTCTGGCCATTTTTTATCATTCGATCCTATCATAAGGCAGTTCAATTTTTACATCGTTGAAAAGGAAAAAAAAAATTATGAAGAAAATATTCTTATAATTTTCTTTCTATTTTAAGTATTTTTCGAGAAAATGTAAATTTTCACTTTTATTCTTTCTTTGTTAGTCTAATAAGTAATTTATATTTATATCTCAGTTCTTTATAAAGTATAAAAATATTTCACTTTTTTATTAAAGAATTTTGTGAGAACAAGTGAAAACTATTCACATATATATGATATAACACACATACATGTATAGAGTTTTGTTTCTCATTTATTACATTATAATTAGCATGGTTCTATCCCATGTTAAAAAATGTAAATTAAACAGATTTTCTAAGCTAATGTAATGAAGAATTTTTTTTTTTTTTTATTGAATTTTTAAGTAAACAAGAAATTGAAGATTATGTTATGATATAAATATTATTAAATATGAAACAAAAGAAAATATGTACAATGTACATATGTATGTACGGAAAAATATTTTGAATCGATTTTGAAAATTTTTCCACTAATAATTAATAATGTTAAAAAATTAAACCATTTCAAATGGATTTAAGGTATTTTATGTGAGGTCAAGGTTTTCGGGACCTAAAAAGGCCAGAAATTAATTAACCAATCGATTTTAAAAATTTTTTCACAGTTAGTAAGTTAAAGTATTTGAATTAATTAATTAAATGATGTCCGCAAGAAGCTTACGGACTGCCATAAGTTATATGAGATCCTTAGAACCCTTTTCTTACTGTTAGAGTACTAGACTTGTATGAGTTTCGCCAGGATTTACTGATCCCATAATTGTAAAAAATAAACTAAACGACCAATTTTAAAAATTTCTTCACTGTTACAGAGCTAAACTATTTTAGATAGATTTAGAATACATTATGTAAGGTCCGCCAGGGTCCACAGGACCCAAAAGTGTCAAAAATAAACTAACTGACCGATTTTGAAAATTTTTTCACTGTTACAGAGCTAAACTATTTTAGATAAATATCGATTACGTTATGTAAGGTCCGCCTCGGTCCATAGGACCCAAAAGTGTCAAAAATAAACTGCCTGATCGATTTTGAAAATTTTTTCACTGTTACAGAGCTTAACTGTTTTAGATAAATGTAGATTCCGTTATGTAAGGTCTGCCAGGGTCCATAGGATCCAGAAGTGTCAAAAATAAACTAACTGACCGATTTTGAAAATTTTTTCACTGTTACAGAGCTAAACTATTTTAGATAAATATAAATTACGTTATGTAAGGTCCACCAAGGTCCATAGAACCCAAAAGTGTCAAAAATAAACTAACTGACCGATTTTGAAAATTTTTTCACTGTTACAGAGCTAAACTATTTTAGATAAATATAGATTACGTTATGTAAGGTCTGCCAGGGTCCATGGGATCCAAAAGTGTCAAAAATAAACTAACCGACCGATTTTGAAAATTTTTTCACTGTTACAGAGCTAAACTATTTTAGATAAATATAGATTACGTTATGTAAGGTCTGCCAGGGTCCATGGGATCCAAAAGTGTCAAAAATAAACTAACCGATCGATTTTGAAAATTTTTTCACTGTTGGGGAACTAACTATTTTAGATAGACATACATTACGTTATTTAGGGTCCGCCAGGGTTCATGGCACCCAAAAGTGGTAAAAATAAACTAACCGACCGATTTTGAAAATTTTTTCACTCTTACAGAGCTAAACTATTTTAGATAAATATAGATTACGTTATGTAAAGTCTGCCAGGGTCCATCGGATCCAAAAGCGTCAAAAATAAACTAGCCGACCGATTTTGAAAATTTTTTCACTGTTGGGGAGCTAAGCTATTTTAGATACATATAGATTACGTTATGTAAGGTCTGAAGTGTCAGTAGGACCTAAAAGTGTCAAAAATAAAATAACTGACCGATTTTGAAACCTTTTTACTATTACCGAGGTAAACTATTTTAGATAGGTACAAGTTGTGTTATCTGAGATCCACAACTGTCCTGCGGATGCAAATGCGGCGTAGAATGCTACACAACGGGTTTTGAATATATATATATATATATTATATATATATATATATATATATATATATATATATATATATATATATATATATATATATATTACATAAAGTACGCCTAGAATATACGGTCGAGCTGATTTTTTAATGAGGTCCGCCGGGATCTTGCAGATCCGAAAACGCTAGTAATAAGCTATCGAACCGATGCTAAAAAATTTCTCACTGCTAGAGAACTAAATTATTTTAGATGGATACAACTATGCTGCACAAAATTCGTTCGGGTTCTTGGGACCCCCAAAAATACCAAAACTAATTACCCAACCGATTTTAAAAATTCTTTTACTCTTAGAAAGCTAAACTATTTTAAATAGGTACAGGTCTTAGATGAGATCCGCCAGTGCCCAAGATTTGGAAATTCGCTATGTTATGCAGATGCTGCGACAGGGGTATTTTTTTCTAAAGTACGTTCTTCGACATGGTTCCTCATGTATCTCAAAAAATATTAAAGATATCCACATAAATCAAAGTGCAAGTTTTTCCTCGATACGGTCATTTTGACAGGAACTAAGATCTTTTCATTCCGTAATATATTTTCAAAATAGTGGCTGTTTATCGTCAAGAAAAAGCGGTGATTTTTGAAAATTTATTTTCAAAATACGATTTTTCGCTGGTTTTTTATTTTTTTTTTTAAATCCTAGTTAGTGCCATAACTGTATATGTATATTTTCAGAAAATTCTTGATTTTTTTTATTTTGGTTCACGGGGTATTTCGGGGGGAAAAATCTCGCAATGTCGATTTCAAAGCCATTTATAATTAAATCATTTTTGAATTTCTCTAAAAAAAGAAATTACTTTTTGTTGTTCTCCAGACATGTGGAAACAATGTCGTATATTTAATTTTTAATAAAATATTTATTTGTATAAAAAAATAATAATAAAAAAAGCTTTTTAAAAAACCCGACTTCAAAAAGTAATAAATAATTAATAGCACATATTTTGAAGTCAGGCGTAGCGTGGTATAAAACGATGCGATCGGATGTGCTTGCAAAATTAATAAATTCCCGTGGATTTACATCTTTATACTACACTTTTACGCTTGACTTCAAAATACGTGCTATTAATTATTTATTAAGTACTTTTTGAAGTCGGTTTTTTAAATAAGCTTTTATTTCATATATTTTAGTGACAATGCTTATCAGCCCACGCTCTTGCAATATTTTATTTGGTTTTTAAATTTTTTTATTCTTAAATTCCAAATTTCATACGTTTAGGTGGAATAGCTTCCAAAATATCAGTATCCAAACATCATAATTTTGGGCACTTACGTTACATGTTTTTTTGTAACTGAATCTGTAACAAAATAATCTTAAAATGTAAGAAAATTTTTCAGTTTTGTTTAATAATAAGAACTACTCTCATCTTTTTCATTATATATAT
Organism: Brachynemurus nebulosus; assembly: GCA_035578155.1. NCBI lineage: Eukaryota > Metazoa > Arthropoda > Insecta > Neuroptera > Myrmeleontidae > Brachynemurus > Brachynemurus nebulosus. The sequence goes on from JAPWDM010000030.1 coordinate 4,421,992, forward strand.
TTTGGTAGATATATATTCTAATCTAATTTACGTACTTAGCGCACTTATAACATTCTTTTGCTCTACACAAATATTACGTTACTTCTTTGTTGTTCAAAACAGGTTAACATTTTTATTCTGTTAAATCGAAATTTGTATTAATAGGGTAAATGGTATAGTTTATTGGACAGTTAAGAAAAATTTTCAAAACAAAGTAGAGAAAAAGTACGTGTTGCAGCTTTAATTTTAACGAAAAAATTCATAAATAAAGTAAAACCTGTCTGCTTTAATGTACCATATAAAACTTGCATACTCGTATTTCATATTGGAAAGTCTCTGAAAAAAAAAAATTAAAGTTGTGCGTGTAGAACAATACAGTTATTGGACAAAAATTTCATTTATTAATTTCTGGCGTATTTCCACAATCCACAAGTTCTGTAGATACTAGAAGGTTCTGTTTAACTAAAAAATCAGGAAGTTTGCTTTATTTGTCTATAAGCCTAATAATCTTTAAAAGAGAGTGTCTTGTCCAATAACTATACCGTTTACCCTATTTGCATTTACCACAAACACGAAATGTTATATTAACGCAGGGTTATGTAACTTATTTAACACAAAAATTTTAACCACTATTTTTTTACGCAGAACACAAATTGTTTTACTATGTACCTAATTAATTAAAGGAGATGAAATTGATTAATCACATCCGAAAATAGTTGAAAAATTTATTTTCGTTATTCTACAGATCTTCAAAGAGTGTGTTAATAAATAATCCTAATTTCTATTTCCTCTGATTTATAGAATTAACATTAATCACACTTGTTACTTGTATGACATTATAAATCAAATGACGATATTCAGTTTACAACGGCAAAAAGCCGTACAAGGTGAAAGCTACAATACCACGACAAAAAATCGTACGGTTTTTTTGCCGTACGACGAAAACTGTACAATGTGAAAGGAGCGCTATACTGCAAATATACGTTCAAGATTGCGGTGATTACGATAAGGCCCGCCACACACGTACAGTTCAATTCTTCAGTTTTTATAATGGATTGGAAACAGCAGGACAATTTCACCTAGCAACATCTTTTATTCCGCGGAAATTATATTGTTAAAAAAAAAAAAATCAAACGCACTTCCACCTGACCACAGACCAAAGAACATATTCTGTATATCCTATAGACTCACTCTATCAATTTATAAATGAAGCAGCCAGATACGGCCAGTATACGACTTAATAGTATTCTGTAATCTAGTAATCAATGCAATAACCTGTGGTACTTGTAGTAACGTTTTCAAATAATTATTGTCAAAATATAATATTGATAATAAAATTTTACTTTCTTGAGAAAAAACTGCAAAATTTTGAAAGAAAAAGAGTGGTATTCGTTTTAATTATAGTTTCATTTGCGGAAAAGTGGACAATATATTACATTCCTTAAATCTGACCCGTCTGACCCCGTTACCTGCCACAAGAAAAATACCTACAAACTGGCTTTACGCTTTGTCTAGTAGTATAATAATAATAGTGTTCATTGGTCTGTGCTCCTGACACAATTGAAATTTCAATCGTCTCAGTTTAACTTTAGTTAACAGTTTAGAGTTTAAACTGTATAGTTGAACTGTTCAGTTCAAACTGTCAGTTGAAACTGTACGTGTGTGGCGGGCCTAACAATATTTCAATAACATTGTTGGAGGAGTTTCACTCAAACAAGCATGCGTACTACATAAACTGTGTTATAGGAATACCATCACTTTTTATTCCGCGTTTTGAGTGTATCGCGTTATAGGGGGTTTGAATGTAACTATGTAAAACATGGTAAAACACATTATTATAATAAAATTAAAATATGGAAAGACCACTTAATTAATATCGTACGATACTTTATTACTTATTGAACTGAATAATTGTTCAATCATTAAAATGTTCGCTACAATTAGCAAACTCAAATTAGTAACCAAATTATTAACCTTTTAAGTGTAACGTCTGGTCAAACTTTTGGAAAATCAATTAATTGTCCCAACCGTAAATGGTTGTAAAACTATAAAATAATTATAATGTGATACTTGACCAGAGCCGGATTCATCCAAAAAATAGAGACTGTCACAACTGAAATTATACAGAGTTAGCGATAGAAGAAACCTTAATTTTATTTTTCAAACACTTTCTAACACCGAGCGGAACGTACAAAACAAATTTTATCCCCATTTTTTAATACGGGGAAGTTCCTTTAAAAATTGAAAAATCTATACCTACAGCATGTAAGTGTAACATTTCATAAATCGAAAGGTATAGGAATTATGCAGGAATGCGACAAAATTTTAAGGGCTCCGAAAAAGTGACCCCCCCCCCAAAAAAAAACGCTATTCTTCGCTCCCATTCAGGGACCTCATGAATTTTATTTAGAACTTTAGAAGTAGTCAAAATGCTAGTCTATGGTGATACTTTAAAGTAGGCGAAATTTCAAATTGAGCGAAACCGACTTCTTTCGTAATCCTTTGCGTTAAAAAAAGCTAAAAAGTAAATAAAAAGTAAAAATATGCCTGGCGCAGCATTCCGCATAACATAGCGAATTTCCGTTTAAAAAAATTAATTTTTCTCCAAAAATAGTTGAAATAAAATAATAGTTTAAAGACCTTTTTTGTGTGATTTGTCCTCCTCATTTCAATGGTGTAAGAAAATGTCGTAAAAATTCGTAAATAAAGGGAAATTTTGACAAAAAACTAATTTTTTTCACGAAAATTGCCAAAAAACCATGTTTCGAGCATCGGATGTGCCTGGTTAATGAACTCGTGCAACAGTTTGGCGATTTGGGACTTTTGGGACCAATATTTTGACCAAATTTTGTAAAAGTAGGACGTTTCTATTTTATTTAAATGTATTTCTGGATTGATACCGTGACATGGTGAAGAGCGTTACATATTATTGAAATAAATACATTTCAATAATATAAGCAAACCTAATCTTTCTTAATAATATGCATTTACCTTTCTATTAAAAGGCCATCGTATACCAGATTTGGAGTATCTATGAGATTTACTAAGTCGCCAGTTTAAAAAATACCGATTGATCTGAATATTTTCAGCAGAAGTCCTGAACTTTTCCTGTAAAATCCGCTATACAGTACAAATACAATGATAGATACTAACAGGTTCGACTCATATTAGATATCTCCAAAACAAAAACGAAGCTCAACTTGAAATTTTTGTCACTTTAAAATATCACCATAAGCTATTAATAAGACCCCTTTTGAATTGAATTCCTGAGTCACTCTTTACTTCTTCGGAACCCTAAAAAAATAAACCTAAATTAATCTAAAATAATATCTATTAGCGAATTTCCAGAATGGAATTCAGCTATTACAGCCACTGTCATGTCGCGACTTCAGTCCGGGACTATGGCAGAAATTTGTTTTGAGGTCCCTAGAAACCGAAAATAATATTCACTAAAATTTATATATATATATATATATATATATATATATATATATATATATATATATATATATATATATATATATATATATATATAGGCAAAAAATTAGTTTTTGGCCAAAATTTCCACTTAATCAACAATTTTTGCGAAATTTTTTTACACCATTTAAGAGGAGAAAAAAATACATAAAAAAGTTCTTTAAACTATTGTTCTATGTCAACTAGTTTCCGAGAAAAACTAATTTTTATACACGGAAATTCGCTTTGTTATACAGGATGCTGCGACAGGGTATTTTCATTTTTTACAGCATTGTAAATCATCCATAATATGTTGCTACATTTTAAGAAAACAGGATGAAACCTACAAATATACTCCGGTGTATGTATACGCCCGGTCCGCCCGTACTTTTACCGTACTCCATCGGTATTAAAATGAATTTTATGAATAATAATATTCGGATATGTACACTTTCATTTTATATGGAGAATGTGAAAGGTAATTTAAGAAGATGAGAGTACCTATATTTTGTTGTATGAATGTTAGAGCTATGTGTATAAGACGCCCAGATAATTACTGTTTGTGATGTAACAAACCAACAGATGAATAGTTTATAATATCCATATATGTATGTAATATAATTATATTGCATTTTTGGTCGCAAATAATAGTATGCAGACGATATCTCTCTCTCTTTTTATTTAGTATACCTTTTGCATTATGCACATGCGCTGGAAATTTCAAAAATTCCTCCATTTTAGCTATATAGGTTATCATTATCAAGTACGAGTATAAATTACAAAGTAAATTTTACTTAGTAAGCAATAAATTTATTGAGAGAGTTAAAAATCTAAACAATAAATTATTAATAAGATGAATGAGTTTGTTTAATACTTTTCAAGTGAACCGCTGTCTGTCCATTGCCTGTCTCTCTTTGTTTGCGACCAATATCTTTTATAGGCTTGATACCTTGCTAGCAATAAAGGTATACTACATATTTGATAATATCTAAAATTTTAGAATTTGAATAGATTTTTTAAATGATTATCTAATATCAGTACTTGTTGGTAGTGTTGGAACATCCGGTAGCTTTCTATGCAGACAACATAATTTGTGTAGAGATTATAGAACAACTAATGCAATTTTTATATTTTGTTGCTTATTTTTCGACTAATATGAGTAAAATACTTTTTAATGTTGTTTCTAATAAATCACTAGTTTTACTATTTTCTTTGTAGAAGATATAAAATCAACATTTTAAATAATACTTATGAGTACTCGGCATCTCGCCTCCCAGAAATATAATCACATTTTGCTTAAGGGGGTATTCTAGTCTAGGGGCTCGATTTTGAGGTGATTTTACGGACGTCATAAAAGAAAACAGTAAACATTTTTAGTATCCATTTTAACAGTTTTTAATGATATTTGAAAAGTATAAAAATGTATAAAAATTTAAAAAAAATTCAAAATTGAAATCGGTACAAGCCGGGAAAGTGGGGACTCAAAAAAAAGGTGTCTCTTGGTTGACGTGATTCTTCCAACCCTGCTGGTGATCTGAAACATAAAATTTTAGTTAATTCTTAATAAACAAGGATGTAGATTGTAGAATTAGCCGGACGTAGTCGATTTGAACAAATAAATTTTTTCATAAAGTGGCGTCCATTTAAAAAAAAAACCATTTTTTCGACTGCATACTGTCTGAAAGCTAGTAGTTTGATTTTCGGAAATAAAAAAAAATGAACTTCCTTAACAGTACGATCATTTTACTTGTTTAAAAATCGAATAAAAATTAATGTTAACAATTATTTTAGTAGTTATGCAGCTGACATAAGATATCAATATGTATTATGCCTATATTCACGAATTCTATAAACATACTTAATACCTATAGTTAAATCGTTGGATAGATAATCAAACTGTCATTTTTAAAATTGTATTTAACCCAGTAATTTTTAATAATAAAAGTTATATTATTAAAACACTGAAGCATAACTTATTAAGAAAGAATATTTTTAGAATCCTGAGATGTAGTTATTTTTAAATGATACCTCACATGATATGACAGACACAAAAGTGATCTTAAAAGGGTTTTGTAAGAGTAAGGAACCATAAAAACAAAAATTTTTCAAGTAACTGGACCGATTTCGATATTGCGGAGTTAATTTAAACCGTAAAAAGATGAACCAATTTACTATATCTCAAGTAAGCCGGATTCTGTTTGCCAGAAAGAGATAAGGATAGACAAGTTAATCTTTTAAGCAAAATATTGCGACGTCAAAAACACCATAATTCTAGTACTTTCTATAAATTTCGAGGAAGAAAAATATCGAAATAAGTATTATTACACAAAGCACACAAAACCATTCTTAATTTTTATTGACAATATTGCGACAATTTATTTTTCACCCTACTTCTTCCAAGTTTAGATTAAAAATTGAAAACTTTAATAATCGCTTAACATGCATATTATCTATAACAAAACTTTGTCCTCTTTATCATCAATATAACAATATATGCATCGACCGCAAAAATAGTTGTAATGGCTTTGGTCGATTTTATCAATATTATTAAATATTAAACGGGAGTACAATTTAAAAAAAAAAAAAGAAAATTGTTTTAATTTTTTATAACTTTATAAAACAATATACACTAACAATGGAGATGGCACACAGTTTCCTTGTACTCATAACAAACTTTTATCCAACCTTTACTGTAATTTTATGCTTACACTGTACTTTAAATTATATTTCGTATAACTGCTAATAAACTTTGCCTAATCAGCTATATAACTATGCAAATTACCGAAAAGACTAATTGTGTAGCTTTCTTTTTCAAAATACCAAATCAATCGATAGAAAGTATGAAAAAATGGTATATTGTGCAATAAGTGCGGGAAATTGTCGATTGCCCACGAAAGCGAAGTTGAGCCCACTTACTACGTTCGTGCGTTCATTCGCTTGAGTGGGCAATCGATAATCCCGCACGAGTTGCACATACTATTTTTTATTACGAATTTCACATACTTTTTTCTATTATTATCACTATTTTTGACATTTTTATTACTTTTTAAAATAATATTTTTAAGTGTTCGTCTTTTTTTCTGAATTAAATATTGTTTAAATTACTTTGTTGGTGGTTTCTATAGAAATAATTATGAAATATTTATTAAATGAAAAATTTAGAGGCGGCTTTGCGTGTTTTGATTAAATTTTGCGTGTTTTATTGTCAATTTGCGTGTGGAAAGTTTACTTTACGCACGCAAAAAAGTATGTGGGAAGAGTACAGTGGGCAAACAGCTAATTTGCGTACAGAAATATGTGCGCCAAGTTAGTACTTCTCCGGCATAAATAATAAAAAATAATTAATAATACATATAAAATTTTTAAGGTAGATGCACATGAACGTAAAAGGAATTTAATAGATTCGACATTTCAAAAAGAATGAAAAGAATCGCTATCGTGGAATCCTGCGTAACATACCGAATTTCAATGTACTGCTATTTCAAAAGTTAAAGTTGCCAAATACTATAATGTTCAAAATTGTTTGGAATTACTATACCGTAATTGCGGGTTATTTGAGCCCTCTGGTGTAACTTGAGCCCAAAACGAAAAAAGTATTATTTTCTGTTTTGTGCTTATATTAGTCAGTAGTAGAAGTAAGTTAGATGTTTAGCTAATAGGTAACAGCAGTAGGTTTACGGTGTTTAAGTTTAGGTAGTTCTGAAAATTGACACTAGAGGTGAGGCAAGTGTATTTTACTCTCTGTTTGAAATTGATGTTTTGTTACGTTGCTAGCTTTTGACTGTAAAAATAATTGTGGTAGCCTGCAAAGGAAGGTACGTGTATAATTTTAATATTTTGTTCATTACTAAACTAAATTCAAATATAGTAAAATAACCTGAAAATTAGGGAAACTTGAGCCCATTATAACTTTAGTATAAAATGGTGCAAGACTATAGCAGAAATTCCCAAAAGTCCTAAATTTTTGGACAAGTTCGTTAACCATGCACGTCCGATACCCAAAATATGTTAATTTTGGAAATTTTCATGAAAAAATTAACTTTTTTTTTTAAAATTTCTCCTTATTTAAAAATTTTTACACTATTGAAACGAGGAGAAAAAATCACACAAAAAAGGTCTTTAAACTATTATTCTATGTCAACTAGTTTCCGAGAAAAACTAATGTTTGTAAACGGAAATTCGCTACGTTATGCAGGATGCTGCGATAAGAGTATTGAATAAATAAAGTTCCTTATATGTTTGTACAATGTTTTAATTAGTAACCAATATCCTACATGGTCTCAAACTGTTTTCAAATGAAAATCACCTGGAAATTTAGGTTTGGGCTCAAGTAACTCGACCTTGAGGTTAACTTGAGCCCAAAATCTAAAAGCTATAAAATTTATGAGCCATAAGAAAAAGATCCATATTATATAATAAACTAACCATAGTCATATATAAGTTAATATACTGAATTTCCTATCAATATATAAATATAACAGTTACGCTAAATTTTTGAAATTATTAGATGATTTGCAAATCTGGGCTCAAGCAACCCGCAAATACGGTACATTTGTTTGCCAAAATTGGATAGGTTTGTTGTTTAGAAAAAATTCTATTAAAAAAAAATTAATAATTAAAAATAAAAAAATATTAGGCAGTTAGAACTTAACTGTGTTTTTTTCTTCAAGGGGATTAAGAAGTTTTTTAAAATCAAAAAACTATGTTTATAAGTTTACAAAAATTGTCATATTTTTCGCATTTCGATTTATCAATTATTTCTTCCTACTTCTTTAATTTCTAGAACTCATTTTCTAAAAAATTTATAAAAATACTAATCTAACATAATATTAGCATAATAATTATTGACTAATAATATCTTGATCAAAGCAAAATGTGTCATTAACCTTTCTGTTTATATAGCAAGAAAATTGTATATGAAAATTCAGTCCTGAAAATTTTTTTTCAATCTGCACCCCATTCTAAGTATCTGTGAATTTTTTCAGATTTTTCTGGTAATCTTTCTGGTAATAACGGTTGGGGATCACAATTTTTAAGAAATTTTTCTAAATATAAAAATGAACATTGAACAAAAGTGAATATAGTTGTATTGAATTACTGAATTCGTGTTTTAATAAGTTTTCCATTTATACTCTACTCTTCCTTTATCTATTAAAACTAACCGTCAGAATCGAAATTCAACTTTACATTCATAGTTGAGCCACCACCGACTCTCTATTTTTGTTCTAAATTTCTAATTCTCACGTCGAATGGTTTTAGAAAAAATCGCCTGTGACAGACAAACGGACATCAAAGTGATCTCATAAATGTTTCCTTTTGCCAATTTTGGTACGGAACACTAAAAACAACAGCACCTACTGCCGCAAAAGCATTTACTAAGTAATTAAATCTATACTTATAATAAAATTGTAACGAGACCATTTCTGTACATGGAATATTTTTTGAAAATTGTACTGGTAATGTAAATAGTTATCGATGTAGATACCAAAAGAGCGATTTTCAGAATTTTTGTCTATCTGTTCACGCATCACGCAAAAACTATTGGACGGATTTTAATGAAATTTGGTGAAAAAATAACTTATTACCTGGGTCAACATCTAAAATACTTTTTACTCCGGAAGGATTTCCATTCCCACGGGAAAATGGAAAAACCATTTTGAGCATGTGCACACATTAGGCAAAAACTATTGGACGGATTTTAATAAAATTCGGTGTGGTGATAACTTATTACCTAGGGCAATATTTAAGATACTTTTTACTCCGGGAAAATGCCTCATTCCCACGGGAAAATAGAAAAACCATTTTGTGCATGTGCACGTATTACGCAAAAACTATTGGACGGATTTTGATGAAATTTGGTGTGATGATAACCTATTATTTGGGTCAACATTTAAGATACTTTCTACTCCGGGAAAATTACTCATTCCCACGGGAAAATAGAAAAACCATTTTGAGCATGTGCATGCATTACACAAAAATTATTATTCTTTGCAAGTTCTGTATAATTATTATACTTAAATACTTCTCATTGAGTTTATAACAATGCTTTGCGCGAACGACGTCGCGGGTACGGCTAGTTTAATAATAAAAGTGCAAAAACATTTTTAATTACTTTATAAAAGAGAAAAATATTTTGATTTGTACTACTACTACGCAATGTAAGCTTCTATAAAAAACTAAGTTAGATGAGCACTTGGAAACTATTGAAAGTAGATATCAACAGCACACTCTATCGGTCGATCCTGTCGTCTTGATTATATCTAAACGATGTTGCTCACTACGTCCGTCGAAGTTTGTCGATGATGTTGATAAACAATCATTGAATTCCAACCTTTATCACTGCTCGTATTTGATGACATATATGTACATATATATTATATACCTACATATGTACCACAGAACATTATAGAAGCAGTCTACATATAAAAATCTGTCGTTCGTAAGGTGCAATGTTGTGCCATTTACACCGCTTCTGATTGAGTCTGTTACTGTTCGTCATGGTGTTCACGTCGTAACGCGAGTATCATTGTTATTTTAATCAACTCGTGAAATTTAAACAGAAAAAAATATGAAACGTCATATTTAAATGTGAAAATTCCATTAAACAAAAAAAATCTCAAAATTAAGGCATATCTTTCTTAAAATAAATAAATTTATTTTTAATTGTTGGTTGTTAGTTACATAGGTCGGCCATGACAGTATATACTATATACTGTATGCAGGCTGCGTAGTCATTCAACACGATATTGCACTAACACATTCACATGTTTGTGTAGATACAAATGATGTGTTTTGTTGTATGTATCATAATCGTTTGGTAGGGGTAGCGGTGTCCACGTCATTTGCTGGCGACAGCAGGCATGGTATATTATGAAATAGAAAATTGGGATCTACATATTATCTATGATATGTACTCAGGTAGACACACAATACGATATTGATTGAACAATTTACCCCAGAAAGAAGATTGTGCTTACTTACCTACGGAATAATTTTAGTTTAAAAGTTGGCTGAATACCCAAGTGTATATTTGACGTAGATATGAAGTTTGAATTTTTTTAACTAGATTTTAGTTTTTTCTTCCTTTTTTACAGATATCCTTAGCTTTTAAAATTTATTACTATAGGGTAAAAGCCCCTATACTGGAACGCAATCATGTGTCCGAACAGTTTTGACATTTATATATATTAATGAAGTTATTTCTGAAAGAAACCTCTGATAACAGAAATTATTATTAATAGAATGATTATTTTTCAATTTAAAATCACCGCGCATTTAATGTTTCGTTACTTAATTAAAGAAATACATATAATATATTAAACACGTTTTATTGAATAAAGTATTTTGATCCTTTATTTACGTCTGATACTTAAACCATTCTGTTTTCTACATTGACGTCTAGATGTCACTCTATATGTGTCATATTACTCATATTACACGTCTGTTGTGTATATCGGTTCCCAACTCGTAGTGTCATTAATATTTCTTTGTTTGGATATAGATGATGATTTTGTAAAAGAAAAACATTAATAAATAAAAATTTTTGGGTTGTATTTTTCTAAAAACATATTCACTGGATTAAAAAAAAAACTTTCTTTCATGCTTATTAAGAAAAAAATGGATATTTAATTTTTTTGTCAATTTTTATAAGCCAATTTAATTACACACCTAAAAATAGTGTCCCGGTCTAGGGACTCTTACGTTATAGAGAGTGAGTTTTCTGGAAGTTGCTATTTATTATTACAACTAAACTATCGGCTTAATCAAAAAATTATTCAAGTAAGAGTTATAGCTACCTCTGGAGGCAATCGGTTATTATAACCAAAAGCTTTATATATCCTTTAGTTTTTGGACTGTGACACAAATTGATACTTTTCTAAATGGAACAAACTTGTTGAGAAAACTGATCTAATGCCTCAACAGAAAACATAGATGGAAGAACCACAATTTTTTTGCAAGAATTCTTTTAGCTAGGAATCATTTTCACCATTGATTGGAGTAATATTAGGTCGTGTAATATGAAATGTCGTTTTCCGACCACTTGATCTAGTATTTCAGTAATTTAGTGTAAGATAATTCAGATAAATATCGACAATTTCTTAACCATTAGAGAAATGTTTAAGGGCAATTCTTTAATTTTAGAAAATAGGATTCTTGTGGTCTGGAATCATTTTCCCATTGGTTGGGATGACAATAGGTCATGTATTTGAAACGCCATTTAATGATTATTTAGTCGACAATATCCTCCCCACCAAATTAGCCTCACCATTAATATGCCGTTATGTGCAATAAATAGAAAAAAGTTAAATTTCAAAACTGGATTTTTTATAGCTCGAAATTATTTTCGGACATAAAATTAGCCCCGCCGTTTTCTTTTTTTAAAACGAAAAATATAAATCTTAATTCTAAAATATACAATTTTTATCGCCAGAAAGTTTTTTCTTTTTATAAATCTACACAGTAAAAAAAATTTGTGTTCTGCATAAAAAAAAAACCATTGGTTAAAATTTTTGTGTTAAATAAGTAACATAACCCTGCGTTAATGTAACATTTCGTGTTTGTGTTAAATAAAAATATTAACACAAATTTCGATTTAACAGAATAAAAATGTTAACCTGTTTTGAACAACAAGGAAGTAACACAATATTTGTGTAGAGCAAAAGATTGCTATAAGTACCTAACTTACATTAGAATATATATCTACCAAAATATATATAATAAAAAGATGAGAGTAGTTCTTATTATTAAACAAAACCGAAAAATTATAAGTTTTTTCAGTTATTGACGAATACAGTTTTATTAAACGTTTAAAAATGAAACAATTTTCTTACATTTTAAGGTTATTTTGTTACAGATTCAATTAAAAAAAATAATGTAAGCTTACTTGAGATTATATAATATCCAATCTCAAATTGGATATTATACAATCAAAATCATTTTGAAAGCGAAAAACATGGTTTATTTTAGGAATGAAATTTATTTGTAAGGAAAAATATTTCATCTACTTTCATATCCCGTTACAAAAAATTCATAAAAACAACTAGTTGTACGGAACATTGTTAGCGCAAGTACAACTTACACTTGACGGCTTGTTTATTATTGATATCTTACTATATTATGCACTGATTTTCTATCAAAATCACTGTCTCGTTTGTGTGTATTGCGGTACTACGTAGCTGATATAGTACTTACTTGACTAATACTTTATCGATGGTTCGAGATGTTCGACATCAATTCTATATCACTGATGGTGGAACATTGTATTGTTATGTTGGTAGGTGAAATACAGTATACTAGAATTACATCGAAAAAAGAAAACAACGTGTATATGTGTTTCAGATGTGCAACTATAGAAAATTATTATTATATACACAGAGTCGAAAATAAAGAAAATACTAAAAAACATATATTGTTTTTTTTAATTAGGTAATTAATAAAATGATCCGTTTAAGATGATTCAATTGTGGTACTCCCCCACATCATTATTGATACATTTAATTAAAATTCACATAGTGTTTGAAAAATTATCAAAACTGGATCGGCCGGAACACTATTTTTAGGTGTATCATTAAACTGACTTATAAAAATTAATAAATAAATTAAACACACATTTTTTTTCTTAATAAGCATGAAACCAAGTTTTTTTAATCCAATGAATATATTTTTAAACAAATACAACCCAAAAATTTTTAATTATTTTCATTAGCATGAATAGTTTGGAATGTTTAGAAAAACACACGTGCATAATAGAGTGACATCTAGACGCCAAAGTAGAAAACATAGAATGGTTTAAGTCTTAGATATAAATAAATGATAAAGAGCTGTATTTTCAATAAATAATGTTTCGCCACCTAGTGATCTTGTAAAAAACGACAGTGCTTTGCTTCAGTTTTAACACTAATATGTCAAAATGCCCCCTATTTTTTCATTCATATTAAGATTTTGCAATTTCAAATCAATATTTTTTCATTTATCAATTGATAAACGCCCCGAAATAAAAAAAAAATATTAAAAATTTTACGTTTTTAAAGTAGTAAGTAAATATTTTAGACTCAAAAAGAAATTAAAACTATTTATAATCTAAATGTTTAGTTATTTTACGTACATGATATAAGTTACAAACAAGAGGTGATATCTGTACTGAATAGAAATACACATATATATAAATAATATTAAAACCAAATAAAAAGGTGATTTAGCTCTTATAATCTCTTAACTGAACTAATAAAAATTACTTCTATAGTTTTATTGTGTTAACTTCGAAAATTAACTGGAAAATGTTGAAATTTATAAGGCGTGTGTTTCTATTAATAATCATTGATCAAAAGCAAAAGAAACACATTCAGCAAAAACTATTTATATGTATTTCTTTAATTAAGTAAGGAAACATTAAATACGAGGTGAATTTAAATTGGAGAACAATTATTCGATTAATAATAATTTTTGTTATCAGAGGTTTCTTTCAGAAATAACTTTATTAATTTATATAAACGTCAAAACTGTTCCGGCATATGATCGCGTTCCAGTATAGGGGCTTTTACGTTACGTTACGAAACCCTAAAAATGGATCCCATATACATCTATTAACGAGTTAATATTACTCCTTATTTAGGGTGTAAAAGACTCATTAAATTAACTCATTGTTAACGACCAAAGTACATATACGCTGTAAAGTTCATTACCACTAATTACTGTGTAAATAACGTTCTTAAAGCAATCGTTAACATCAATAATAATATGAAGAACAAACAATCCAACAATATAATATACATATAGACAAAGCCGATAGTAATTTTCAATGGAAAAAAAAATCAGAAGAAAAGTCGTTAACTTCCATCACACGCTACCATTAACGTCATTATACGAAAGAAAAGAAAATTCATACGTCACACACAAAACAAGAAAATTCATTATAAAAAAAAATTTGTGGATGTTTTGTTAGGTAAATGTCCTGTCTATTCTGAACGTGGTCTAATGGACTAATACCATCACTGATTATTATTATTTGGATAAATTAACAACATTGTATCTGTTGTTTCTTAATGTCTCAATTATTTACAAATGTATTGAGACAGAAAAGGCATTAGTAAGTATATTGAACCCAGCGGCTAGTATTTATACTAATTTCATTTGTGCTTACATTCGGAGCTTTTAATATCATTAATTTTCTGAATTGATATATGTAGCTAATAATGTGAACTAGTACTACGGTATTGTACAAAAATATTCACCAATCATACAAATAAGAATGTTTAAGTAGTTGGTCCGCAAAACGATTTTTCAAAGGATTTTAACAAAACTTCTCTACACAGAGAGAAAATTCATAGAAAAATTACTGTGCTCAGCACTACAATCGACGTGTAAAAGGCGAACATATTCAATTTTGTACGGTAAAAATATAAAAATTATAATTAATCATAGAAAATTTAAAGGATAGAATATTCTTTCCGTAATATTAGCTCCGTAAAATTTGTAAAACAGCACAGTAAAAAGTTCCATTCCCGACAGAAAAATATTTTTTAATTGTTTTTCTTACAAAAATTACCATGTCGTCTTATAATTATTCAAATGTTATCTGCTAATAGTAGAAAGAAGGTATCAACGCTGTTGAAATGTACCCCACTCATACATGCAAGCCATATAGGCAGGCTGGTGAGTGGTGTGACGACCAACTTGGTCGAACCAAGCACCTTGATTGATTAGACTGTCCTACAAGCAGCAAGCAGTATTCATTACACTGTCTTACAGGACGGACTGTCACCGTTTAATTCATCGTTTTTTACTTCACTATCTTCAGTATTAGAATATATTGTTGCCAATCATTTTGTTCATCATAAATGTTGTTCCTCAGTGCGTACAGCCCAACGAACATAAGGTTGCGGGTCAGATGGGCAAATGAAAGAGTACGACAACAAGAATTAAACTATAACATATATGCATAAAAGTGTGATAGAAGTTGTATCGCGCACGCGTTATAAGAGAGAATGGTAATTTTTCTGAAATTTTATCTACAAAAATTATATGATTATTCTCTCCGTGTAGACATTTATTTTATACATTTATTTTAATCCTCTGGTGCTAAGGGACGGAGGCAGCAACTCCTAAGAGGTTTTCCTAAAAATATAGTTAAATTCATGCTTGAAAGAGCTTTCCTTTGATAACTGACTCGATGCTCTTGGGGAAAAACTTTTTCCCCACTGAAATCGATCTTCAGAAACCAAATTCAACTTCCGATCTATAAGTGCATCACCATAATCTCTAAGAAAATCATCTGTGGCTGACGGAAGGGTACTGAAGTGGTTCCATAAGTATTGCGTTTTGTGACTACTAAAAGAAAAAAAAACAATTTTACTGTTTCAATCATTCTTTGCTGAACATGAATGAAATTTTTTGGGGTTCTTCCCTCCCCCCGCTCCAAACCATTCTCGACAGACAACAATAGACAACA
The DNA here is from genome assembly GCA_035578155.1 of Brachynemurus nebulosus. Classification (NCBI taxonomy): domain Eukaryota; kingdom Metazoa; phylum Arthropoda; class Insecta; order Neuroptera; family Myrmeleontidae; genus Brachynemurus; species Brachynemurus nebulosus. The sequence goes on from JAPWDM010000030.1 coordinate 4,437,875, forward strand.
ACATTCTTTCCATACGCTTTTCTATCATAATATTTTTAAAATAATTTTTCATAAAACTAACGATAAAACTTGGAGGAACACTTCGTTTTCCTTAATGTTGCACAATCAAAATGAAATATCACATTTCCAAGAAGCGAATTATACTTTATACAAACACATTCGTATATTATAGATACCTCCATTTACCAAGAATCATACACTATGATAATCCTTTGTCAAGCACCTGATAACTCCTAAGCTTTCAAAAGACACAGGACAGATACATAGGTACATCTATCGTATACAGTTAATACAGGTAAACTGTGTTCCAATGTTGATGATGATGTTACTTTAACTGCAGAACATATGGATTCTAGGAAACGTATACTCCGGCGCAAAACTAAATTCAACAGCAAAAAAATAGGTATACAATATTAAATTTGAATTTAATTTATGTATTTTGAATCGATTTTAATTTTCAGAACCGTTTTAATTATTTATCAGTTGTTTGATATAAAACAAAATGTACTGCCAGTGGGGTGGAGGGGGCATACAGTTTTCTCCTGCTCATAATACACTTTTTTTCTACTCCTGTTGAAGAACACAATCATTAGATATCCGTTCATCGTTGGGAAAGTTAGACGTTAGTTAAAGGTGTAGAGGAATGATTATTACTGAATACTTTTCGACTAATGAGATCACCGTATTAACCATTATTCAATGGGTTTGCCATTGTTTTGTGAATAATATAAGTTTTAAATTAATATATGTTGCGCAATAACGTGTAAGTAAACAAAACAATATGAATTTTATTTTGATCGTTTCCATACACATGGATACACATAAGAACAGTTAATGACATTAGAGATAGATTAAAAAGATTTTATTACTCATGCGGGAGATGTACTAACTTGGCGCACATATTTCTGTACGCAAAATAGCTGTTTGCCCACTGTACTCGTCCCATGCGTGCGATAAGTAACTTTCCACACGCAAATTGACAATAAAACACGCAAAATTTAATCAAAACACGTAAAGCTGCCTCTTGATTTTTCTTTTAATAAATATTTCATAATTCTTTCTATAGAAACCACCAACAAAGTAATTTAAACAATAATTAATTCAGAAAAAAAAAGACGAACACTTAAAAATATCATTTTGAAAAGTAATAAAAATGTCAAAAATAGTGATAATAATAGAAAAAAGTATGTGAAATTCGTAATAAAAAATAGTATGTGCAACTCGTGCGAGAATGTCCATTGCACGATCGTAGCGCTTAACTTCGCTCTCGTGGGCAATCGATAATTTAAAAATACGTCAATATATCTTACGTTTGCGCACACACAGTAACTAGATCATTACTCTGATTATATTGAAATTTAAAAGGGGCTGTATATAACTTAACTCCGAATTACTTTCAAAATTTGAATGAATGGGGACTAGCAGTATTAAGCCGATAACGCCATGGTTTCCATTACTCCGATTGCAATGAAATTCATCTTTAGAGGATCAACCAGGAATTAAACTGTATAAAATCGAAATATTTCATGATAAACAATCGAATAGTTCCGAAATTTGTCGCTTGGTGAAATCTTCGGACACACAGACAAATCGACAGACAGACACAAAATTCAAATTGTTAAGGAACTTCTAAAACGTAAGACTGGGGCGAAAATTTTCATTTTTGAAGGGAAAAAAATTTTCATATTCCAAAAATGATCACAATGTTTCCTCTGAAGTGTTAAACTTTAGTTCTTAATGTACTCAAATGTAGCAACTATAGGTGGGTAACATTCAAAATGTCACCCCATAAAACACACGGCAAACACAGTGACAATGTCTTTCTGGTTGTTTTTCCAACCGATACATTCAACTATAGGTGTCTCTTGTACGGGTATATCTTGTGTTCGGTTATGCATCGTTGACTCGAACAAAACTTTACAAAATTAGATGGGTACTGATGTACTTGCTAGCGAAGGATACCCTCTTCTACATCTACATCTGCTACTTTCACAGTGTATATCAATATAAATACCCTTGTCATAGCATCCTGCATAACCCAGCGATTTTCCGACTACAAAAATTATTTCAGCTTGAAGTTCAGTATTTCGCAACGGTGTTTAAAAATGAAAAACAATAAAATAAATCTTAGCTTCACATTAAGGGGAGGTTCACTCGAGAGTCCTTAAAAATTATGTATTTTTCTAGAATTTTTTTCTCAAGAACGGAAGTAAATATCAATTTCGAATTTTGTGCACATATTTACTAAGTATTAAACTACAAAAAAAAAAAATTGTTCAAGGAAAAATATAAAAAAGTGTCCATTTTATAGATAGTGCAGTGTGACGATCCGAAAATCCAATGCCTTGTTGGTGGACATTCTAGCGCCGGTAATAAACCACCGAAATCCAAAAAAAAGAGGTTTATAAAATATATGAAGAGTACCGGTACCTCTACCTATAACATCAATAAATTGCTGAAAGAAAAAAAAAATGGCGGATGTTTGAACTTTTGATTACGATTTTTTTCTTATTTTTCGCTCTTTAAAGTAAATTTAAAAATAAAAAAAATATTGAAAGTGTATCGAACTTAGGCAGAGGTGCCGAAGAACTAAATTGTCTAACTAAAAAAATTTTAAAAAAAGGATCCATCTAATAGTTATTGAATTATCGTGTCCATCAGTTCCAAAAATGTAGTTCCGAGATATTATAAAATATATATAAAGAAACGTATTTTCAAAATTTCATATTTAATACTCATTATTGCGTGAACTACGTTGTTGGAATTTTTTTTGTAGAAAGCTAGATTTGGTTGATGTGCAAGAATCTTGTTTTTAAATTATTTTCAGTAAAATCACTTTGGGAACATATTCTACTACAACAACAAATAAGCTACCAATTTCTGCAAAAAAAAAATCGATTTTTTTTAACGACTCTCAAGTAAACCTCCCCTGAAGAGCTCTGTCTAATGACGTTTAACACGGTTTTGTACGTGGGAAATGAACTCAAAGAAATCAGTAATTTTAGTCATGGTATCACGAAATTACAGTGTACGTACTGATAAAAAGTGAGAGAACTGTTTCCGCTGCACAGAAAAAACACTGAATCACGGATACGTTTTAGAGTTTAGTAGGTACACATAGAGAGAACAACAAACATTAGTCGTTTAATTATGGTTTACTCACTTAAGATCGTCTGAACCCTAATCAATACTATCAAAGGTTACAGTGATTCTATAACACAAGTAGTAAGGTTACCGTAGTTCTGTATCAAAAGTAGTAAGGTTACAACGGTTCTGTTCCAAAAGTAGTAATATTACAGCGGTTTTAAATAGCAAATAATAAATTTAATCGATAAATTAATAGCCAAAAAAGAATTTAAACAAATTTTAAAAGATATTTCCCCCTCCGTTAAACCAGAACCAAAAACTGACTTTAAGACTATAACATAATTTGGTAATATATCATATAAAATTTAAAAAATTCTAGAAAAATCAGACATAAATACAGCATTTAAATCATTCTCTAGGAAAATCTAGGAAACTTAATATAAAACAATAAAAGAAAAATTGCTAAACTTAAAAAATCGGGTAGCTACAAATTAAACTGCTAAGATTATAATAGTTTTTGCATCGGCAGAAATTTTGAAGCCCGGAGTGCAGAGCATTTCAGATTGTATAGAAATAAGAAAGCCGGCTCTGCTTTTGCGAAGCATTTAATTACGAGAGATTTAAGAATGAGAAATTACCGTGTTACACGAGGAAAGCAAAGAACAGAAGTTAACAATCCTAGAAGCAATAGAAATAAATAAACATAACTCCGATCACCTTTTAAATGACTACACCGATATTTACAGTTCAACTTTATTTTCAATATTATAATTTATTTAAATCTTTAAAACTGTATTTGCTGTAATATTGTTTTTTGTTAATTTTAAGTTTCAATCTTTTGTCACATGTTTTGTCTTTTGTCATAAATGTATATAATCTTGTCTTTCTTGATTTTCGGATTCTCCTACTACCCCTACCCCTTCCACTTCCATATCACATACCACTTCCCCTTCATAAGTATAGATAGACGAAATTAGTGTATAAGGCATGTATCGAATGTAATTTTTATTCTGTTTGAAAATGAACTGACATGACGGTTCGAAATAATATGATCACAGTTTCAAAAATAAAAGTGGTATTTTGCGAAGTAAAATATTTGTTTATTACTTACAAATATGGAATACCATGAAGTAACTCTCAAATCTATTAATATCAAAAATGGTAATGTTATAGTCAAGGGGTCAAACTAATATATAATAGGTAATATTCCAACTGTAGCCGTCAGGTGACATAAAATCCTCCCCACTTCGCATTTCTATGTTATGTAGGTACACACTGTTTGCAGTGGTGTTGGTTTGATGTTTGCTTCTGTGTGCATATTCACACACACAGCTACAAAACACCTATTATGGGACAGAGCAACGTGTGCAGTTCACGTAACAATGTCTAACAATACATTACAATGCATTGTGCGTTCGGTGACCGACACCGACTGACTACATGCCTTAAGCTGTGACTGACCAACAAATGACTCCAAGCGAGCTACACTTTTTTGATATTAGTTGGCTTCAAAAAGTTTACAAAAACATATAACGCCGGTAGCTTTGTTGAATAACCGTAGTCCCAAAAAAGTGAACCAATTATTATATAAACAAAATTTATTTGAAGAATCCACAAGTTATCTTTATACCAAGCCTCACTTTTGGTCGGACCGGCTTTGTCTACAGATGGATTGAATTTCCGATTTTTCTATAGTCTTTTCACTTTACATCACATTAAATCTTTCGTTCTCTCTCTTTCCCGCTTAAAACTGTGTATATTACATATGACAATTAACTTCTAAGTATAATTTTATTGACGTGACGTTTTCAAAACCGCCAATTTCTACTAATTCTACCGTGTTAATAAATATTCTAGTTAATTAAAATTCACATAGTGTTTGAAAAATTATCAAAACTGGATCAGCTGGGACTCGAACCCGGATCTCTTGGTTACTAGCCAAGCGCCTTACCAATTAGGCCACCGACCGTTCGTTCGAGTGCCACTCCAATTTTGATAATCAATCAAACACATTCTCTCTTTAATGCGAGACGCAGTTACACTTTTTAATTTCAAATGTTACTAGTAACCAAGCTAGTAACCAAGAGATCCGGGTTCGAGTCCCAGCCGATCCAGTTTTGATAATTTTTCAAACACTATGTGAATTTTAATTAACATAATGAATTGGCCATTTGCCAAGGTACATCGAGTGTTCAAGTATCAGCCAAAGCTGGACATTAAGTGAACATATGAATATTGGTGTGTGTTTAAAATACGGACGAAAGTCCACCATACATTAATAATGTTTCACAGGCACTCGATAACATTTGAAATTAAAAAAAAAATATTCTAGTTATTAACGGCACAATCAGATTTATTGTTATTGTCATTTATACCGGGGCCAATATTGGGTTGACGAAAATTCTAATGAATTGTTCATAAAATACATCGGAAACAGAGCTTGAAACTCTCAAAATTATTCCCGTCAACTTAACTTGATTATATACGCCCATAGAGATAATTATTCCTGTAATAATTCACTTAAAATTGACACTCCCGTTATGAACCAATGTTTAACATTACACAGAGGTGACTAATATCGAAAATTCTAAAAGTATATATGTGCATTTACATTTATATATATAAATGAATACTAAGGTAACTCGAAAGGCGACATGCATTGTCGACATTGTTATATTATGTAGGTACTCGGTAAGCACAAGTGCGCTGCTGAGAACTCCACTGGGAAATTTAACTTTATAGATGAATATCGACTTTCTATGTAATGTTCAATTTCATTTGAAAATATTAAATGTATCATGATATTTTCTTGAAAATACTTTGAAATATTGATATCTATACATAAAAGTTAATTAATATTTTAATGCAGTGATTTCCAAATATTTATATAAGAAATCACAAAAAAAATCGGATAAATTTATTTAAATTTTATTTGATATCTGCTAAGAGGTGGTTTTTGATCTCAGTAACTGACATGTAAGTCAAAAAAATCCCAGTGCGAAGAAGATCTTTCAAAATTTCGTCTCCGGCGTCCCTGTAAGGGAAAGTTTATACTTCAACTGACCCTCAGGCGCGACCTAAAGGGATGCCGGGATTGTAGCTCCGTGGCCCAGGGAAAGTGTGAACCTGTTTTGTTTTTTTTTTGTTGTTTTTTTGCTCGTCTTTTTTTGGGGTAAAAGTGTCAGTGTTTCTTTTTTTTTTCGCTCGTCGCCTATATTTTTGAGGAAAAATGACCCGGGTAAAAGTGTAGAAGGATGGTTTTTTGCATGACATCTATATTTGTGAGGGAAAATTTTTAAAAAAATTAAAAAATTTTGTTTAACTGTGGGACCCGTCAATTCTCTCCATAATCCTGATCACTCTTACCCACTGTAACGACATTCGATTGCCAATTGAAGGTCTGCTACAGCTCCTACCTTGCTGCAAAGTTTCAAAAATTTTCAACTCTGATAGAAAAGCTACGAATCTTAAAAGACCAAACCAAATTTACTCATTTTCCGAACAGCTAAAGAACCGCTGAGTAAAGCGTGTTGAAATTCGCTTTTAATTTCCAATACGCAGAGTTATTTTGAGTCTGATTTCATGTCTCTAAGCACGGTAGAATTGGAGATATTCATTGACTTAAACGCCAACATTACATGTACATACTAGTGATGTCGGATGATTAATCGATTAATTGGTTTAGTCGACTAATTTTGTTTAAATTTAGTCAGTTTTTAATCGACTATTTTACCCTCCACTAAATGACTAAAATGATTAATATTTTTTAAATGACTAAAAACGAATAATTTAATATTTTTTCTTATAACTATTATTTATATAAAATGCAAACAATCAAAAACTAAAAAATTATCCATTGGTATGATTTTTCATTTTTCATCTTGCTTTTTTTTTAGAAAAGAAAAATAATGATAAAATATTAATAAAATTAATGATCAAATTCAAAAGAAAACATTTTTTTTGAAAGAATTACATAATCTACCCCATTCATGAATTGGACTAAAAATTTAGTCGATTTTTAGTTCAATAGTCGATTTCTAATCGACTATTACGTGCTCGATATTTCGACTAAAGACTAATTTTGTCTAAAAAACAACTTTAGTCGATTAATCGACTAATTTCTCTTCAGCTCGACATCACTAGTACATACACCAACACCCGGAGAATTTCCAATCGGATGTTAGGATTCTTGGGTCCCTTAGGTCCTAAAACGTCAAGGTTCGGAGAAAACCATATACACCCCAATTCGCCTGATTTCCCTACTTTCCCTTCTTACAGCTATAGCTTCGCTGTAGTTTTATATTTGTCATGTCGAGGCGAGAAGCAGTTAGTCGATTAATCGACCAAAATTGTTTTTCCGATAAAATTTGTCATTAGTCGAAAATATCGAACCGAGAAGAAGTTAGTCGATTAATCGACTAAAATTGTTTTTCCGATAAAATTAGTCACTAGTCGAAAATCTCGAGCATAGAGTAGTCGACTAATCAACTAAATTTTTAGTCGAATTCATGAATAAGGTAATCTAGATGTAACACCTTCAAGAACAAGGTTATTATAGACTTTTAATATTTTTCATTTAAGAAAATCACATAAAAATGAAAAATGATACAAATAGATAATTTTTTAGTTTCGATTTTTTGAAGTTTATAAATAATACAGAAAAATTGTTAAATTAGTCATTTTTAGTCATTTTTAACAAATTAATTATTTTAGTCATTTAATCGAAGGTAAAATAGTCGACCAAAATATGACTGAGTGTAAACAAAATTAGTCGACTAAACCGATTAATCATCCGAGATCACTATAGTTTATATATCCGTGACAGTAAAAAGATACCCCCACCAACAAAATGGAAACATAATTACATTCGATAATAAAAAGGTTACCTCCTATTGTTAACGCAAAATATCGAAAAAATATGGAAAACTTAATAAAAATTTAAATTTTTTTATCGATGATAACGAAAAACGGGGAAACACTAACATTATAACATTTGACATTATCGAAAATGTCATTCCAATATGTGTAAAAAAAAGTTCACAAAGCAATTATTAGTAAATTATCTCCCAGTTCGGGCGACGTCGTAAAACGCCTGCGTTTAAAATTGATATTTATTTGTAATATGAAAAGAATATTTTTTACGCCTGAAGACATGAAATTAGATTCGATTTTTTTTTTGGTTGAAATTTGGTTAAAAATTTGAATAGTATAAAAATGAATCGACTTTTTCTAGAGAAGATGGACAAAAACAATTCACTTGTGTCCAGGGGCGGTTCTAGGATTTTTATTTTGGGTAGTCCCGAATTTTTCTACAGAAAAACATATAACATATAACTTATGTGTATCATTTCTCTTGAAGGTGTGGTCATTTTTTTATTCCGTTATTTTAAACTGAACAAAATGTGGTTTTTAGCAACATTTACGAGCCATTTTCGATAATCACATACCACTTAAAAGAACGAATATATAACCAGGTACCACTTTGGGGCCCTAGATATACATATTCTTGTTACCAGGCCCCCTCCCGCTCTTACAAGATATGTATATAGCACACAAAATAATCCTTACTAATATTATAAATGCGAAAGTGAGTTTGTTTGTTTGACTGGCTTTCACGCCTCAACAGCTTAACCAATCAACTTGAAACTTTGCATAGACGTTGCTTGCGGGCCAGAGACGGTTATAGGCTACTTTTTATTTCGGGAAAATATTTCATTCCCGAGGGAAAATGCATTAAATTAGAACAGCTGACTATTAAAAAACGGATAAATGATTTCAAACTTTGTACATTGCTAACAGAAGGGATGAAAAAGGACACAAACTACTTTACACCCCGGGAAATTTCCCGTGGGAAATTTCATTCCTGTGGAAAAATATATTTTAAATGAAACAAAAAATGATGATAGACAAATATGACGATATATAGCGATAAACATAGGTCATTATTTATCCCGATAAAATATCTGATTCCCGACGGAAATTGTATTTAAAACGAAACTGACTATTAAGAAAAGCATGATTGATTTCAAACTTTGCATACTGTTTACAGAGACGATGAGAAAGTGCATAGACTACTTTCTATCCCGGGAAAATATCTAACTTCCGTGGGAAAATATATATTTAAAACAGTACTAAAAGAAAATCATTGATTTCATTTGAACTAGGCATGTTGTTAAAGGAATGTTTTAGTCTATTTTTTACCTGGGCAAAATATTGTATTTCTGTGGGAAAATTCCAAAGAAAAAAGTAGCAATAGCTACTCGACGCGCAATAGCGACGTGATGAAAGTACACTTTATATGTTTTAACTAGATGCCATAATTTCAAATTTCACGCGGGCGAAGCCGCGGGTAAATGCTAGTAAAACAATAAATACCTAAAACAAAACTAAATAATGTGAGAAACTAGAACAAATATTCAAGTACATATAAGGTAAAAGACCCGGTAATTGACCCTGGCCCAGTTTCTGAACTTTTCAACTTTGTCATAAATTAATAAAAAAACTATATTTTAAATAAGAAAAAAAATAAATTCTTAATTTAAAGTAATCTATTCTGTGTCTAATGAACAGCAATTTAAAAAGTTTAGAATATATTAACTAAATAAAAAAAAATTTTTAAGTTTAAAATGTGTGTAAAAACTATTTTTTTGGTAGTTTCCTAACAGTTTATGTTACAAAGTACTCATTTTGATCTGTGCAATATTCATCATGTAAGTATGAAAACTTAATTAAAAATATATGAGCAGGTTAATATTTGTTTAAAATTTATTTTAAAATATTTATAAAATACCTTAAAATGATTTTTATTATTGATATATGAAGGTCAATTACTAGGCTCACTTCTAAAGTGGTATGACCCAATTAAATTCTAACCAGTTTTGTTAGTTATTTTGTTATTTATAGTTATCTGCGATTAGTTTTTGTTATTTTTCATAACGTATATAACATTAAACATTCATTTTTATCAATAAAAAATTATTTATAAATTAAATTTTATGAAACTGTATTTTTAAATTTAAGGATCAGAAACTAGGCCACTGTCAGGGTCAAAAACTGTCACATGAGAAATTTTTAAAGGTCAGAAACTGGGTCCTTTTTGTCAATTTTTAAAACATTAATTTAAATTATTAATTCAATTCAAATAATTATTTTACTTGTATGACTTTATTTTGAAAGCCATAAACTAGTTGATAAAATTATTAATTGTCTCTTAAGTTTAAACTTATATTTATTACTGTCGTTTAACCTCAGCCGTCACTCTTAAAAGGTCAGAAACTAGGCCCGTTACCTTATAGAAATATTGATTTAAATATTCAAAATGGTCAGTTTGACCAGATCCTTTAAAACATCATGCCCTAGCTATTTATCTAATTTGCCTAGATACGATAATCCGACCCTTAAAATCCGATATTTAAAATTAAGAAACTGCTTTTAAAAATTTCTCTGATCCTTAAAAGAGTGTCGATATTTGTCTGAATTAGATGGTCGGTCAGGTCGTCGGAAAACGACATTTCATATTACACGACTTAATGGTATTCTAATCAATGGCGGAAATGATTCCAGGGTAAAAGAAATCTACTCAGGGTTAACGAATTGTTTTTAAACATTTGACATAAGGTATCTTTAAACATAAAGTGTCCACAGAACGGCTTATGTAATCCACTTTGGGACCCTAGACATTTTCATTTTGCTTTTTTTTTATTCTTTCAAAATTTTTAGGTAGGCCTGGGCCCACCCGGCCTACTCACTAAAATCGCCACTGCTTGTGTCAATCTCGCATAATATTTTTATTGATCCAAATATTAGTCAGAATTTATTTTGGATTTTATTGTTAGTCATAATCAGAATTTCGTCATGTTTGTTCGTCCGTGAGTCATAGACCTATTTCAATAATAACCATTAACAAAAAAAAAAAAAAATAGTCCCTTTTTTGTAGTACGTTTCCAAACACTCAGTCATATGAAGTATTGTTTAGGAATGATCTTTTGAAATTTAATTAAATTGAATAATAAATAAAAAAAGTTTTAAAAACCCACGATGAAAAAGTTCTATAAAGTATTAAATAAAAATTGCCGAATAAAAATCAGTTTATTCTAAATAATAATGAAATTTGCCATATGGAATGTCAGGAATTTTTATTTGAAACTATTAAAAATTTTATTGACGTGGATTCTTAAAGTTTTTTTTTTCTACAATCTTAGTGGAAAGAAGGCTTTTGCGCTCTGTAAAGTGAGCGCAAAGTATCTATTTGTTGAAGACCCTCGTTGCCGAGCAACAAATTTCTACTTTGCACTTTAAAGCGGAAAAGTAATACTTTGTCGCTCGCTCAACGTATATTTAATTACAAATCGGGTAGGCGTTGTTTATATTTTCTATGGTAACAAATAAATAAACAGATTCTGAAATTATTATGTTTATCGTAATTAAGTGAAATATTAATTTTATTAAATTTCAAAATAACTGCAAAATATTATTTAAAAATAATAAGTAACTATAATTAATAAGTAATTAGAATAAAAGATTTTAAAAAAAAAGTACATATATATGATGGAAATATGTAATAGTGATAGTGATCTCTCAAATACACCTTCAGATATTTCTGAAGCTGCAAAAATTATAATATTAAAGTAAATATTAACGTCCATTATCACTTTTTCAAGTATCTTTTAAATAAAAAAAAAATTTTTATAAGATTGTAGAAAAAATTTTTTGTGTCATTCGAGTATAAAATGACTTGCCGCTCTCATGAGATTAACGCGCTCCGCCTGGCGGTGTCGTGCGTCAACATTCTCAATCGAGCGGCAAACCATCATTTTGCGCTCTTAATACACAAATAGCTATTAATTTTGTCTTAAAAATCTTGAAATATTCTGGAAAAGGTTGGACCCTTTTTCATCAAATCTGGTTAAGAACTATACCACAATTACCAAATTTCAAACTGCATTAATAAAATTTGTAATTTTTTCCTGGAAATTTTGGAATATCCTGGAAACTTCTGGACCAATTTTCATTAAACCTAGTTAAGAACCATCCCACAATTACCAACTTTTAAAATTTTTAATATTATTTTTATCTTTCAATTCCTGGAATATCTTGGAAATGGCTGAATCAATTTTAAACCATTAAAATTAAGCCGTTTTGGAGATAAATGGTAACAACTGGTAAGCATTCAAGCATAGGAGTTCAATGGTAACTATTCGGAACAAATGACAATGCCAGAATAAAAATCACTTAACACCCAGTGAAGTATTTACAAGGGGGTTAAATGGACAATAGTCGTAATCGGTAAACTCTTCGAACGACAAATATTTCTAAAAAGAATTTCATTATTTTGATAATGAAAATAAAAGTATACACTCAAATTACCCTCATTCAATCGAGTACCCTAACGCAATAACCTCTAGAAACCTTATTTGAAAAATTTTTTTTTCTAAATTTAAAGACGTCATAAAATTTACTAAAATTTTTCAATGCCATAAAAAGCATAAACAAAATACTTGAGTCACGAAACGGGAAGCAAATGACAAATTTTCGAAGCCCTTCTGTTCTTTTTTACAAAAATTAACCATGTCCGATTATTAGGAAGCCAGTAATTTGGTTTTTGCTTTTCAGAAAGTCAACTCTTGTCGGGAATGAGGCTTCGACTATCACTAACAAGGAATGTTACGGAAGTGTACCCCTCCGATTTTGTTCATTTTAAGATATATGTACTTGACAAAGTGACAAACATATTTTAATAATACGTGCCCAATCCCATATTTAGGGGATAAAACAACCCTTCAAAAATTTCCTGAAAAACCACATTTTAGTATTTTTCCCATACTAGCCCTTATGCAATTTTGATGAAAAATGGTCAAAAGATTTAGACTGAGGTTACATTACTATAGAATTTTTTTCATTGGAGTCACTTAATTTTTAAGGAGTTAAACACCCCTAAGAGAGGGTTTTTAAAAAAATTTTTAGGGAAATCATAGCCCAAATTCCTTAAAATTCTGTAAAATGGCTACAAGTTATTAGTTAATAAATAATAAGTGTTTCCCACTGTAATGGCGCGGCGTAACTGGGGGGGGGGGGCTCTATATGAGAACGAAATTTTTAACAAAATATTTTGGGTTTTCCTCACGATAAAATTTATAAAATAGCAAAAATAAGGTTAACTGGCAAACTCCTTGGCTTGAAAGAGATAGTTCTGAAACACTGAAATAGCATTATGAAAAAAAATTTTGGATTGTAGCTTGTAATTAAATGTTATGGATTATGAAATAGTGGAAGAATATACAAGTAAAAATATAAATTAAGTTTTATTTATTATTTTGAGTAAATGTTGATTAGTGGTACAGTAAGCAGACGTTAAAGTGCTTCAGTATGTCTGTATTTTACAATGTATTTATAAAATATTATAGAAGTATTAAAAAATGTTAATTAGAATTATGGATGATAATTTTCACAGTAATGATATTCTTTAAAGAAGTGTTTTAAGCAGAGCGATTTCTTGCACCAAGAACATCTTATAATACAGTCGACTCTCGTTAATTCGAAACTCGAGGGAGTCTTAAAATATCTATTACGAATTTAATTATAGAGTGTTTGATAGTCGACTCTCGTTAATTCGTAATATTTTATGTTTGTAGGGAACTCGTGATAACTTTGAATTATAGAGAGGTTCGAATTATCGCAGGTTTGCATTAATGAAAGTCGACTGTAGATAATTCTTCACAACCTTCAATTTCGCATTTGGGGGAAAAATTTTCTTGGAGAGCAAATGCAACTTCTGGATTCTCAAATTTTTCTGGTTTCTTACTTATGTATCCGCTTTTGTACCAAAAATAACGGAATAAGTTTTGATATTGAGGAGAAGAAAATTGGTTATGAATCAGTGATTGCAGCTTTATTATGTTGTTACGAGAATGAAGATTGATATCGTAATTGAGTAGCATTATACTATTCGAAAACCGCTTGATAAAATTCTTCCATATTCGGAATCCGTATACATCTAGTGGTTGTGTCTTCCCTGTAGTCCCTTTAGTTATTATCATTAATTACCTTATTTTTGCTATTTTATAAATTTTATAGTGAGAAAAACCCATAATATTTAATTTTTTATTAAAAATTTCGTTCCCGTATAGAGCCCCCCATAGCCTCCCAGTTATGCCGCGCCACTACAGTGAGTAACACGTATTATTTATTAACTAATAACTTGTAACCTTTTTACAGAATTTCAAAGAATTTGGGCTGATTTCCCTAAAAAATTTTTTAAAAACCCTCTCTTAGGGGTGTTTCACACCTTAAAAATTAAGTGACCCCAATAAAAAAAATTCTATAGTAATGTAACCGCAGTCTAAATTTTTTTTACCACTTTTCATCAAAATTTCATAAGGGCTAGTATTTGAAAAATACCAAAATATGATTTTTCAGGAAATTTTTGAAGGGGTGTTTTATCCCCTTAATATGGGATTGGACACGTATAATTAAAATATGTTTGTTACTTTGTCAAGTACTATAATATATCTTAAAATGAACAAAATCGCAGGGGTACACTTCCGTAACATTCCTTGTAAGTAAAGTTTAAAGTCAGTTGGTTAAATGGCTGAGACCTTAAGTGTAGAAAAGTTTTACGCGGGTAAAAAGTAACCTATATATTTTTCTGTCTCTCAAACTAACCCATTGCCAAGTTTTATGTCGATTGGTTAAGCTGTTGAGGCGTGAAAATAAGACAAACAAAGAAACTCACTTTCGCACTTACAATATTAATTACGATCTAAAATAGTATACAACTCTTTTTGCCCCCCCCCCAAAAAAAAAATACCACAATAGCACATGCTAGCGGTAGGCATAAAAAAATTGCTTTGTTGTCCGAACACAATACCACATCATCCGCCGTGTTCGCTTCGTCCACTTTCGGCGGGACCCATTCGTCGCAAAAAAAATTGTGGCAATTTATTTAAACTGTTATATATTACACATACCTACATTACATTTTCTTGTAGTTGAATGTTATAACACAAACGTTTACAGTTTGGTATGTATGGTTGGAGACAAACAGTTGTACTACGGAGCTAAGGAGTTGGACCACCACGGAAATATATCACTTAAATGTAACTTTTTCGTTTTCCTTTTTTTTTTTATAGAAAATCAATAAATGTAGAATTTCCACTCTAGTAGAGAACCACCATACCATGCCACACTCATATATTTAAAAAACAATTTGATTCAAAATTATATTTATACAACGTCAGGCAAATGCAAATAATGTTTGAACAGTGTCGGTTTATTGACAGTGTACATATGGTGTTACTATAGCGCGTGTTCGTTTGAATTTCACGTTCAAAATTCGCACACAAATCTATCAATATTCGATGGTAATTGACGATAATAATAATGTTTTAAAAATTTACTTTTCAAGTGAAAGTATATAATGAAACCTGTAATGGTCGAAAGTTTAACAAAAATGCGAGTGATTAGTTGATTATTGCTAACAAGGCTACGGCATAGCATTGGGGTCGCTGATATAGCTGAAATTTTTTTTGGTGATAGAGTAAGTATGCTTAATATGCTAATATCCTAAAACGCGCACTATTCAGAAAAACTTGTAAAAAAAATACTTAAAAATATTGTTGTACGTAAGATGCGAAGTATACCTCGGAGGTACGGTTCTTGCCTTGCAATAGAATGGTCTTACGTTCAAAACCGAGTCTATTCAATAAAACTTTTTCTGTATTGTTTTTTTTTTTTTGTTTTTTGTTTTTTTTATTTTATTTACAAAATCTTATTTATTTATAAAACATTTAATTTAAAATATATAATTGTAACAAATCTTTAAATACAAAATCATTATAACTTCATTTTTTCAATACTTTTTATTTACAATTTATTAATATATACTTTTACAATCTTTCATAATACAATCATATTTTTATTGGAAAAAGCTTTTAATGCTATATAAATAAATAAGATTTTTGTTGATAAAAAAAAATTAATACAGAAAAAGTTTTGTTGAACAAAGTCGGTTTCGAACATGGTACCATTCTATTGTGAGGCAAGAACCTTACCTTCAACCTACTTCGCATCATATGTACAGCAATCTTTTTTAAGCTTAAGTACACTGGCTGCATTAAAATTTTTAAATATTTATTTTTGCAGGTTTTTCTAAATAGTGCGCTCTAGTAATTTAGGATATTCACATATTAAGTGTACTCTATCACCAAAACAAATTTCAGCTAAATCGCCGTCCTCTTGTAATTGATTAATGACTAACATTCGAAATCACATCTAATATGCATTTTATTGATATCAGATATTTGTATTTATATCTATATAATTTCAATACCAATCTTCTGACGTAAATTATTTGTATAGTAAATATAAACAATAAATACATTATTCTTAAAAAGAGCAAAAAAAATATTAATGGACACTTCTACCGAACTATTAAACTGACACAACCTTGGATTTCTTAGGCCGGCCACACACGTTCAGTTGCAACTCAACAGTTTGAACTGAATAGTTTAAACAGTCAGTTGAAACTGTACACTGTAGAAGCACACACACGCACCTTCAGTTCTTACCATGGATTCGAAACAGCAGGACAATTTCACCCAGCAACGTCTTTAACTCCGTGAAAATTATATTGTTAAAAAACTCAAAAAACCAAACACTCTTGCTCCTGACACAAACTGAACTGAAAATTGTACAGTTGAACCTCCACACACGTAACAATCACTTGAACCGTTCAGTTTAAAATATTGAAATTTCATTCGTCTTAGTTTAACTGTACAGTTGCGTTGAACTGAGACTGAAATACCCACACACGTAGAGATTAAACTGTATAGTTGAACTGTTCATTTCAAACTGTCAGTTGAAACTGTACGTGTGCGGCCGGCCTTATAAATTCTGGATATATCATATTTCTTGTCCAGGAATTGAAGGCATCCGTTGCAACGTCGCTTTAGTTAGAGTCTGTTCTTGTTTATATAATTTTAGTATACAGTAAGAGAGACAGACTGCAAATAATGGTTCACTTTACTCTTTTGTCCCCTTTTAAAACTACTGTTAGTTGACGTACAAGCAATAGAGTAGTGATGAGCTAATGCAAGACCAAGACCAAGATTTGGTAGTCTTGGTCTTGGTCTTGTTCTTGCATTAAGAATCTTGGTCTTGGTCTTGCTAGAGCAGTTTGAGTCTCGGTCTTGGTCTTGGTCTTGCAAAATGCAGTCTTGGTATTGGTCTTGGCCTTAGTATTGCTAAAAATCTTGCACTTTCTTGCATTTTTTTATTAGCGAATTTTTTCCTTCTAAACTCAGAATTTTCTCTCTTTACGGTATTAATTATACTTTCAAACTATTTAAATAGTTTAGCAAGAGTCTTGCTTTTTTCTTGCTTTTGTCTTGGTCTTGCTCACTTGAGTCTTGGTATTGGTCTTGTAGCCATACTTATAGTCTTGGCCTTGGTCTTGCAAAAAATGCAAGACCAAAACAAGACTGCAAGACCAAGACTAATTTTGCTCATCACTACAATAGAGTGAAGGTTTGAGCTTTCCTAGACAGTTATTATTCTTATAACTCTTCTCTTAACAACTAAAATGGATGAAAACACCTAAATTGGATATTTTTCATAATTACTTTAGGTATATTGTTTATACATCAACTCACGGCAGTTTTAAAAGGGGTCAAAAGAGTAAAGAGAAGCATCGTTTACAATCTATCTCTCTTAGTTTACATATCAAAACGATATAGACAAGGATAGATTCCAACTAAGATATCGAATGTCGTCAGTTTACCGACGACAAGCAATACACTCGTTTCTCTCAATGATTATAAACACGAGAAAAATAATTAATTTTTCCCTTTTATCAAAAAAAAAAAAAAACTCGAACGACAAAAAAGGCACACAACCGCCTTTGTTCCGTGCAACCGTATTTCTTCAATTTACTATACCTAACTAGTACATTCCCACTACTGATAAATGTATTGAAGTGAGTTGGAAACAATTTAACGTGTCACGAGTGGGAGAAAGAAACACAATCTGAACCTCAAAAAAAAAAAAAACACCCTTGACAACTAAAAGTGTGTGTGAAAATGTGACGCTCTATACTCTGCTACGCTCCGCTCCGTCCCGTGTACAAGAATAAAACAATTGAAACTTTTATAAAACTTGAACAACTAAAACTCACGATGACGCCTCAAGTGAATAGATGGTGCACAGGGACGAGCGTAAGCAGTGGGTGGGGTGTTGAGAGGTGGAGTGGGGATGGCGAAGTATGGTTCTGGAATAAATATTGAATGAATTGGTTAAAATAAGCAAACGAATAGTAAGTTGTGAGGTTTAAGTGTCTGTTCCCACATATGTATCTGTTTGGTATCAGAATCATAGGAAAAATGTTTAAAGCTTGATGGGATCAAGGTTCTACATACATACTTTGGTGCCGATGCGTTTTCTTACCGCTGCGTGCACGCAACTGTGGTCGAAAATACATTGAGTTAAATTGTGTGATGCACACATAGTACTTGCGGTGCCGCGTCGCACCGTTGCGGGCACGCAGCGTGCACTTTGTGCGGCAGTTCCCTAGAGCACCGCTGCGGCAACGCACCGGCAAATTGCCGCAACTGCGTTGTTGTAGTACATTGTTTTCAATTAGTCAATGCACACATACGTTTTTTTCACGCAGAAAATATACAACTGTTGAAAAGAGGACCTTGAACTGTTGATTCTTTTAATTGATGGAATGTTGATTGTTACAGGGTTATAGCTAATAATTCCAGTGGAGGTATAGAAATATATATTTGGATTTAATTTCCTCTCTATTATTTACACAAAACTTATCAAATGGGTGAATCCTAATACATAAGTTATTAAAAAAACTTTCATTTTGCATCTGAAAACGATTCATTTGTAATATTTTGTAAATTCTATTAAAAATTTTAGTTTTAATTTTTTTCTGGCATTTGTAAAAATTACTGTACAACAAATTCTCGAGAATGATAACAAACAGCAACTGATTTGTTTAATGGTTTATCAACAATTTAGTAATATCAGTTTTAACGTACCAATTTTATGAATTTTACTGTGTAACTTTACTAGTTTTAATTATGTAATTGTAAAAAATTATTTATAAAATCTAAAAAAATAAATCATTTTTCGCTTATTTGGAATTGTATTTTGGACATTTTTTTATTTTATATTTTGTTTACAGTCTATTTTTGTGTTTTTGGGTATAGTATGTTCTTTTTTTCCTTAATAATGGTATTTTTCAAAAAATTTTCGTCTTTTGCTTTGTCGAAAAAAAATCCTTTTTTATTTACTTAACTATAATTTTGGATTGTATTACAGTTTCTCACGGCATACTTTAATTTGGTAAACCTGATGACAATTTTTACTTCAAAAAAATCCCAACACTGAATTCCCGTGACGAGATAGATAGAAGAGAAGTAAGAAATTAGTTTTATATTAATTTTCACGTTAATTGATAGTATAAAAATTATATTTTATGAAGAATTTTTTCAACCTTCTCCCAAATTGCGTGGACTAGCTTTATAGAAGGATGGACATAATGAAACCAATATCTTCTATTTCATAGCTTTTCTTTATTAAAATTGCCAAAATATTTTCGATATGTTTAATATCATCTTCAGTGGCTAAACATCAATTTTAGCAATGGCTAAACATTTTGATGTTTAGCCACTGAAGATGATATTAAACATATCGAAAATATTTTGGCAATTTTAATAAAGAAAAGCTATGAAATAGAAGATATTGGTTTCATTATGTCCATCCTTCTATAAAGCTAGTCCACGCAATTTGGGAGAAGGTTGAAAAAATTCTTCGTGAAATTTATATATCCCCAAAAAAATATTGTTGTAATTATATTTTATGCATTACGTTGCATGGGCGTACCCAGGATTAAACCTAGAGGGGGGCAAATGTTAAGTTAGGTTGTAACTAAGGATGGCGGCCTTTCAAAAATAATCGGTTTTCGGTTATTTCGGTTTAACCTTACGGTTATAGCTGCTCTAAATAACCGTTTTTTTTTTATTAAAAGTTATTGATTAAAAAAAGATCCAAGAAAATAACCGGAATAAACCGGTGAGCCGAAACAGAAAAGCCGGCTTTAGGTTATAACTGGTAGGTTTATCCTATCTCTAGCTGTACCATGTTAGTACGGAAAAGGCAGTGTGGTAACCCCAATAAAAAAAAATTATATATGAACATATATAATTTTGTTTCGTTTTATAACTTTATAACCATTTAATTTTTTTTTTTTTTGTTTCTAGGGGGGGGGGGCAGCTGGCCCCTTCTGCCCCTTGCTGGGTACGTCCATGTTACGTTGTCCAAACTTATAACAGCGCTACTAGTTCTGCAAATGTGACAACCGGTTAAACGTGCGGCGCCGCTGCGTGCAGTAGGAGCAGTAAAGATACCGACAGCCTGCAGGTGACAAAACTTTAAATCCGCTTCTATACGCCTTTCAAAATTTCAGCACATTTTTTGTTGACTTCTGATTTAATTGTAATAGAATGTAATTCACTTCATTACTTACTTGATGTTACAATATTTATTACCGCCACTGTACTTTGACAATTCTAATACTATCCAACTTGAACGGGAGATGTTGTAACTCAAACAAACGATTCCTTCTTCAAATTTCTCTCAACATAATATTTTTCTTCGTCCATCCGTCCATTTGTAACGAAACACATAATATATTCTTACCTAAATCATTCCATATTAGCCCGTATATATCTATCCCTGTTTCCCAAAGGTACACCCGCACATTTATTTATCTCACTTTAATCATTATATTATTGTATAATATGTTGACCTACAAACCTTAAATTCCGCGTTCCGTACAAACGAAATGGACGACTCCTATGTATAGAGTTCAAATCAAATAAGTAACAGAGTCTCACACGAATAAAATTGCATATATATATATATATATATATATATATATATATATATATATATATATATATATATATATATATATATATATATATATATATATATATATATATATATATATATATATATATATATATATATATATATATATATATATATATATATATATATATATATATATAATTTCAAAGTTGTTGGAAATATGCATAGAAGGAATACGTACATATAAATTCACTTAAATATTATATGAAGGGTACAGGGGAAAAAACGATCAGAGTCACAAAAAGTAAATTTTTCAGGGGAGCGTTTTTAAATTTTAAAGTGTAAATCGTGTATTATAGGCGCATTTTTCAACATAAAAATTTTTTGCCTGTAAACCACGCATAGGATCTGGTTTAAATTTTCGGTCGTTATTGCTAATATAGTAAGCTAGAAAACGCCATGCCAGCAGAAAATAGACAACTGGCCGTTTTCGCGAAATTTGACATCGAATTATGTATTATATGTGCATTTTTCAGCAAAAAAATTTGATTCTTCCCCTGCATATTAGGGACTGTGTTCGATTTTCACGTGTAATGTTAGCACGGGGTCAATATTCTGCATACTGCCAACAAAACTGCATGGATTTTGGCATTTTTTACTTTCCTTTTTGTGACTCTAATCGTTTTTCCCCTGTACCCTTGATATACAATATGGGAAAAATATGTAACAGACAGAGAACAAATAAAAAAATACGTAAGGTAAAAGCATCAGTGGCCGTCCGGTTAAAACATGAGCAGTACTTTATATTAGAGTTTGATATCTCTGACTAACTGTGACCTCTACCTTCACCCGCCCTTGAATTTGCGTCAAGTCTTCAGTCGTTAATACCAATATAAATTTCATGGAATTCGGTTCAGTCATTTCGTCATGATTAAGTAACTGGTTTTGTATCCCACAGGAATCTTCAGTCGAGATAAAATTATCGTATATGCCAATTCATGATAAAAAGTGCCCGCTCCTAAATTTAATCGAATTCAGTTCAATCATTTCACTGTGATTAAGTAATGGCTTTTATATCCCACAGGAACCTTCAGTCAGATTAATATTATCCTATATGTTAGTTCGAGATAAATTGTGTCTGTGTGCCTTTAATCTAATATTATTTAATTATTGAAGCATGATCAAGTTTTGTGTCCCTCAGGAACCTTTAATCGGGATAAAATTATCCCATGTGTTATTGAAATTAAAATTATATATATATATATATATATATATATATATATATATATATATATATATATATATATATATATATATTCATAGTAAATATAGTTTTGGTACACCAAATTTCATCGAATTCAGTTCAGTCATTTCGCTGTAATAAAGTAATTGGTTTGTAGTCTACAGGAAGCCTTAACCACAATAAAATTTTCCTATGTGTTAATATACGGTAAATAGTGTCTGTACCAAATTTCATTGAATTCAATTTAGTTATTTGGGCGTAATTGAACAATTGATTTTGTAAGCCTTAGGAACCTAAAACCGGGATAAAGTTTACCATCAGTGTTAACTAACTGAAACTTCAAACTACATTTCAACATCCAGACATCACATTTATAATATTACATATTAAGATTACGCGAAATAACGAACAGCAGGTAAAGTTCAAAGGAATGATAATTTTGTACCCATTCAGGATATTTCCATTTATCTGAATGTATTTACTGTCAATTATCAATTAACAGTGTCCAGTATCCGCTGGAGGAAGCACCCAATATCCGCCATTCTTAAGAAAAAGGTTAGTTTGAAACGGCTGAATTATATAATTACAATATTTATGATCTCGAACGGGTAAAATGGTTAATAACTCTGATTTCTATTTATTAGGTCGTGAGTTCGAATCCAACGGGCAAAAATACACTTATCGTACTGTAATTAAAGTAACTTATAGTATTTGACCAGAAATAATCGATATATGACTACAGCATTTGCGCATTAGAGTAAAAGTTTTACTAAAAAAGGTTTTTTTATTTTCAATTTTAAATTTAGTAGTTGGATGCTGTCTAAAAATGGATTTATATCAACAGGGAAGCCATTTTTACTTAATTGTATGGTCCATTTTACTAAGTTCCCTTTCCCTTCACCACGAAAAACTGTGAAGGAACCGTATTTGCGTAGAATCGGGTACTTTTCGTTGTAATTGATGATATACCAAATTGCTTGGCAGAAATTTGATGGATATATTGGATCGGTGACGGCTTACTGGTGCTTTTACCTTATAAAATGAAACGATATATTGTGTTGACTAAAATGTTAATAAGATTCATTTTTGATTTACACTTTGTTTGTATGTTTACCCTTTCACAAGCTTCCCACAGTGAATGTACAAAAGTGCATCTATATCGAAAAATGACTAAAACAAATATATACGCGTTTATATGGAATTCGTGTGTTAATCCTTTTTGGAAAAGTAGTAAAAACAGCAGTATTAGTGTTGATATGTAGTTACTGACAATTTGAATAAAAGTTAAATTTACAATCTGAAGTTTAACCTTTTTAATCATATTACACGCTAAGAACATTAAACTACAATTTTTCGAGTTGGACGCTTTCTATTTAAATACACAGTCGTTAAAACTGACTATAAAAGTTTTAAAATATGGCACTTAAAAATTTCAAATAAAATAAAGAGCTAAAATAAGGAGAAATTTTAATAAATCCAATCATCAAAAATCAAAAATTCATCAAAAATTTGAGGAATTTAGGTTTCCAATATCTATGGAAATTTTTGGTGGCGATTGTAACAGGTTTGGAGCATAACTTTCGCTTTAACAGGAAGTAATGTCACTTGGTGCAATCTGGCATCTAACACAGACAGGCAGACAGACGGACCGACAGACAAACACGAAACTAAAATTGTTTAAGAAGCTCTCTAAAACGTAAAATGTGCGTGAAAATTTTCATTTCAATGGGCCAATTCGTATCGGAGCAATATGCGCTTGAAAACAAACATATTTGGCTTGCTTTTGATATGTATGTATATGCCTGTCTCACTTTCCATGTTCTAGTGATAAGGGTGAGAAGTATAGTAGCCAACATGGCTATACACAATGCTATACATATACCTCTCACCCGTATTACTAAAACATGGAAAGTGAGACAGGAATGCAATAGTAAGCCAAATGTGTTTATTTTCAAGCATATGCTTCCTACATTTGAACGAAAGCCGGTTCCGCTTACGCCGATACGAACTGGCTTAATGATTCTTATGCGGCCCATACACGGTTCAACTTGTTATACAACTTGGTTGAGTTGTATAACAAGTTGAATCGTGTGTGGGGCAGTTGGAAACTATTTTGATGGTTGCATAAACGGTTGAAGTAAAAGCAAAATATTTTATTTTACGTGGACGGAACAAATGGTCTATGAACATGTTGTACTGTGTGAGGTAGTTGAACAACAAAACGAGTACATATATGGTGTAAAGGGTGTAATCAACGAAATATTTACAGCGGTAACAATTGGAAAGCTTAAATATTTGATTTGGTTGTTATTTCCAAAAGTTTGTGGTGATACCGCACTTGAAAATTTTAAATCTTCAAAAGAATTTCCCGTTGCAAGAAACCTTAATGTAATTCCCAAGCGTGTTTTTGCAGAAATTGCATCATGCATAAACGTATCTTCGTTGTTTATTAACCCCTTTAGGACTAATGACGAGCTCAGCTCGTCATACTAGTTTTTAGAAAAATTTCAGCTGACGAGTGTGCATTGTTTTATATCGGTAACTGGAGGCTGTATAGTAAAGAGCGGTCATATTGGAAATAATTTAAGCAAAACGTACCAAACATGCAATTATACTTATAGAAATATTAAATTTTTTATCTAAAATATTGGAATATATGGCGGTACTAAAGGGGTTAAAGGTGTTATTTTTACTAAAATATTATTAAAAATTTCTTCGTTCATTCACATATAATTTTTATAATCGTTTGATTCACATTCACTAATTTTTTTTAATAGTTTTTCATTAGAAAATTCTTTTCCCAACCACTCTTTGTCCCATTTTATTTTTTCGTTTACTCACGCTTTCTTCACTAATTTCTGCAATTACTGCTAAGGCAAGAATTTTAAGCATAATTTTAACGAAGTTTTCTTTTTCAAAAATTGTGAATAACTGAAGTTGGACAACAAGTTGAATGAATAGTTTAATAGTGTATGGCAAACAGTTCAACTTGTAGTAGGTACAACTAGGTAGTACAACAAGTTGAACCGTGTATGGCCCGCAATATGATTCAAAATTTATAGTTTTCTAAAATGTTCGAGCTGGTTTCAGATTCCAGTCCGGACCTGTTGTCAATACCTCAATCGTTATTACCAATACGCTGTCTAAACAAACATTATACATAATGTATTTTGTTTAAAATAACAAATTTCGTATTTCAATAATTATATTCAATTATGAAAAGTGTTCATATATATTTTGTTACAACGTACATATAATATTATATGTACACAAATTCGTTTACAAAATTTATTATTAAATTATTAATAACAAAGTCAATTATCTTATTGCCATTAAATTTACGGCAACTCCCCCGCTCGTCAGCTTTTATTAATTTTTAAATAGGACACTCAATTATAATTTTGAAAATAAATCAAATTTTCACTTATCTCCTTTGTGTTGGCTTTTGATATAATGTAAATTAAGTATGTAGTTAGCACAATCTTTATTATGCACTTTGAAAAACTAATTTTTTCACGAAATATGTCCAAAAGATCATGTTCTGGGCATCACACCTTTCTGGCCGAAAAACTTTGGCTGAAAATGATGTCTCAATCCAAGTCTCAATCATTAATTTCTCAATAAAAAAACCTTTGAGAAATTATACATATACGTTATATGATTAAAAGCTTCACATAAAGTAACGTAAAAGCCCCTATACCGGAACACTATTTTTAACTGTGTAATAAAAGGCCGCCCTTGGTTCGGGAAATCTAGATGAACTAGATTCGTACAGGTTGTGGGTTTTCTACGTCCACGCGATGTTCACTTTTCGGTTTTGTCTCTGTAGGTCGCTATGGGTTCTTTGGTTTCGACGCTCACAACGCGTGATCGCTCGTATTGATGAATTCAATAAATAAAACACTCGCGTATTTTTAATTATACGAATATAATTATTTATTGAAATATTTAAGCAATTAACAAAATTAATAACAATATTATAAATTGAATTTGTAATAATATCAAAATAATATAAGTATCAGTTTAAACCGTTTTTGAGGGAAAGGGGACCCGAAACTAATTTAGTTGTTGTTACAAATAAAGATAAACTTAGAATGAATCAACTCTTTCAAAGTACGTTATAAAATTTCTTATTATTTTTTCTATAGAACATTCCATGAGCTTCTATTTGAGATAAACATATTTTTCATCATATAAAAGAGTGAGATACGTAAATCACTTAAGTACATAATATTAATTCTCAGAACTACCCCTTGTGTGGTGTTCTCTTGACCAACCAGATCTGTTATTGAAGCACCTTTGTCACACTATCTTTCTTCTCACTTTCACTAATACATGATATTATAATTTGTATTACTGCAATTTCTATGCAACTGACATAACATGAATGTTCTAACTATTATCTAATCTCTTTTAAAATTGATACTTGTTAATTTTCTTAGTTTAATTACAAAGATTTTCATTTTTTGGAAAACTTCAAATGGGAACTATTTGATTTTACCCAGCGCCTGTTCCATGCGGCGCTACAGTAATTAAACTGGCTTATAAAAATTGATAAATATATTATACACCCATTTTTTTTTTTTTTTTAATAAGAATGAAAGAAAGTTTTTTTAATCCAATGAATATGTTTTTAAAACAATACAACCCAAAATTTTTTATTTATTAATGTTTTTCTTTTACAAAATGTCGACATCTATATCGAAACAAAGAAATATTAATGACACTACGAGTTGGGAACCGATATACAAACAGACGTGTAATATGAGTAATATGACATCTAGACGTCAAAGTAGGAAACATCGAATGGTTTAAGTATCAGATGTAAATAA
This sequence comes from Brachynemurus nebulosus, assembly GCA_035578155.1. Taxonomy (NCBI): domain Eukaryota; kingdom Metazoa; phylum Arthropoda; class Insecta; order Neuroptera; family Myrmeleontidae; genus Brachynemurus; species Brachynemurus nebulosus. Next base: position 4,464,917 of record JAPWDM010000030.1, read on the forward strand.
AGGATCAAAATACTGTATTCAACAAAAATTGTTTAATATATAATATATATATATATATATATATATATATATATATATATATATATATATATATATATATATATATATATATTTCTTTAATTAAGGAAACATTAAATGCGAGGTGAATTTAAATTGAAAAATAATCATTCTGTTAATAATAATTTTTGTTATCAGAGGTTTCTTTCAGAAATAACCCCATTAATATATAAATATCAAAACTGTTCGGACATATGATCGCGTTCCGATATAGGGGCTTTTACGTTACCGTAATTAAAATATTATGTAAAAATTTTCGGCTCTGACTCTTTTGATTCTCTGAAAGAAAGAACGTTTACTTAATATTAATAATAATAACTAATTTTATGTAATCAAAACAGTAGATGAAACTAATTAAATGATTAAAAAAAGTTATCCGATAATTAACCATAAAAGATTTTTCTAATTTCAAACGTATAATTCTTTCGCATTCAAATGTGAATAATTGCAATTAAAGTAATAAAAATGAAAGAGACACAATTAAAAAAAGCAAAAAATAGTATAAAAACAAACTTTTCACTCATAAATTACAAAGATAAAGTATTTGAGCCCTTTATGTTCCAGCAACATTTCACAGAAAATAATTCTGCAAAACCTCATTACAAAAATAATAGCATCAAAAAGAATAAAAAATAATATATATGTATAAAAGAATGTGACAAAAAGCCTTTAAATAAATGAAGTAGTAATATGCACTTCACTAGTGGGCGCGGCGCTGGCGGCACCCCGACCATAGTGGAACGGAGAATCCCATATAACTCATATACTATAATAGTGGTGCGCGCGAAGGGATATAACGCGAACCGAGTCATGTCGTGGTGCACTTGAACAGCTTTGAAGTTAGCAGCAGCAACTTAAGTAGCACATGATTCGTATTCAACGCGAGTATATACATATCGGCTTTACAGTGGGATTCAAAAAACTGAAACATTACGTCATCGGAGCAATAAAACTTAAGCACGATTTATGTTATACTGCCGATATCGATACGCTCCCGCTTCACTCTCGTTTCGATATAATCTTGTTGTGTTCACATTACAGTGCTGATGACATACTGGTACCAATTCGTTCTCTATCCACAATATAGTATTAGGAGAACATATCATAATACAATATATCTATTAGTTAATATAAGTGATATGTATCATAATCATAATGCAAGACGTGGCGTCGTTGTGTTGTATCATGTTTTCCTAATACAATAATTTTCAAATAAATGAAGAAGGCTGAGGCGATATTGGAGCGAGAGCGTACCGCGACTGATATCGGAGTGATATCGGAGCGATGATGTGAAAACACTCATTGTTTCTTGTGTAAGAATATTTTATCGAATCGGGAGCGTAGCGGGATTGTACCGAGAGCGGAGCGTTAATGTAAATCGAGCCTTGAAGAACTTGAATATCGTATTTCAATAGATAACCAGTTATGTAATATGTGGATTTTCGAATACAGCAGTATGCACATTGATGTTATTCGTATGTATATTTCCGAGAAAGATCATTAAATATGATTGACAATGTGTCTGTATGAGACAGAGAGTGTGGAAAGATAGAAAAGATTGCAGTAATAAACCACATATAAAATATTTATTCAGTTCTGTGAAACTCGGGCTGGCTGGCAGTTGCTGCAAAAGTTTCAAATAAAATCTCTGTTCGATCAACAAATGCATATTATGTGTATATCTGCGGTCTAGTTTAGTATGCATTACGGTAAATATATGATGATAAGTGGTAAGTGTGCCTTTTCCCATGTGTGACTGAAAAATACACAGTTTGTAAATTGAAATGCCCACCGAGACAACCGATTTATTTATTTGACAAGAATTTTTGAATCGTATATGTCTAGCCGTTCGTATACGTTGGTCTACGAGAAACGTTAATCATACATCGTCGTCAGTTTAACGAATGAACTTTTTACGGAGAATTTTAGAGTTTATTTGCAAAAAACATTTATAAAAATAAAAATAAAATAATAAAATTCATTATAAAAATTAAAAAATAGATAAATACATCAATTGTATCATAAAACATGTCTTTCAAATAATTAATTTGTTAACTATTATGGGTCGGTGGACATGTGTAACTTTACAGAATGTGAAATTTCTCGGTTACAAATATTCCCGTAGATATGTATTATGGGCGTAAGCTCAAAAGACCTCCAGAAACTGAGGTGAGGGGAACAAATATTGTATTTGTCTGTTATAAACTTTCAAAATGACATTGAGTCATTGACAATAACAGCTGCGATCAGTGTTACACGTATTGATATTAAAAATTACGTGTAGTTTTCTATTTATGGCCTGGGGATCAAGTCTCCCAAGGGATCAAGTGTCCCCAGTCTCCCCTATATAGCGTAGATAAACATAAAGAAGGAATTTTATAGAAATTCGTCTTCGAAACAAAATTACGAAAATTAAGCTTCAGGAAAAGAAATTTTTTTCTTTCATTTGTATTCTCTACGGATGTATTCGTTTATTTTTGTTAGTAAATTAATATGCTGTTCCATTTAGAAAATGATATATATGCGCATTATGTAGCGAAAATTAAAAGAGCTATAAAGCTCCTGAACATACCTATCGGTTGCTCTTACCAGTAGTTATAAAAATTGGGAATTCTTAAAAAACTCAACATATATATACCTCCTCTCCACACTCCAGCAAGCTCTGTGTATGTACACCACAGAACATTATAGAAGTAGTCTACACATAAAAATCTGTCGTTCGTGAGGTGCAATGTTATGTCAATTTACACCGCTTCTGATTTAGTCTGTTACTGTTCGTCATGGGGTTCACGTCGTAACGAGTATCATTGGTTTTTTTTAATCAATTCGTGAAATTTAAACAGAAAAAATTATGAAGTGTGTCGTATTTAAGTGTACAAAGTCTATTGAACAAAAAAATTCTCAAAATAAAGGGACATCTTTCTTAAAATAAATAAATTTATTTTTGATTGTTGGTTGTTAGTTAAAAAGATCGTCTATGACAGTACATACTATATGATACCATGTGAGTTTTTTGAGAGTTTGATTTTTATTACAATCAAATTTGTATTATAGAAATGGTACTAGAAAAGGTTCTTTTCTTGGATGTAATGGAAATGTAACCAACCAGAACACTATCGGTTGAAGTAGCCTCAAGTACATATGCGTATTTTTACCGCCTAACTGATAAATTAAAGAAAAATTAAAAAATTAAACTTGGTTAAAAAAATTTTTTTTTCTCATTTATGTTGTTAATTAATGCATTAGATCAGTTTTATCGAAAAATTAATAAATAGTCTCATTTAAAAATCTATAAGTTTGTATTATAGCTCGAAAACCATAAGAGCTATAAAGCTCATGACTATAGCAATCGGTTGCCCCCGCCGACATCTGCAACTCTTATTTGAACAATTTTTCGATTAAATAAACGGTTTGGCTGTAATAAAAATGGCAACACTCAAAAAACTCACACAGTATATGCAAGCTGCGTAGTCATTCATCAACATATTACACTAACACACTTGCATGTTTGTGTAGATACAATGATGTGTTTTATTGTATGTATCATATCATTTGGTGGGGGGTAACGGTGCCCACGTCATTTGCCGGCGACAGTGGGCGGCGGTAGTTATGAAATAGGAAATTGGGATCTATATATCTATGATGTACACGTACATTAAAATCAATCAATTGAAAAAAAGAATTGATGATGAAAACAATAGATGATCCGATCAACGGGAACAACAGGCGGGTGGGGAAGGGGAAAGGGGGGGGGAGGGTGAAATATATAGCGCGGCAGTCGGTGAAGGATAACGTAACGAAAGAATGAATTGTTGTATCGTATACATGAAATAAATAGGCTTGTAGTGTAATTTCTTCAATACGGCATACGAACATACGAACATCGTGGGTGAGCGAGTGAGTGAGTGAGTGAGTGAGTGAGTAAACCGTCAACCCAATAACTCGCAAGTGAGTCAGTGTGACGAGTACGAACAGTACCTACGAATGAGTACAGTATCGGTATTGTCGTCGACACATACATAGTCAGCTGCTGCATCCTGCCCAACTGTCTGACTCTGACATCGATGACTCAACACAACTGGGGCATCTCAAAAAGAATCTCACTACTATGGCAACATAAATGTTATGCACGATCATATATACGTATACATTTACGATAAGAAACGTATGCAGTACCGTTAAATCATCTAACTTTACACTTCATTTTCGATTTTTCAAATTAATTTAGTTTCAATGAAATAAGCAGTTAAACATTTTTAATATGGCTCACAAATAATTTTTCTAACAACAATTCTGTTTTTATGCGGTCCTTTTTTGTGCGATTTTTTTTCAAGTCTCCGTCAAAATGCATGAGGAAGGAAAGTAAGACAAAGTTACCTATTGATTGTTTTTGAACATTTAGTTAGTACATAGCATAATAATATATAATGAATCTTTGTTTTTTTTTTCTTTCTTTTTACAAACGTATTTATTGTTGTTCTTATAATATAATAAATACCTCTGTCGCAGCATCCTGCATAACATAGCAAATTTCCGTTTATAAAGGTTAGTTTTTCGTGGAAACTAGTTGACATAGAATAATAGTTTAAGGGGAAATTTTGGCAAAATACTAATTTTTTTCACGAAAATTGCCAAAAAAATCATGCTCCGGAAATCGGACGTGTCTGGTTAACGAACTCGTCCAACGGTTTGGAACTTCCAATATTTTCACCAAATTTCATCAACGTAAGACATTTCGTTCGAGAGTTATCGCGCGGACACACACACACACACACACATATATATATATATATATATATATATATATATATATATATATATATATATATATATATATATTCTAGGAACCTCAAAACAAACAACAAATTTCTACCATAGTCCCGGGCTCAAGTCGCGTCAAGACTTGAAGCTGAATTCCATTCTAGAAATTCGCTAAAAAGAAATAAATATTCTCATATGTAAATTAATGCTTTATCTTGTTTAGAACGGCAGCTACTAAGAAAATCATGAGGTTTTGAGCGTTTTGAGTTATGGATTATCTATAAATACGGTTCTCAAACTATCTGATAAAAAACGTCTTTTGACAATTAGGAGTTAACAATACTTTTTATAGATATTCATAGTCCTTGAATATTTTTTTGTGCTGTGTATATAAAGAAGTATGTATGCCTTGAATATAAAGAAGTATGTGCTGTGTAGTCAAAAATAAGAAAACCAGTAATTATTAGTTATCGAATTCATAACTTTAGCTACTATGTTTTTTTTTTTTTCGTAAAATATGAAAGTTATTGTAAAAATGTTAGATATACCACAATTGTTTGTACTTTATTGTTAATAACTAACAATAAAACATAGTAGATTGGAAAGCTTGAGCGGTCGATCTAGTTGCTACAACTTTATGTTAAAAGACATGTTTTTACTATTTGCACAAGTTATTAAAGGATCCTAACTTTACCTAATGAATCATTCGATAATGTTTAGATAAATAAATATGAAAAGCATTTCTAGGTACATTAGGTTAGTATTACTTTTCATATAATAAAATTAGCTAGGTATCTGAGTTGTATAATTTCCGAAAATTTTCACACTTGTTGAACACAGAAATAAAAAAAAGAAAATGTAACTGAGTTAAAGAAATAGCGACTACTAATGTCGAAAAAATTTATAGAACACTAGTAATTTATTAGAAATAGATCTATCATTAAAAAACAGTATTACAGACCTTATAAGCCAAAAATAATTATTTTTTTAACACAAAGTATAGTATAAAGTTAGATATGCTGGCGGTACACTTTACAATATATATATATATATATATATATATATATATATATATATATATATATATATATATATATATATATATATATATATATATATATATATATATACATATATATATATATATATATATATATATATATAACGAATGCTATTGAATTTTAGCTTATGATTCGTTATGTAACATTTTAGCTATACACATATTGATAAAGCTACGCGGAAACGTAATAGTATAGGAAAATTCAAACAAAATTGTCATTTCAAGTATGTATATTTTTGTTTATTTATTTGCTTTGGTGTTGGAATTTGAAATATAATTTGAAATCATTTATGAATGTTCAATTCATCGAAAACACTTTTGGAGAGGTATCCAATAAAATGGAAACCGCGCTAATACGATCTATTGTGCGAACAGAAGTAATAAAATCATGAAATACGGATGAATACGCAATACATATATGAAAAATGTAATACCTAAAATTTTGATATTATTCCTGACGACTAACAGCAATTGTTGGGGTAACAAATACTAAAATACTCAAAACTATATTGACATAGTTACTTACACAAACAAAATTATAATTTTAGTAAATATATAATTGTGACCGAAACTAAATAACAATGTATACCCTATTTCAGATACAATTGATCATAAGTCAAAGTTAAAAAATTAAATCATTCTTATATTCAAAGCAAATCAATCTTCTAATCTTTTCTAAAAACAAACTACAATTTTAAAATTTACATAAGTGCAATAATGAAAGAGACAAAGCCAAGAAAACGGAAATTATTTAAATTCATAAGTGATGAATCATGGTTAAATTTAACTGAAATGGACCACACTAATAAATTTTTTCTATTGTTAATGTAATGAAAACATTAAGCATACATTAGCAAATGATTTTTTGCAGTAACTAAAATAATAACTTGGGCCAAGCTTTACTACGTATTTAAAATTAAATTGATAGTGAAGTAGGTAGTGGGATACTTGAAGTTGCAATGTCGATTGCCTGAATTCAGGAGCAAGTAAAAGTGATTGCATGTGTTGGGCTGACACCCTAGTTAATACAGGTTACTACCCTGATCAGTAGCAGTTACTGCTTTGGTTAATACCGGTTACTGCTCTTATTAGTAGCAGTCAACCACCTGTTGAAACCAGTTAACAACCCAATTACTATCGATTAAGGGTCTATTGGGACCAGGGTGTCACTTCAATACATGCAATCACTTTTACTTGCCCCTAAATTCAGATAATCGACATTGGACTTCAACTACTTACTGGAAATCTACGATTCGAACCAGCATCAATTCGTGTCGCATGGAAATGAGGATTTTCATATATTATATTAGACTGGCCGTACCCGCGACCTCATTCGCGCAAAGCATTGTTATAAACTCAATGAGAAGTATATATGTATTAAGTGTAATAATTATACAGAACTTTCAAAGAATAATAATTTTTGTGTAATGCATGCATATGCTCAAAATGGTTTTTCTATTTTTCCGTAGGAATGAGGAATTTTCCCGGAGTAAAAAGTATCTTAAATGTTGACCCAAGTAATAAGTTATCACCGCACCAAATTTCATCAAATAGTTTTTCCGTAATATGTGCACATGCTCATAATGGTTTTTCAAATTTCCCCCGGAAATGGAACATTTTCTCGGAGTAAAAGTTATCTTAAGTGTTGACCCAAGTAATAAGCGACACCACACCAAATTTCATCAAAATTCGTCCAATAGTTTCTGGTAATGCGTGCACATGCACAAAATGGTTTTTCTATTTTCCCGTGGGAATGAGGCATTTTCCCGGGGTAAAAAGTATCTTAAATGTTGCTCGGTAACAAATTATCAACACACCAAATTTTATTAAAATCGGTCCAATAGTTTTTGCCTAATGTGTGCACATGCTCAAAATGGTTCTTCCATTTTCCCGTGGGAATGAGAAATTTTCCCGAAGTAAAAAGTATCTTAAAGGTTGACCCAAGTAAGAATTTATCACCACACCAAATTTTATTAAAACCGGTCCAATAGTTTTTGCCTAATGTGCGCACATGTTCAAAATGGTTTTTTTATTTTTCCGTGGGAATGAGGAATTTTCCCGGAGTAAAAAGTATCCTAAATGTTGACCCAAGTAATAAGTTATCACCACACCAAATTTCATTAAAATCTGTCCAATAGTTTTTGCGTGATGAGTGAACAGACAGACAAAAATTCTAAATATGTATCGCTGTTTTGATATCTACATCGATAACTATTTACAGTACCAGTACAATTTTCCAAAAATATTCCATGTACAGAAATGGTCTCGTTACAATTTTATTATATGTATAGATTAGTAATCAACCTGCAAGACTTTAGCTTTTGTAAAACTCTTAGGTCGTCTTAGTTTTCGCAACAATAATGCAAGTTGAAGTGATGGTCAGACTCGTGATTTTCAGTTTCCTACTGCATAGACTCTTCCCTGATAAATTTTCGACTTTTATAAAATTCTTTATTGGTACCATAGTTTACTATAATTTTTTAATATACATGAATTTGACACAAACAAATATGTAAGTTTCAACTTTTAAAAAACTAATTCATTCCGAGTGCCATCAGTTCTCCGGCTATTATGTGATTATATAGTAACAAAGTTACCTTACAGTACACTAAACTGATAGTGAAATATATACTGACCTGTTCCTGATGTAAAATTAATGGCACTACTAAATAACAAATATATCAATTGCAACGCTACCTGTGATACCTAGTGCTCCCGTTAGTTCCCGTTTATATAGCATTATTTCTCTACGCTACAAATACGGTTCGTACCTACTCTTGTTCAAATTAGATTTGAGATACTTTTACAATTCCTCGGAGAGCCAGCTACCAAAGCAATTGTTATAAATTTTCGTATATTGACTGATAACCTTTCAAAACAGTTTTTCATTCATTTTTCTATCTAAAGAAAATTTAACCCAAGTATATGTGAGTGAAAAGAATTTTGACATAAATAGAATGCACAAATCCAAAATGTTTGTTGGAAATAAAAGTTTATTTTAGAATTTGCTTGAACGAGTCTTGCGAGCAGGTTCGATGAAAAATTGAATCACAAGCATTTTTAGATTGAAGCCTGCTGATTTGTAACAAGAAACCTTGAACGACAAGTGTTTGAAACAATAAATAACACATAGATTCAACCAATAATTTTAATCATGATGTCAGGAAATCTTAAAATCTTAATAATTTAAGTAGTCAAAATGTACACAAAGTAGTTAAAGCCGCAATATCTAAAAAATTTTATGTCCAGGAATAGTTTTATGCAAGTTCTGCATAAGCATTACACTTATATGTACTTCTCATTGATTTTTATAACAATGCGTCGCACGAACGACGTCGCGAGTACAGCTAGTATCCAATAAAAATATAAATTTCAATATAATCCGTCGTCGCTCCCAGAATGTAAAAAATACAAACTTCAAAACTTTTTACAATAAAAACAAAACCAATCATTTAAGAATGAATTGACAACAGAAAAAAAACTCCCCTTACACCAATAACCGCCAGAAACATAACATTACCGTACATCACCAGATACTATTGTGATACCACACAGAAAGATAGAATTGGAAATACAAAAAATAAAATAAATAAATATTCAAATCAGTCCATCATCTGGTTCCCAACAAAAAAAAAACGGGAGTACAAGGGTTTAAAATCGATATTTCCCTCAACTCTTACCACGGCACCAGAGCACCACGGTAATCTTTATGCGACAAATCTGTCAAATGAGATCAACATTTTATGTCAGTCGCGTCAAAACCGATTCATACGAAATTTCTCTCGAAAAAGACAAATAATAAATATATATTTTCAGTTTTTATTTTAGTGTTTTGTTTTTTATCCCTTGTGTGTTTAGTTTTGTTCTTTACGTAAGAGTTTAAATGGAAAATTTATTGAAATTATTAAAATAAATTGTTGATACTAATATTTGGAGACATGATACAGGACACGTCAAGAAATAGGAAGATTGATTGAGGTTGAGAAGAAGAGGATTGAATGTCCACTAAATTATGAACGACCAACTTGAAATAAAGTAAAATTGAAACTATTATATGGGATTGTAACTAAATATGGAAAGAAATTGTTCACAGAACTATAATGTTAATACTTTATAAGGTAGGATGAATGCGGGAGAGATGCCGCACATTTTGAAAACACTTGATAATTCTTAAAGTATGCATTTCATTGATTTGAAATTTGGTACACAATAAATGTAAACATTGTTCTTTAAAATTATTTATAAATAATTTTAAATTTTGAGTCATAAAGGATTCATAATTAACATTTTTGTAGAGCCTGCAAAGCGGCGTCTCTCCCACACCTATGGGAGAGATGTCGCATCAAAGAAGGTGAGACGCCGCATAGTTCATATTAAAAATTTTGTATTTTACACACATCTCCATACATGATGCATGCCATATGTAACCATTTTTGGCACTTATACATCTTAACCAGTCAACTTTTATTTGTTTATGAGTACTTTTCAAAACATTCAATACACAGGCAATCATCATTATTTTCGTTATCTTCACTAATATGAGAGCTCTTCTTGATCCAATTAATGGATCTTTTATATTTATGTGGCATAATTTACAGTCCAAAAAAAATAGCATAATTAAGGTATAAGTCTATGTTTTTAACATGTAATATGATGCGGCATCTATACCAACTTTAATTGCGGCACCTCTCCTTTTTGTTGGGGTAGATGCCGCATGTTGCTATAACAAGCATAGTGCAGAATTCTAACCTAAAATTTTATATAGTACTTTTAAAATATTCCTAAATTAATAACAAAACTCATTTTCATTAAAACAATGACATACATAATATACATTCTTAAATTCTAATGAATTAAATGCTTGATAAAATATTATGTTAAAAAACTTACTTTTCAATAATAAAAAGTTGGATAATTACCAAACTGATGGACTAATCATAAATGTTACCATATATAGCTTAAATAAGTAACTTATTTTAAACATATAATCTATTAATAGCGCTGTCTATCAATCAACGGACGAACTATAGCTACTGCGACATCTCTCCCGCACTTACCCTAATTTTCCATAAAGGCCATGGACTTTAAAACAATCTAAGGCAATGCTTTTCAACCACCGATCCACGGGAGTATCTCAGCGGTCCGCTAAAAGGTGTATGAATTACAATAAATTACATCAAAGTGTTAATCAAAAAAAAAAAAAAAAAAAAAAAAAAAAAAAATTGCCTTAAGAAGAGATTCGCTAAAAAAAGAAATCGATTTCTTTTCTTCTTCATAATTATGGTCGTTAAGGTATTAGAAATATTCTCCTAAAATTTTATTTAAAAAAAATTCGTCAAGTGCGTGTTTGACACGCACTAAGTAATGTCCCTCACCATCAGTGGTCATAACTAAAACTTCTTAAAATATAACAGTCCGGACACATACGTTCACGATGTGACACATATAGAGATGTGCACTGGTCTCGTGACGAGTAATTTTACCCACTTTTGACCGTCACAAAACGGTTTTGTGACCGATATAGTTATGACAAGACCGTCACAAATTACTGCCATCTGGGAGAATACATTTGAATTAATGAATGTTTTAGTGGGAAATTTGCATGCTTTAGCGGGAAATTACTGTAACATGGTGTCATTCGTCCTATGTTTATTTACTGTATATTGTGTTCATGAACATGTAATAAATCGAAATACTATTTGATTTTTTAATAAATAACTAAAAATATTTTATGATCTCAAAAATATCTAAAAGTGGATAAATAGATCGTTTTATAATATATATGTCATAATGTAAGTCATAAATTTAAGATATTGAAATAATAATTAGCCAAATTCTTTTTACAAACTATTATATTTTTCAAAAAAAAATCCGGTAAGTACGTGCACTTAAAAACATTGATTTATTTCAGTAAATTATATAAGCATAATGGGATCAGACTTTACTATCAAGATCATAAAATAACGAAAAAAACCTAGAAAAATTATTGTTATAACTTAACTAGGTAATCAATTTTTTGGAAAAAAAAAAAACCGTCACAAAACGTCTTATAGTTGTATTTAACGGTCACAATTGTGACTGACTCTGTGACCGTCATTTACCCAACAGACTAGTTCAAAAAATATTTGTGACGTCAATAACCGTCATAAAACGGTATTTGTGACGGTCACGTCACATGAATTCGAAATACCGGTAATTGCCCATCTCTAGACACATACGAACACGATCGTTCTGAAATCTAAAAATGGGTTATACTTTAGGAATAAAATTTATTTATTAGGAAAAATATTTTATCCACCTTCACATCCCGTTATAAAAAAATCCTAGAAACAACTGATTGTACGGAACACTGTTAGCGCAAGTACAACTTGCACTTGACGACTTGTTTTTATTAAAGTTAACCCTAGAACGACAAACTGGGGTAGAAATCTACCCCAGGTAAACTTTAAACTACGTTTTTAAATTAGTCAGTAACATTATCGACTGAACACCTATACCATAATTTAGTTCAAGGTTCTAACAGTAGAGTGAGGTCGGGAAACCCTGCGGTTTCTTGGGGTTTATGGGGTTGATATGTACGCCAGTTTGTAGTTTACGTCAGTGTTTTGTTTAGGTAAGTTATTTTTATTTTTCTTGCTAAAATAATTTGGATTCACTTATAATGACCTTATTTTGCAACAAAACATTAGATATAGCCAGCCCGATGCTGCTTGTGTCCTCGAGGAAGACCGCAAAACGCGAATATATTGCACGAAGTGCAAGCGACCGACCTGCGAGAATCATGGAAATATATATTGCAGCGATTGTAGTGCCTTTGAATAAGTTAAATTCTCCTTTTTTTTACATTTTGTATGAAAAAAAATGAAATATATTCTTAAAAACTAAAATTTCATGCATTTTTGTTTGATTTTTCCACATATCAAATTCCCAATTTTTTTAATTTTCAAAATCCAAAATAAATCGACTTTTTTGGCAAAACATCATGATGTCATTTGTATGCTTGAAGTCCCTTGTGTCCTCTTTAAAATACCGTCTGAAATTTGAAAATCGGTTCATTAGAAAAATAGTTATCAATTTTTGTTTATTAAATGACAATTTGAGCGTTTTTGAACACTTTTAGCTATTTAAATAGATTTTTCACCGACTAAGCTTTGATTAAATTGAATTTACTCTTCACCATTCTCTTCAGCATGAAAAAACGAACAAATTCGCGTTCTTATAAGTGAAATTGCTGCTGTCAGATCGATTTTACGACCAAAAATCCCGTGGGGTAAATATATACCCCAGTTTGTAGTTTAAGAGTAGAAAAAATAAGTTTGTCGTTCTAGGGTTAATTATGTATACAATAAAAATTAGAAATAAATAAAGGTTTAAAAAATATTAACTACGATTTTTTTTATTAGAAACACAAAATTACAAAGACAACGTATTTATTATATCACAAAAGTTATTTCTAATGAGTTTATCGTAACTGGAAGATTTTCTTGATGTAGATTTTATGGTTCCAAGGTAGATAAATGAAACACAGGGAATATTTAAAAAAAAAAAAATATAATATTCTCTTGTAGGTTAAACACGAAAGCACATGTATTTTATTAATTTTGTTTTCTTTTGGTTTAAGTAATGATAATATTTTATTTATAGGTTTTCCTTTTGTTTTTATAATTTCAAATATATTGGTTGATTATTTTTTATATTATTTTATTTTTAAATATTTTTTTTAATATAAATTTTTTGTTAATTTTCCAAAACAGTTTCTAACTTAACTCATTATCAATCCGCCATTTCAAACTTCCTTTTTCTGTTCGTCATTACTATTCACTACTTACTCGGGGTTTGCGTCCCCAATACCAGTTATGTACTTTGAACAATACCAGTTACTTTGAAATACTTATATACATCGCTAGATAGCAGTACTGTTACAAGTCTTAATCGTTTAATCGAACTATAGAGTTCACAGGTACATGAAATACATACAATACACAAGCAATACCTCTTGCGTTTATTCAATATGGATGTAAAACTCAATAATTATTCATTCTACACAATCCAATCTTATTATGTACCGAACTTGCACGAAGTTGTTCGGTACATAAAAATGAAAAATCAAAAAGTTATGAGCATTTTAGTGCACGCACTTTACTATAATTTAATTTAACACAAAAACATTAAATGCTTTTTTCTCGAAAGTACGTTTTTCGATATGGTTCCTCATGTACCTCAAAAAGTATTTGAGATATCGACATAGATCAAAGTGCATATTATTCCTCGATACCGTCATTTTGGCAGGAACTAGGATCTCTTGGTTCCGTAATATATTTTCAAAATGGCAGCTATTTATAGTCGAGAAAAAGCGGTGATTTTTGAAAATTTACTTTAAAAATGCGATTTCTCCCTGTATATGTACCTACCTATATTTTCAGAAAATTCTTGATTTTTTTATCTTAGTTCACTGGGGATTTCAGAACGCGCGGAACCATCAAGGTGGAAAAATCTCGCAGTGTCGACTTCAAAGCCATTTATATTCAGTTCATTTTTGAATTCTTAAAAAATTCTTTTTTTTAGTAATTTTAAGACATGTAGAAACAATGCTGTATATTTAGTTTTTTAATAAAATATTTATTTGCATAAAAAAAATAATAATAATAAAGGAATATTTTTTGATGTTTTTTTTTTTTTTTTTTTGGAGAATCTTCCCTTAATTTGTTGACGTACTAAAGATCCTTTTATCAAACTAACAATAAAATAGAATATTTCCATTTAATAAATCCTTATCAAAAAAAAATTAAGTAATTAAAAATGTTAAAAGTTTCCTGAATCCTGTCTGGCTAAAAAGAATCATTAATAACTCGCCTAGACAACTAATTTAATTACTTTACAAAACTAATAACTTCGAGACAACACGACGAAAACGAAACACATTATAAGAACAAAAAAAGAGATAAATAGGGTAAACAAAAACGAAAAAAAATTAGAAAACACGATGTTTACTTAGTGCCCTTTTCACATTCCGTTTCATTTCGGTCCTTTCGCGTAGTGTAAACAAGTTCTCCCATGATATTTTACTACCATTTTAGTTTGGTTGAACAAAAAGCCAGAGATCTTTTGTGTGCGGTATAATCCGTAATCCTTTTCTTTCCCGGGCAAAAGTAAACACCCGGTAGTAAACCTGGATGAATGAGTTTTTAATATTAATACGGAACTTGACTGTTCTTTAATGCTATTACTCGGCCAATGTGCCTTAGAGTATAATTCTATAGAAAGGAGCAAATGAATGAATGAAATAGTCATTCAAAACGACTATAATATAAGGAGGACTATGTTTAATTCCAGTAATAATACATGCATATAAATAGAATTTATGGCTGCACATGGGCTATTCCGAACGGAATCGATTAAAAATGAAAACATTCATACCTGTTAAAAGCCATTAAATCTAGCAGTTAAGAGCTCGTACTTAAAGAAATATTCAAGTTCCTGTTAATTAATAATAAATATTCTCAACGCATTACACGACTTCGAAACGTCAGAAAACACGGTGCTAGAGAATTTTTTTCTCCATAGCAAATAATACATAACGTCAATTGGATCGAATCTGGACGATTTTTTCAGTTTTTTGGTAATAATTGTTTAGAGTTTATCTAAAAAATTCTTAAAAAAATAATTTAAATGCTTTAATATCACGAGCATATAGGACAGTAACAAAAATATCAAAATTGGTACTGCAACTTTTTTTTTTGGTTATATAGTGACTAGATTCGCCCCTGTGTGGGGCGAATCTGGACAGTGCTTTATTTGCAATATAAATCACATTCAGTCATGCATATGGGTAAAATTGGACATAAAAAGATAAAAATAGCTGAGTTTCCAATCTGGAAATCCGCTAAGATAAATAACTGCATCAGTGAATGACTTTTGATGGGTGGAATAAAACATTTTGTATTTAAATGAACTCTATTTCGATTTGCCTTTGCGGAATGAGACATTTTCCCGGCATAAAAAGTATCTTAGATGTTGACCCAGGTAATAAGTTATCATCACACCAAATTTCATTAAAATCCGTCCAGTAGTTTTTACGTGATGCGTGAACAGACAGACAGACAGAGACAGATTTACAGTTTTATTATATGTATAGATTAACAATTGATATGCAAGATATTGGCGAGTAACCAACATGCGTTACAATACCATTCAAAGACAGAATGGAGTTCTTTTTGATTTTACCTGAAATTACCAACACATAACATACAGAGTAGATACGTTTATAGTAGATAAAATTTGAATATCACACCCATCAATAGAAGAATACGAATATACATATACTGTGTGAGTTTTTCGAGAGTTGCCATTTTTATTACAGCCAAACCGTTGATTTAATCGAAAAATTGTTAAAATGAGAGTTGTTGATATCGACGAGAGCAACCGATTGCTATAGTCAGGAGCTTTATAGCTCTTATGGTTTTCGAGCTATGATACAAACTTATAGAATTTTAAATGTGACTATATATTAATTTTTCGATAAAACTGATCTAATGCATTAATTAACAACATAAATGTGGAAAAAAAATTTTTACCCAAGTTTAATTTTTTAATTTTTCTTTAATTTATCAGTTAGACGGTAAAAATATGCATATGTACTTGAGGCTATTTCAACCGATAGTGTTTTTCTTGGTTACATTTCAATTACATCCAAAAAAAGAACTTTTTCCAGTACTATTTCTATCATAAAAATTTGGTTGTAATAGAAATGGCAACTCTCAAAAAACTCACATGGTATATTATATTAAATATAGTCATGTAATATTGTAGGCAGAAAGATTATATTCTTAACGATGACGTCTGAAAGAGTCTGAGACGGCAATCTAATTTAAAATTTACTTTAGGTGTGGTTAACACATAGATATAGGCTAGATCTAAATTTCCTATTTTATAACTAGCGTGCCTGCTGTTGCCGACAAATGACGTGGCCACCGTTACCCCTACCAAACGATTATGATACATGCAACAGAACACATCATTGTATCTACACAAACATGCGAATGTATTCGTGTAATATCATGGTGAATGACTACGCACCATGCATATATATAGTATATACCGTCATGGCCGACCTATGTGACTAACGACCAACAATTAAAAATAAATTTATTTATTTTAAGAAAGATAATATCACTATAATTTGAGAATTTATTTGTTCTATAGAATTTTTACACTTAAATACGATACACTTCATATTTTTTTCTGTTTAAATTTCACGAGTTGATTAAAAAAGCAATGACATAAGAACGATGTGACAAACAGTAACAGACTAAATCAGCAGCGGTGTAAATCGCAACTCATTGCAACTTACGAACGACCGGTTTTTATATGTAGACGGCTTCTATAATGTTCTGTGGGTTAACAACTGAAAGAATCAGCTTAGTAATCTACATAAATTATCCTCGTATTATAAAAATAAGTAGAGTAATTTCGGGAAATGCACCACTATTTCTTTGTTGCCTCTAAAAAAAAATGTGTCATAATTGATCATAGTTAGTCAATTAGTCCCACTAATTAGTTAGTAAAATAGTCTTTTCTTGTCATTATATAAGATACTACTAAACTATTAGACTGCTGTCCACTATATGTAAATAAAAGGTCATAATCCGAGAAGGGTGAAATCTTTCCCCCTCCCCGCACGTATTATTTACTATTTATTTTTGTTAGATTATTATGAGTGAAAGTTCTGATTTCACTTTCAACTTTTAACTATGATAAATTTAAATAGGAAAAATACTTTTCAGAATTTTGAAACTAACGTCTCATACATAATCAATGAAATAAGGAATAAGAAGTATATGCCATCTAGTGACGTTAAATGGAACTTTAATGGAACAAGAAATAAGAAATAAGAAGTCACTAAGTGAAAAAAATCACGTATTTTGACGTACAAAAATACCTACATATTTATATCTACGAGCAGTTACGTTAAAGTTCCATTTAACGTCACTAGATGGCATACTCCTTATTTCTTATTTCTTATTTATATTTATTTTTTATTTCTTATTTCTTATTTCTTATTTCTTATTTCTTATTTCTTATTTCTTATTTCTTATTTCTTATTTCTTATTTCTTATTTCTTATTTCTTATTTCTTATTTCTTATTTCTTATTTCTTATTTCTTATTTCTTATTTCTTATTTCTTATTTCTTATTTCTTATTTCTTATTTCTTATTTCTTATTTCTTATTTCTTATTTCTTATTTCTTATTTCTTATTTCTTATTTCTTAAGGTTCCATTCAACGTCACTAGATGGCATACTTCTGATTCCTTATTCCTTATTTCATTGATTGCATATGAGGCTTAATTATTATTTTTTGAACGGCTTGATCGATTTTACTCTGAGAAAAATATATATATAACAGAGGCCACTGAGATACATTTAAGGAAATATCTTGGAAGACTGTGATTATAACAGCGGTAAAAGTTTCTCTTATAGTTTCTTTAGAGGCCTGTAGTGGCCTTACACAGTCACGAAAGTTTTTTCACAGAATCTTCAAATCCTACAACACATTTTTCCATATTTTTAAAAAAGTTACTTTAAATGTTTAAGTACACTCTTGAAAGGCTTGCCTCACTTCTGAAAATGTGTCAATGCAAAATGTAATACTATATTTATTACCTACTAAAACTCTGGTATTTTTTCGGTTATTAGGTTTTCCCCTCTCCTCGACCTACTAACAAAGTTTCAAATGTTTTTTCGATTTTCGAATTCGTAAGGTTCCGTTGTAAACAATCCAATCAAAGAAACGGCTACCCTAGGGGAATTTTTAGGGAACTCACTGCGGATACCATGACGGCAACACCCACCGAAATTTCAGTTTTCACTGGTGCAGGTGGGAAAGAGGAATATAATTATATTAAAATAATTTAAAAGAACCAACATACAATAACAATAGATAAGAATATAAAAGGCACGATGGATAAACGAACACTACAAGGATATTTAGATCAGTGTGTAACGTGTTGTTAATCTCACAGGATATATCCCGAAAGATTATCTATACATTCAACTACACAGATATTTACATATGAATGTATACCTACACTAGTATCATCACCAAAGTTTGCAAGAATTAGCTGAGAAAACGGGTGTGACGTAATACGAGCCGCGCCGTATAGAGTTACCTTATACTGAAGTCAGGCCCGGATCTAAGGTGAAGCAAACCGGGGCCCCTGCCCCGGGCGTCAGTTTCAGGGCGCGCCAAAATCATACTAGGTCGGTCTATATCAAATGGTCTAAAAAAAGTTGGTTGCTCGACCATTTTAGAAAAAATTAATATTCTTCTAGTTGTTTCTATTATATTTGAAGTATTGAGAAAAATTCTTTAAAAAAATTATCTTGAACCGTTTAAGCGTGGTAGCCATTATTGTTTTCCAATTTGCGTTGATTTTTGTGTTTACAGCCATTTATGCCAATGCACATATTTCATAAGCCGTTTATCCTAAAAGACTGAAATAAAACCATTTTAAAGGTAATAAATGTCTCTTTATTTTAAGTGATGTCCATATTTAACCTATTTTCGTCCCTTCCATAAGAAAACATTTTTTTTTCTTATAGAAGGAATGTTTTAAACCTCGCTTAGAATTTTTTATGAGAATAGCTATACGGGTACAACTACCCATTATGAAACAAATACACACTATTTCAATTGTGAAATTTGTATCTTCTAATTTTTACAAACTTCCGAAAACTGACTTTTTCCAAATGTTAGAATTTTGCGCCCCTGTATCTCTGATGGGGCTGGTGATAAAAATTTGAAATTTGCACAAGATGTAGTGCTTTCGGAATAGATTTATTAAAATAAGAAATCAACTTGTACCTATATTGATCCTTTACAAAACCCTTAATTTTTGTCATTGCCGCAACGGGAAAAATAGGAGTTTTGTGAAGGACTTATATACTTATAAGTTTTTTGACAGTTTATGTCAAACGTTGGAGAAGGGGGGGGCGCCATTTTCAAGTTTCTGCCCCGGTTCTAAAAAATCGTAGATCCGGGTCTGATTGAAGTGGAAACTCCTGAAGTGGCGAGATCTGTACCCATGAATGAACGTTAGGAGTGTTCAAATGAATATTTCCATGACAAAGACGGGATATTCTTGAAATATATGTATATAACATAAGTTAAGTCGACGGTTTTATAGTTGGACCATGATTAATATTCTGTGGGTGATTACATTCATCTTCTAATGAAAATATGTTAATATTAGGGACGCTACGGTGTTGTTCAAAAAATATAAAGAGGGTTTATTGGCTGGCAAATTCAAAATTTGGAAAAATAATATGGTAAATTAAGTTCGGATTGTGAATCAACATTAATAGATATACTATAAAGAAATAATATTTTTAGTGGTCCATATCAAAATTGGTAAAACGAAACACTATAGAATCACTTCAATGTCCATCCGTCTGCAATTGCTGATTTTTTCTGAAACTATTTGACGTGAAAATTTGAAATTTAGCATATACATAGGAACTCCAATATAACGTAGCGAGTGGTGGGGTACCTCTCTTACAGATTTGAAGACGTGAGATTATATTTGTGTCAAGGTATATATAATCATCAATTCAGGGGCGTAGCAAATTTATGTGAAGTTCCCATATATTTTCTCACATACACACGTATAGCATTCACACATAGCCATAGGTACTTCTACACAAATAAATATAATCAGTGTAAATATATACACATTTACAACTATGTATGAACTTGTTCAAAAATATTCAGATTCCTGTGAACTTTTACAGTAAAATCAACACCAACAAACAATTACAGTCAGCCACACTCGTATTCGAACAACAGCATATTTACTCATATATGGCAAAATTTAAACCGAATGGATTCCCATAATTTCCCACAAATTTGAACTTTTTTGTTTATAATATTAATAATTGGAATTGGTAAAAAATTTCATTAATAGTTTTTAAAAAAAATTCTCTAAGAAAAATGTTATGCATACAATTTGTATCAACATGTCCAACGCCACATTCGTATTCGAACACCTTACAATTTGATATATATTTTTATATGTTTCAAAAATGAATTACTTTATTTTCAAATTTAGAAGTATATTTACGTAGGTAAGTACCCTTATTTTAAATAAACATAAAATTTAATAATCCTTAAGGTCAATTTTTTCATATATTTACTGGAAAATTAAAGGACTTTCAATAGAGTCCAAGAAATCGATTATTGATCTATGCTACCAAAATAAATTCTACAGAAAGGGCTTAAATTATAAGTAGGCGACTATTTAACACTTAATATGTCATAAAGGACCACAAACAGGATAATAAATTAGAAAATAACTCTTGAAATATGGATAAAAAATACTACATCTTGTTCTAAATTGTCATTTTTGAATGAATAAATTAACAAAAATCCATAAAAAAGTGATAAAATGGTCAGGATTAAGTGAAAGGGTTACTTAGCAAAGTATTTTTGTGCTGGAAGAGTTTCTCGCATTATTGAAAGACGTGATATATACCGTGGGAATGTACGTGGTAAGTAACATAAAAAAATAATAAAACTTACATTGCTCTAAAATGTACGAAAATAAGGATTTAAGGACAAGGTCCATGATGAAAATCTTAATTTTAAGTTTATCTGTGAATATTTTGTTACATTGAGATTCGGAATCCTTATTTACGTAATTTCCAGAACAATCTATCTATCTTTATTTATATCTGTTATTTACATACATTTTCTCCCACGGTATATATCACGTGCTTTTAATAACGCGAGAAATTCTTTCAGTGCGAAAATTCTTTGCTATGTAATCCTTTCACCTTATTCTGGCAATTTTAGGGCTCTTTGGTGGAATTTTGTTAATTTATTCATTCAAAAATGACAATTTAGAACAAGATATAGTATTTTTTATCCATATTTCAAGAGTTATTTTCTAATTTATTATCCTGTTTGTGGTCCTTTATGACATATTAAGTGTTCAATAGTCGCCTACTTATAATTTAAGTAGGCTTTCTGTAGAATTTATTTTGGTAGCATAGATCAATAATCGATTTCTTGGACTCTATTGAAATTCCTTTAATTTTCCAGTAAATATATGAAAAAATAAAAAAACAGGTTCATAATAAGTAGAAAACTACCAATTTTGACATTGCACAAAGTAAAGGAAATACCGAAAAAGGAATCATTCTACGTAAATAAGGAATTCGTTTTTTAGTTAAAATATGTGATAATATTGACAAAAATTTTGAAAATATTGTAAAAAAATAAAATTATGTAAAAATTAAAATATAGGTTAGATTGACCCTTCATTTCAGTAGCGTCTTATATGTAAAATTAATGAGCATATAAAAATTTAACTTCAAGATTATGTATTTCGTTTGTATTTATTTAATTATTAATAAAATGATAATTTAATAAATGTATAGTTTCATTTATGTTTGTGTCTACTTTTATCAAAAAGATATGTCTTATTTTATTATTGATGGAAAATTATAAACCAAAACGTAATCTTTTTAAAGAAATAGTTATAAATTGTAAATAATCGATTAATTTGAGCAATTTTTGTTTTCAGTTTATAGTAATTTATAATATTGTTTAAGCACCGTTAAAAAATACAATAATTTAGTAGACAATTAAGAATTCGAAAAATTAACTGATAAAATAGTCGAACAGCATTCTTAAAGAGTTGATTATTGAATTAAATAGAACAGATATTAAAAATAATTAATTAATTGTTTATATTTTTATATAGAAATCACAATTATAAGAAAAATATACTAAATATATTGTTTTAAAAGCACTGGCAATATTTCAATTACATTAAAACCGTTACTGTGTATTTACAAAATGACGTTATTCATAATAAGCACGTTAAGATTCATAATATGTTGATCAGTATTTTGGAAAATCCTCCTTCCTTTACAGTGTTATATACCTTTCCTTCTTCCATGAGACCAACATAGAATATCTTTTTGTAGCTCATTTAAAACCTGAAAAATGTCCATATCTTGTACCAAAAATTTAATTCTCTGTGATTACTAAATACAAAGTTACAGGCCTGTATAATTTTTTCTTATACTACTGACACACCTCTCCCCTATATATACAACGATATATACATTCTCAAAGTGAATCGATACCGTTAAAAGCGCGCACGTAATAGCCTCGAAGGACTATTCAAACTTTTTTTTTCATAATTCCCATTTTTAATTTTTTTTTCTTTTTCGAGATCTGTGTAAACAATCTTGTGATGTTCGTCTTGTTGGACGGACTTTGTTTGATTAATATTTTTCTTTTTTTTTAAAAAAAAAATCTTGTCTTGAAAAAAAGGAAAAAATAATTACTTTTTGATTAGTTCATCAACCATCGTTCTTACTGGCAGCGGCACAGAAAGGAAGCGCTCTTCTCTTTGAGCCGTGCAGAAAAAGTAATCAAAGCATTCTACAAACACACATGGGGTTTGATAAGACTAACAATAAATTGTTCTCATACATTTCTTTTATTTTGTACAATATTGTGATTTTCTTTCGCTGCGTAAAATATACGTATAGGGAAAATCCAAAAATAAACTTTAAAACTTTTTGTCTAGATTCATATTCTAAGACAAGATTAAATTAAATCTAAGTATTTGAAATTTATAGATCCAAATGAAACCGAATCAAGAAAGTGCAGAAGCGACGCACTAGACCCCAAATTTTTCGTCGAATTTTACGTTCCAAAATTATAATTTTACAATTATATAGTACAATGTTATTGGTGCGATTTAATGATTTTTATTTTGGATAGGCCCGAATTTTTCTGCTTTGCGAAACAAGTAATATAAATTTTCTCGAAACTATAAATTTTTTATTGCACAATTTTTAACTAAATAAAATGCAATTTTAAGCAACATTTACAAGCAATTTTAGGTGATCACATATCACTGAGGAAGACCTATATATTACTGGACTTAGTTTAAGCATTTAGTTAGTCCTGAGCCACATAGGACAATAAAGCATAATTTTATAGGTCAAAATATGTTTATTCGATAAAATCAATCAAATTCCTAAAAATCAATATAAGTCTCAACTAGATGAAAATCTTAAATAAGGCAAAAGGGTCATTTCATTTCAGATCGTCCAATAAAAAAATAAAATGTCACCCATGACCTCAAATTTAGCTGAAAATTTAGCTGGAAACAGTATAATTAGTAAGTTCAATATAATTTTCAGAAGAGTAACAAAATTTAAATAAAATTTGACTAAATTACATATTTTTTTAAAAAAAATATTGTAGTAATGATTTTAGCGGGTAGGCCGAGTAGACTCCGGCGTACCCAAAAATTTTGAAAAAATAAGAAAAAATTAATAAAAGTGCTAAAGATTGATCTTAAGTTAAGCATTTTTCTGAGTTCTGAAACTTTGTGTATACTCCCAATTTTGTCAGTGATATCTGTAATAATCTAAATGAAAATGACCAAATCACATTTAAGATCATCCAGCTAAGAAGTAATTGTTATAATAAAAAGAAGACAACATATAGGTATGTAATTCTAATTCTATACTCGTCTCTTAGAAATATAGAAAATTTCGATTTATCATGGCTGAGATAAAAATGAATTTCGAGCTCTAATCGTCATAATCATAAAATTATTTTATACTTATTTTGGTTAATTCTAGATTTCTGATAGTTTTGCCCTATTTAAAATTTTCATCTAGCTGAGATTTATAGGTATTGATTTTTTACTGACTTTATTTAACATAATAACAACGTCCTACTACTTATATAGGTATGTAATTCCAATCCTATATTCGTCTCTAGAAATATAGAAAATTTCGGTTTACTACGGCTGAAATAAAAATGAATTTCGAGCTAGAATCGCCATAATCATAAAAAAATTTTATACTTATTTTGGTTAATTCTAGATTTCTTATAGTTTTGGGTCTTTTCACGCCACTTCATCCAGGTCGTGTCACCCATGACCTCAAGTTTAGCTGAAAATTTTTTTATTTGTTTATTTAACTATCCTAATCATCTGTACAAAATTTAAAAAAAATATTTCTTATAGTTTTCAAGTTATGTGTTTCCGTGGCTATCACTTTCGGTGACGTTATTATATTAAAAAATCCATAACTTCTTAATATTTAACATAAACTTCTAAATATTTAACATAAAGCAATAATTTTTTCCTCAAAATGTTCAGAAAAGTCAGGAGATTCAAGGAAAAAAAAATTTGGTTAATTATCACTTCATGTTTGGTTAATTTTCACTTCATTGCTTTCACGATTAAACAAAATAAAATTTTACTTGGAATCTAGCATTAGTTAAGATCGATTGACCTCTTCAGTAATTTTATCTATTGCATCAAATTCGTAATAGCCATAGATCTAAATTATTATAAATTATAAAACGAAAAGAACCGTGAATTTTGTTAAGTGTTTTTTTTCAGTTTCTTACAAAAGTATTTCATATAATACCGAAGACATATTATGTCAGTAACCTCATTGAACAGCCGCGGTCCCAAAAGAACCTGCCATTTATTTAAAATTGCCAAATCGTTTCCTTGTAGTCCATCCCACCTCTTACTATGCAATGTAAAAGTAGTAAAATGCATTTTGCACAAAAAGTTCAAGACGTTACAAGTCAACTTTGCATCGGACCCCGCTTTTACTCCAGTTGGCTCTAAGTATACTGATAGTATCACTTAATTCGATAAACTAATCTTTAGTTACTGATCGGTGTTTCCACCATAAATTCAAAAAAAAAAAATTACTTACATCTAAAATGATAAAAAATTTATTATTAAAAATTACTTACCAAAATAATATATCATAAACAATTAAAATTTAAAACCCGTATTAATAATATTCTTTAAATATTCGAATTTTCAAAATTGACGCGCGAATTTAAAATATAATTAAACTATATTCTCAGTAATTATCACATAATGGGTTTAGCAATTATCACAACACAGGACAAATAGCATGAACACACTAAATTTTTAATTTTAATTTTAATTATTTTTTTTTTAAATCAACAGTTTTAATCTCTTTTTGTTTTGCGCTAGTTCACAAAACAGTAATTCATACACTAACACACTCTAGTGTTCATACGCGATACAAACAAACAATATTTCGGCCCCCATAGTAATGAAAATATAACACTAGGCGTTCTTCAAGTATCTGTTATATGAATGGAAATGTAATATTTATACTTGCTCGACTTGTTCGCGGGTGGAGGTGATATTTACTGGTGGGGGGTGGTGTGAGTTTTCCATAGAATCATAGAGAAGGATAGTTGTTATTATACAATAGATAATACGTTTTTGAAATGTCAGTTGCTTCGTTTAAACGAAAGGTTATAATATATTTATAGTGGAATGATCACTTTTTTTTTTGAATGCCGCCAAACAAAAGAATATTATCGAAAGAGCAAGTGTGATGATCGAAGATCGCGCGATTTCACATTCGACACTGTGTGTATGTGTGATCACTTACACGGCACAAATTTTCGTTTTTTAAACAAACAATTGTATTCTTTGCGGCGTTCTCTTGTCGACAACAGGTTTATGTTTTCCATTTAGATGTCGGTAAGAGCTGATGGTAGAAGGTTCTGCCAAAATTTTTGCCTGAAACAAAGCAAAAAATATCAATTAATAAATGTTTTTTGGAACTGGAGACATGAATGTAGTCTTACAAAAAGTCTTACATTCAGGGTTACACAAAAAAAAGTTTCCCTTCATATCTCAAGAATATTCAGTTAAAATTACTGTATTTTCTAGAGCAGCACGTTCAAAAATAATGGTACCTTTTTATATAAATAACTATGTTTTAATAACTAAACAACATAGCTATGTTTTAAGCTATGTTATTTCCAACAAATTAGGTATAAGAGTTATTAAAATACCACCCTGTATATTTATACAATGATTTGTTTACACAAAAAAATCTTTGTTTTTTTTTTTTTTTTTGTCACCACAGATAAGACAGATCAAGCCTACATATAAAAATGTGAAATCTTAAAGTTGCAATTAGTAGCAATTTACACCACTACTACTTTAGTCTGTTACTGACTGCCGTGGTGTTTACGTCAAAATAAAAATCATGTTTTTTTAGTCGAATTTTCTCCGAAAAATTAGACTTATACAGTCTATACGATAAGAGCTGCGAGAGGCGAGAGTAGGGGCGCTATCCGTTTTCGGACCCGTAGAACACGAATATGTAGAAAAAAAAAATGTCTGATATATATATATATATATATATATATATATATATATATATATATATATATATATATATATATATATATATTTTCCCGCCACCTTTTAATTTGTGTAGGGCCCCCCTATGGAAGTTAAGAGATGAAATTTGGTAAATGGGGCTCATTTTCGAGGCACCTCATACTATCAAAGTGGGGTCAAATTTTGGGCAAATTTTTTTTCTGACCCGACCTTTAAGGGGGTGGTGGGGGGCGGAAAAGCAATAAAACTTTTTCAAACCGGTTTTAAATAATGTTTCGGTCAATTATCTACAACATATTCAAAATTCAGCTCCCTAGGATGATATGGTGGGAGTAGAGGGGGGAAAAACGATTTTCGCTGGATCTAACAGGCCCCCAGCCCCCCAGAATTAACGTAGAGGGTTGAAATTTGGTGTGTTGATAAAGTTCGTACCTAGGTTGTGCTTTTTGGAAGTTTTAATATTTTACCTCCACCCACCTCATTTTTAAGCTACAATTTCATGCATTTTCGACGTTTTCGAAGTTTGTACCACTCGCACAGGTCACCCGAATAAACCTAGAGGGCTGAAATTTTGTATTCGGATTGAGTTAGTATCAAGGGGGTGCCTTTTGGGGGTCTCGACTTTTAATCCCTACCCCCACCATTTTTATACCCAAAAGAACATGATTTTTCTTGTTTTTTAACAGTTTCGTTCGGGTCAAAATCTCCCCAAATAAACCTAGAGGGCTGAAATTTGGTGTACAGGTTAAGCTAATAGCCAGACACTGTTTTTTGGAGGTTTCAACTTTTAACCCTTACCCCCACGATTTTTACGCCAATATTTCCTTAATTTTTTTGCTTGTTTTCTAACACGTCTAGAGACTCCATAAGGAAACCTAGAGGGCTGAAATTTTGTACGTGTATTCAGTTAGTATCCAGCTAGTACCTTGTAGGGAGTCCGCATCACTTTTCCCCCCACTTCTCCCATTTTTACATCGGAATTGAATGCTATTGTTAAATGTGTTTTAAAAGCATTATGTTTATTCTAAATACAAGTAGGCGAATAGTAATTTTAAAAAATTTAAAAAAAAGTGAACTTACTTTTATGACAAATGAAATACATACATATTAAGTAATTTAAAAATGTTATTAAAGTCACTGTTTATTTATAAATTAGGAATTTTGGATTTTTAGTATTTATAAAATAGAAATTTTGGATTTTTTTGGAAAGAAAAAATATCTTTATAAAGGCCTTCCAGTTTACTATTTAAGGTCCTTTTTTAATTTTTAAAACTAAAACATAAAGGCAATTAGCGGATAAACATGGGCAGGAATGTTCTCGTACGAATTGTGTTGGCTTTTTTTCTGCTACCTGTTTTCGGCACAAAATTGAAATTTACTGAGATACAGCCCTTAAATACTTAAAACCTTTTTTTAAAGCCTCGATCAGCGGAACACTCATCACCAGTTTTGAAACCAACAAAATGACAATTCGGTTGTAGACTTTCAATCACATTTCGCTTGTAGACATTCAATACCGAAGATGAAGGGGAAAATTCGACTACCGTGATGGGGCCCCGCTGCTCACGGCGTTTTTAATCAACTCGTGAAATTTAAACAGAAAAAAATATCAAGTGTGTCGTATTTAAGTGTAAAAATTCTATTGAATAAAAAATTTTTCAAAATAAAGGGATATCTTTCTTAAAATAAATAAATTTATTTTTAATTGTTGATTAGTTGTCAAATAGGTAGGCCATCATAGTATATAGTGTATGTATGCGAACTGCATATATCATCATCAAAATATATTACTAACACATTGGTGTCCATACATCGTGTGTTGTGATTGTATGTGTAATGTGTTAGGTCACCCATTGATTACTGTGGGCACAGTTTGGTAGACATTCTAGTTTGACCCCTTGTTTGTCTCAATCGAAATGTAACAAGTTTAGCCTTTTCACGTAGAATTGTCTTGAGAATCATATTGTTAAGAATTTTGTGTAAATAACTGCAAATTAAAAAAGAAAAGAATTCATTAATATTTCGACAAGTAACATTTCGTAGTTTAATTTTGTCAACATAATTAATAAATTAATTGTTATAAAAAAAAAGGAAAATTGAATAATCACTTGTACCGGGATTCGATCTTGGTACCACACCATCTGCACACCGTCGCTCTACTGTTGAGCTATAGCCATTTTGATAAAACGTAATAAATAACTCCAAATTTTAAATAAAAATATTTCCTGTGTTTTTGAGAGGTGGATCTTAATATTGTAAATTTTTATTATTGATATTATGCTCTACTAGCAGATGAAATTTTATTAAAATTGGTGACGACTATACCTGAACCACTCCAGGTAAGCATCAGAAAAATGAGTTTGTATTGCTTCTGTAACAAAATCCATTCTCAAGAAGCCCAGAAGGATATTAAATAATCAAAATACTCGCAAAGACATTCAACTGTCGCTAATCAACAAATTTTGTTTGCATAAACAACGCTTTTTTTATATACTTGAATAATATTGCGTAATGATCACTACACAAAACTCTATAGTTGAGACAATCTTGGTTAATTCCACGTACTTATGATATGTGTACATATTTTGATTACATTATTAAATAGGCAAGAATATCGAATATCTTCAATATTATCTTCATAACAACGGTGTTACCCTGAACCAAATTAGTCTACTAATGGCACATTATTATGATGCTTATCTTCTCTATCTAATATTATAAATACCTTTTACTCTAAATTGCCTATACTAATATGTTCTTGTTTCGTTTATATGTATGTATGAAGTCAAACTATGAAATTACATTTTCAAGCCAATAAAAACTTTTGTATATTTTATATAGATGGCATTCATTATAGGTATATTGATACTACACTTAGATACAGTAAAAGCTCCCTAATCTTGACAAGCATGTCCAAGACCATTCCCTAGTCTTGACGTTCCCACTATTTACTATCCCTATGCGCACTAAATGCGCAACATACGCAATTTAAATCTAAATAAAATAAAGTAAAAAAAATGTTTTTTAAGAAGAAGCTTTTATTTAAAAATGGGCTAAAGAAAATGAAATAACTACTGAGTGAAGTTTGAAGCAATATGCAACATAATTTATAAAAGCTTGAGGCGTTTAATCAAGTTTGGTAAGTACTGTAAAGTAAAATAGCTACACTTATATCCGAAACAGAAATAATTAATGATAACGCCTCAAGCTTTTATAAATTATGTTGCATATTGCTTCAAACTTCACTCAGTAGTTATTTCATTTTTTTTAGCCCATTTTTAAATAAAAGCTTTTTCTTAAAAAACATTTTTTATTTTATTTTATTTTCTACTCTTTAGTCTGATTACAATTTATTAAAAAAAAAAATAAAGAAGTAATTTTTTTTACCTATATTTTAATCGGTTAATTTACCCTAATCAAACATTACTATGGAAACAAAAAATTGCAATGTAAAATCAATGGACAATATTTGACAATTCGAAATGTCAAAAAGTTGCATAGGACTAAAAATCAACAATTTTGGTTTGGGGCAATTTAGGGAAAAAGTAATTATACAATATTGCATTGTCATCAAGGTTAGAAACGTATGCAAAATTTGAAACCTCTAGCTCAATTAGAACCTGTCTAAATTTTTATTCCAAGATTTGATCTAAACCAACATACTAACATAGCAAGTTAAATAAAAACTTTAAAAAATAGATGGGTAGAGAAGGATACCAAATATGCGCTATACGCGTCATTAATTACGAATTTAATTGGTTACGAAATAATCATGGTGGGAGAAAATATTGTCAAGAGTAGAGAAATTATCCAGTCAAGATTAGAGAGACAGCAAGTTTATGGAACGCAAGTTTACGGGGCTTCTACTGTATAGGTTTCACCATCGAGCAAATTGTAAGATTGTCAAACACAGTAACAATTTACGTAGCTTCAATAGTAACAGTAATAATTTATGTAAGAGTCTACAAATCTAGCAAAATAATTTCGGAACTGTTTTATTTTTTTTAGTGTTTCATACTAAAGCTAACAAAACGAAACATTTATGGGGTCACTTCGATGTCCGCTACAGACGATTTTTCCGGGCACTATTCCACGTGAAAATTTGAAATTTAGTGTGGTGACCCAGTTAAAAATGTGGAGTTAAATTTCGATTTTGAGTATTAATTTCAGGCGGTAGCATAGTATTTTAATGGTTTGTTTCAGAAATAAAATTCATTCGCCAGGAAATAGTATATTGTGCAATAAGTGCGGAAAATTGTCGATTGCCCACGAAAGCGAAGTTGAGCGCACAAACGTAGTGAGTGCGCTCATTCGCTTGAGTGGGGCAATCGATAATCCCGCACGAGTTGCACATACTATTTTTTATTACGAATTTCACATACTTTTTTCTATTATTATCACTATTTTTGACATTTTTATTACTTTCTAAAATAATATTTTTAAGTGTTCGTCTTTTTTTTCTGAATTAATTACCGTTTAAATTACTTTGTTGGTGGTTTCTATAGAAATAATTATGAAATATTTATTAAATGAAAAATTAAGAGGCGGCTTTGCATGTTTTGATTAAATTTTGCGTGATTTATTGTCAATTTGCATGTAGAAAGTTACTTTCCACACGCAAAAAAGTATACTGGAAGAGTACAGCGGGCAAACAGTACTTCTCCCGCAAGAGTAATAAAAAAAATTTTATCTGCTTTCATATACTATTTTACATCAATTCAATAAAAAAGAAATTGTTTCTACGGAATTCTAATTGCGTAAGTCCAGTTTGCACCTGACGATTTGTTTTTTATTTATATTCATACTAAAACTACAGTTTATGATGTACTAGCATTTACTCGCGGTCTCGTCCGCGTTATGATAGAATTATGACATCAGATTAATACGTACAGAGTATATGAGCATCGTGTCACTATTGGGAATTGTTACTTTTTCTTGAGATTTGTTCCATTGAGATAGAACGTTTTCCGTTGAAAGGTTTCAAGTCGGTTGGTTAAAGTAAAACAGACAAACAAACAAACTAACAAACAAACAGACTGACTTTCGCATTTATAATATTAGTTAAAATTCAAATAAAATCTGTGTATGCATCTTTGATTTTATTTAAAAATATTACTATCATAGCTAACTTATTGTTGGAAACAATGTTCCAACATATTTTTTGTCATTGGAAACTATTCCAAAAATAATTTTTATTTTCTAAACAAAACATTGTTATTAATTTAATAATAATTTAATTTTGTTTAAAAATATTAAAAACAATTCATTATTAAATTACAATTCAACAAGAACGCACGTCTATATACGTGCACTTCAATTTTAATAACCATTATTATGGTGAATTGTAATTATTTTTTTTGTATTAATTTAAAAACATTTAAAATGTAACAATTTATTCTAATTTTCATATAATTATTATTTTGAAAATAAAGTGCTTTATGATGTAAAACTTTGTGTGGTTAATAGCTTAACCAGTTTAACTCTCCATGCTATAACACTTATTAATAGATGGCTTTCCATTAGAATATTAATAGTACAGTTATTCAATACCTATGTAGAATTGCCAGATACGAAATCAGTTTTACCGGAACACTTACAAAACAACCCCAAGAGAAGGTTTATTTTTTAGATTACTTGCCAATTACCAACGCCACAATGTGGATTATTTTATTCACAAAAATATTGAAATACAAGTATTCATCTTCTTAAAGGAATTATACCGGTATTGGTTTGAAATAATAAAGGGAAACTATCTACAAAGATCTGCATGAATATGGTCGATTCTGAGGATGTCGAACTCCAGTTTATCAGTTTAAGTGCTAGCGACGTAATACATTTGGCCACTTGGTTAGCTTCATTTATTTTGTTGTAAGCTTGCAAAAAGAGTATAACTGGTTTGGTAGGGCTATTGTGAGTTTTATTTTACTCTGTATTCTGGATATAAAAAATTTGTATTCCTGGACACAGAAATCCCAAGAATCTCGACCACCTAACAACTCTAAGTGTACCTACTACAGAACACTTTGACTAACTTAATTTTTCACCACCAGTTGCAACAGTGTAGCTGCTCTAACAGCCAATTATCAACTGCTAGGAGACACATTGTGCTTTTTAATAATTTATTCAGTATTTATCTAATTTATTATGGTGATGTTGAATTAAATCGATTGTGTGTACAGTGTCGATAACTGATGTCGAATTTTAATTTATTTAAAAAAAAAACGTACATGTAAAATAGTATACAAATGAAACTGTAAACATTATCACCAACTGTTTAATTTAATTCGGTAATAAATATTATTTGAAAAACACAATTAAACTGCCATCTAGCTACTGTTGTTAATATTATTATATTGTTATGTATGTGTTTAATTGTTTATATTAGTTGTGGATAGATAATTCATTAGTTGAACTGATATTGAAAATTACAAATTACAATTTGAAAATGTAAATTTGTAAATAAATTTTATAGGTACATTAATATGTTGTTGAGAGATCATTAGAATGTGATGTAAAAAATTTATTCCAGTGTCAATCCCACCTGGCTTGTTTTTATATTGAATGATAGATACAAAATTTCTGATATGCTTAATAATCGAAATTTAGCAATTTGGGAATACATTTTTCATATCTCACAAACAACCGACTTTAGTGATTTACGAATCGGAGGAAAGTATGATGTTAAAATTTCATTATTATATTAAAAAAAAAGTAAGAAATAGCTCTTAAATCAGGTTTGGATTTGAGAAATTTAATATATAACAATAAAACAAAAATTAATCGAGCTAAGAAATCGGGTATCTACAAAATAAATTGCTAAGAATGCGAGAGCGTCTATATTGGTCAAACTGGCAGAAATTTTAAGTCTAGTAAACAAAACACTTCCGATTTTACAGAAACAAGAAAACTGATTCCACTTTTGCCAGACATCTAACTGACACAGGACACTTTCCAGAAAAAAATATCACAGTTTTACATGAAGCAGACAAAAGACCAAAATTATCCATATTAGGAGCAATAGAAGTTCACAAACATCACTTGGATCAACTTGTAAATGCTTATATTGATATTAGTTATTCTACTTTATTTTCTGTATTATAATTTAATTTAGTTGTAATTTTTTGTATTGAATTGTACTTTCTTAGTTTGGTCACTTGTGCCACGTCTGCTGAGTCAACTTAATCTGGTTTTTCTTGTTTTTGAACCTTCCCACTACTGCTCTCCCTACTATGAATACATTTTTCAATAAATATATTTAATATACAGTCCGTCTCATAATAAACGCCTCACTAAGAGTTTTTATATTTCACTTACAATATTTCAGAGGAACAGGTTAGCCAGTAATACGTTAGTCGTATATTTCGAAAATATTTTATTGTGTAAATAAAAGTATACAGTACTGGTTTTAATAAAATAAACGTACAAACAAATCACAAAAGTTATTTTAAAAACATAAAAAATTAATATAATTCTTTGTTCCATAATATAGCCCCACCTTTCAAAAATTACGTATAATTTTTTGTGAAATTTTTGTTGGAATATTTTCAAATAAATTCCTCACATATTCCAGTGGGATTTGGCGCCAGTTACGTCTAATATTTTCTTTCAGTTTTTTTTTTTTTTTTTTTTTTTTTTGAAATTATATTGTTTCCCGTCGTCGTATGCTTTACGGGACGAATAATCCGATACATTTTCGATGATGTTGAGATCAGGTGATCTTGCTGGTCAGTTGGATCGGCTGGATCAGTTTCTTTGTTTAAACCACTCCTGTACACACTCAGCCCTGTAAAACCTCATTTATTTTTACTTCTTGTTGAAAAAGGGTGCCTGCGTATTTTTTCAAATCTTGCCGTCCTTTTAAAGTAACAAAATCGATAACTTCATTGAAGTAAATTGCTTCCAAAACATTATTGATCCATCACCCATTTCTCTCTGAAAAGTTTGTGTTTATCAACATAAACTTTACCGTTCGAATTTTGCACGTCAGAATAAGATAGACTATCACTTTGTAAATAGCTCTAGCTAGGTATATTTTTATGTTTCAAACAGAATAAACCAAAGTAACCACAAAATCTATTTTGATTGTGTACGCATTTCTTTATTCAAAACTAACAACTGTGGTCGGACGCCACAACCACAAATATGTATATAAAGTGACGTGAACTATCATCACTAACTCAAAAATCAAAAAGGTGATAATGATTATCAGATAATCACTAACCAATTAAGGACTAAAGTGTTGTAATTAATTCAGTCAAACAAATCAATTTCTGTAAAATAAATTTATATTTTATAACACCCGTTTCTAAAGTGTGTAGTGGGCGTAAAGAGCAGTTTTCATATCATTATAAAACAAACGACAGTAACTGTGCGCGAAAGTACAACTGTGCGTGAAAGTAGCTAAAACTATGCGAGAAAATAATGATATTCATTTGTCAATGATAATCATATTCAAATTAAACATGGAAACAATCAACAAATTAATAAAAAAATAAAAAATCATCTACAAATTAATAAAATAAATTAAAGTAAAAAAAATGTTTTTTAAGAAAAAGTTTTTATTTAAAAATGGGCTAAAAAAAATGAAATAACTACTGAGTGAAGTTTGCAGCAATATGCAACATGATTTATAAAAGCTTGAGGCGTTATCATTAATTATTTCTGTTTTGGATATAAGTGTAGCTATTTTACTTTTCAGTACTTACCAAACTTAATTAAACGCCTCAAGCTTTTATAAATTATGTTGCATATTGCTTCAAACTTCACTCAGTAGTTATTTCATTTTTTTTAGCCCATTTTAAATAAAAGTTTTTTCTTAAAAAATATTTTTTTTACTTTAATTGATTTTCTACTTTTTAGTCTGATTACAATTAATTTTTAAAAAAATTAAAGAAGTAATTTTTTACCTATACTTTAATCGGTTAATTTACCTTAATCAAGCATAACTATGGAAACAAAAAATTGCTATGTAAAATCAATGGACAATATTTGACAATTCTAAATGTTAAAAAGTTGCACAGGACTAAAAATCAACAATTTCTTTTTTTTTGGGGGGGGGGCAATGTAGGACAAAACTAATTATACAATATTGCATTGTCATCAAGGTTAGACACGTATATAAAATTTGAAACCTCTAGCTCAATTAGAACCTGTCTAAATTTTGATTCCAAGATTTGATCTAAACCAACATACTAACATAGCAAGTTAAATAAAAGCTTTTAAAAACAATTTTTTTTTCGTATAAAATTATAAAATAAAATTAATCCTACTATTTTCTAAAATTGCTTAAAAATAATTAATTTTTTTCTCTCTATTAAATTTTAGAAGCCGTCGTTATAAAAAATTATGTTCGATACGTATGCGTAAAGTGAGGTATCCAATAGGCTTAAACTGGGGCACTCGCTAAAGGGACTGACGCATACACAACGAGATCTCGTGCGCTTATCTATACAGCGCACTCGAAATCGTTGTGTATACGTCAGTCCTTTAGACTCGTGCTCCAATTTAAGCCTACTAGAATACCTCTCTTTACGGATATGTATCGAAAATAACTATTCTAAAACTATTTTAGGCTTTGCCACGATCAAAATTAAAACCACAATTGAAGGCAATGTTCAAAACGTTCTATTTCATTCCACCACAGAACTTAAGGGGTTTCGTACGTTTGACTTTTTAAAAGAACCCATTTTTTAGTGTTCCGTACCTAAATTGTCAAATTTGTAATGGTTTATTTTACGAATAAAATTTATTCATTACAAAAAACTCATAGAAACAACTAATTGTACGAAACACTCTTAGCGCAAATACAGCTGGCACTTGACGACTTTTTTCTTAAATTTTCTTATATAATAGTACAATATGTCTAGAATATTCCCTCAAAGTTCTAAGTCAATCGGAGTAAAAATCTAGGAGAGAGAGCCTTCAGGAATTCCTCTCGTTAGAAACGAGTGGCCTCTACTTAAAACTCGCATTTTTCTCGAAACACTATTTTTGAAGTCGATGGACACGATTTCTCAAAAACTAATGCACCGATATTATTGAAATTTTGCATACTTCTTTAAAATGACGTTAACTAATGATTGAACGAAGATTTTTTTTCTTCAATTACAACTAATTTTACAATACTATTATACATAGTAAAAATTGTGCCAAGAATTGAACTATTTTGTAAACAACTCTACTAAAAATTCAAATTTCATTTTTTTTTTATAAATCCTTCGTTCAATCACTAGTTGTACTTATCTATTTACTAACAGAAAAAATTTGGCTTCTTAATTTCCAATAAACCTATCATGAGTTAGCGTGACCACCGCGAGAACACTTTTTTTTTTAATGGTCTCCGAAAACCAGGTCCCGCAAGCTGAATTTTCCAAATTTTTGGATGAAAATTTTTAAAAATATTGTGGAAATGTTGCTCTTTTATGTGCCTAACATTTTGAACAAAATAATTTATATGTTATATTTTAAAAAAATAGTGAAAATATGCTTTTTTTGGCTTCGAAACCTACGTAATTCTTTAAGAAGATTTTTTAAATAGTGAAAGTTCAAAATTATCTTGGTAAATTTACAAAAATTTTATTCTTTTATCAGTTTCAGTTATCAAGAAAAACACAAGTACCTATTCAACGGGAAACGGAAATCTAATAATTTCTACAAATTGTATCATTCTCGTATTTTTTTTCAAATTTTTATTTCCGTCTGCGTCACCACCACAACCACCTCGTTAAGACCAAGACGACAATTAGTTAACTCTTACATTCATTCTTATAAACAGGTAGCAATTGTTTTTTATTTTTTTTCAAAACTTTCTTCGAAGTTCGAATATTATTTTACGGAAAACAACAACAGGAAACACTAAATCATATTAAAGGAAGAATTTTGGACAGTGGAACGTAATATCAAGAAATGTGATTCTATTTTATTAAAGAAAGCGGGGCCAGTACGTAGCAGATGGATACAGTAAGTTACAAAATTTACTTTGTCTACGACTGATTCATAAAAGCCTATTTTATTACATTGTTAAGAGATATAAAAAGTATGACTTTTTGGCACTAGTTGCATAATGAAAAACAAAAAGCACTAGTGCCATAAAGAATAGTCTACTCGATAAATTTTAATTTCAATTTTACAATAAACAGAAAACACACTAACTTTGTTTGTATACCATATTTACAAATGTTGGCATAATTAATATTAATTACACAATCTGAACTATTATTAATATTTATTCCAGGCAGCTTTTTCTCCTTTCCTTTTTAAATATTAATAAGTTTTGTTGAAAAATCTTTTAAAAATGCTCCAATATTTTATTAGCTTTAGATGACAGATAATAACCAAAGCATACTTTAAACACAATAAATTTGTCTATGCCAACTATATATAAAATACATTTTTTACTTAAAGTATACATAGACGTGAGATTTATAAATTCGATTTTTATTGATAACTAGGAATTTTAACAGTCGTACATAAAGCTTTGTATACAACTTGTACATAATTTGACTTTATGAACTCGCCTTTTTTTATTGGCCGCGCTCGCAAGCTCGCTCAGCCATAAACACGGCTCGTTCATAAAGAGCTTCATTATGTACTTGTTGCATAAATAGCTATTATTATCACAAAGTCTAGCTACTCATAAAATAAAAATACACTTGTATTATCGAAAATTTTCGCGAAATATAAAATTCATCGGATAAATGAAGAATTTAACAAATTTATTATCATCCAAAATTTTCTAAGGTTGGTTATATAGGCTTCAGCAAATCAACTATGTGTTCACAATGTGGCGACAACATCACAACACATAGCCACAGTACGACTCAATAAAAATTCCGGTAACTGTACAATGTACATACACACAACACCTACAAACTACAATAGTATACACACATACAATAGTACAATACTACAAACGAAAATAATACACACACACACACACACACACACACGCACATCAACCACCCGAATATTCCAGCAAAGAAGGTGCTAACAACACAACATCAACCTCCGCACGTAAGAGAACACTCTAGAATCGAATCCATTGGAAACGCATAGAACCACACACAGCATGCTTTAAATACGCCGGCAACCAGTACCAGCCAATCAGTCAGCCGTCAGTCAGTAATCGCCCGGCATGGCAGTCAGTACAAGCGGGTCAGGTAGTCAGTCAGTCTGCGATGTTTTACCGTAATAGTTGGTGAGATCTTTAAAACCTAAATTATTCAAAAAGTTCTATAACGTAAAATGGGCGTGAACATTTTCATTTTGGAAGGAAGAAATGGTCACAATGCATCCTCTGCTTTAGTAGTTTCAGAAGTAATAATGTTAAAAAATTATATAAGTGAACCCTTGTTTATAACTGTCACACCTCCTGCCAAATTTAATT
The DNA here is from genome assembly GCA_035578155.1 of Brachynemurus nebulosus. NCBI lineage: Eukaryota > Metazoa > Arthropoda > Insecta > Neuroptera > Myrmeleontidae > Brachynemurus > Brachynemurus nebulosus. The sequence continues at coordinate 4,504,408 of JAPWDM010000030.1, forward strand.
TTTTTCCCCTAATAACCATAACTGTGGCGCTCGTCTACGCTAGTAAATTTTAAATTAAAAGTTAAATTTATTGATAAAATAAAATTGCAGTGGGAGTATAATTGATCGAGATAAATTAATAATTAACTAACGATGACAGTATTTGAAATGATCATCATTTATTAACATATAACTTGTCCCCGTGAATCCTTAATATGCTTACATTGTACGGGTATGTCAAAGTGTATATGTATATTTGAGTCGATGAGTTACAAAACCATCTAATTCAAGATTTTTTCAAAATTGAATTAGATACGGTTTATTATTCAGGGGGATAAATTACACCAAAAAATACCAACTAGACGGTGCAAAGTCAGCTTTTTTCCTTTTAATTTTAACGATAAAAATACAAAACTGTTTCAAAAGTAGCTAATTGCAAATTTGCAATATTTTCCTTTTAAAAAAAAATGGAGTTACACCACTATCTAATTACTTATATAAAAATGGCGTCTTTAGAAAAACCTGGAACAAAAGTAGCTAGTTAAGTGGTCAATATGTAACAGTGCAGAGCTTGCCGAGGATCAAATAATTGTATGTGATAATTTTATTACTCTCTCTAAGAAAATGTTTACTGTTGAAATAACTAGAAAAATATACAAAGAAACTTGTGGAATTGCCAAATATAACAGGCTGTGAATGTGTGCAGAATAAAATTGTGTGAAACAACGTGATTATGATTTGAGTTTTACTGTTAAATTGCAGTAAAGAGACTTGTTTTATGGGGAAATATTTCACTAAATTATAAAAAAAATATCTTAGTTTTCATAAGTTATTATAAAAATGACGTTCACGGAGAAACAATTCATATAAAAATTACTGTGCTCAGCACTACAATCGACGTGTAAAAGGCGAACATATTCAATTTTGTACGGTAAAAATATAAAAATTATAATTAATCATAGAAAATTTAAAGGACAGAATGTTCTTTCCGTAATATTAACTTCATAAAATTTGTAAAACAGCACAATTAAAAGTTCCATTGCCGACAGAAAAATATTTTTTAATTGTTTTTTTTTACAAAAATTACCATGCTGTCTTAAAATAGAAGAAAAGTAGAAAAGAAGAAAAGAAGCTAATAGTAGAAAAAAAGAAAGAGAAGGCATCACATAGCGAGACAAGCTGCAAAAGGTAACAACACAATCATATATGGAAGGTCACATAGCCAGACCTAGTGGTGTTACCACCGCACCAGCTAGCTAGCTGGTGTGATGTTCTGTGGTGTCGAACTGTGGAAGCAGTGTTCAATAGAATGCCTCACAGGACGAATGGCCATCGTTTAATTCATCATTTTCTTAATTCAGTATTACAATATATTGTTGCCGATCATTTTTGTATGCATCAATCGAAGGTCGGAAAAGATCGGGTATCTTGGAAGTTTTTACAGGTACAGCCCAAGCAACATAAGGTTGCGTGTCAGATGCGCAAATGGAAGAGTACGACAACAAGAATTAAACTATAACATATATGCATAAGAGTGTGATAGAAGTTGTGTGTTAGCACATTAATTTTTACCATGCTATAATATATTTTTTACTTTGGTCGTCGATCGCGCACGGATTATAAGAGAGCATGGTAATTTTTCTGAAATTTTCTCTACAAAAATTATAGGATTTTTCTCTCCGTGTTGTATGATGTAAATAGATAAATTTGTACGAATATTGTTTTATTTAAAACCTATTGAAAGAATAATAAATGGTTACAAATATGTCTAATTGTTAGCGTGACTGCTGCAAAAGTAACTAATTACAAAATAAACCGTTTCAAAACCATCTAATTAAAGCAAACTGCTGTAAAAGTAGCTAATTATAATTTTTAATCGTTATTTACTTATTTTATTAAAGAGTGATATCGTTGTTATTATTTCCTTATAAGAACTGTATGATTTTTCCTGAAAATTTAGTGGTAAAAAACCACCTCAAAATCATTATTATAAGTAAGAAAACAGTTTTTTGTGTTTCCTGAACATTTATAGCTGTGTTAATTAGATGGTTTTGAAACTCAACGACTCATTTAAAACACTTTTACAAATAACAAATCATTTTATTGATTTTTTTTTACCCACAACATGCATTCCGTCGTTGTTGTATGAGCAAAATTGATTGAAATGTATATTTGATGAATGAAGGAAAAAAGACTGTACCTATTTAGGTACATGCTTTACTGAAATATTTATACACTCCATGCCGGCGCATTATCCATTATAATGTCATACGAATATTTGAAATTTTATGTTGGGACATGCATGCAATATTAGCATTTGTAGAGGAAAATATCGAAATCTCGAGTAGTGTCTTAATTTCGAACACGAAGATAGGTTAACCCGAAGATATATTAATAACTAAACGAGATATGGCGCTGCACATGTGGGCATTGGGTTGTCCTCTTAAGTGTAGAAACGTTCAAGCCCGACGAGAGGGGGGCAGCCGGAGTTGTAATCCCGGAGTTCAGATTTGAAAACGAGGCGCGTAATTGTAGGTAAAGAGCCCGCAAATAGATGAAAAGAGCTTTACTTTTGTTCGTTTAAACGTGATTTCTTCTTGGGCCCTGGAAACGTCTGCGTCTGTTTCATAAAAAGTTTAAGGCGTTAGGTCAAATACCAGAAAAGAAGGTTTTATTGGGGAATTTTTTTCTCCGTGACGAATAATGCAATCAATTAGAGCGCAGATTTAACGTAGACGCTTTTTTCCGAAGAGGTTCATATTGGGTAGCATAACAATTTTCACATAGTAGCCAGAGTATAAAAATTGAGTTATCTATAAATGCCAACAATTTGAAAAAATAACTGAAAATTGTTAAAAAAAAAATATCAATTTTATTTGTCTTTAAAAATTTATTTGTTAATCAGTTTCAAAAATCGTATGTACTGGCTTAGATAATCTATTTAAGAAGCTACAAGCAAGATTCTAAGTCAATCGGATAAACATTACTGGAGTTATCTTGCCCACCATTTGGGAAAACGTAATTTCAAGAAAAGTACATGTAATCCTTCAAAACGTGTTTACTGTTTTGTGTATTTATACCTATTATTAATACCATCTGCGAGTTATTTATGGAAATATAACTGATCTGTAATGAAAAAATGTTATCGACCAAACTGGGAGATTCCCAAATGCTACGCGTTACTGAACGGCATTTTCCCAGTCTTTTTTTTATAGTGATAAAACACCTCAATAGATTTTGTTAGAGTTTAAACATCTTACAAAGTCGATTTCCAACATTTATGGCGACCAGAACGTGAGTTCTACTATTGTTTGCTTAATTAATGTATCATGTTTTCTCAAGTTATGTTGTTAACACTCTATATAGTCATTTCGTTAAACTCTACACCGCATTTGAAGCCAAATATCTTTTTTAAATACTAGCTAGCTCATTGATAAATTTCTTTTAGTATTTTAAACAGTATATACATATATAATATATATATATATATATATATATATATATATATATATATATATATATATATATATATATATATATATTGGGGTGGTCCTTAAAAAACTAATATTTAAAAATTACTTGGGGCTGCCGTTCATTTTGTTCCACAATATGAAAAAAACTTCCATAAAAATTGTACATTTTTAAAAAATGTTTTAGGCGTCGCTGCCAAGTTTTGAATTTTCAAAATAATCGAAGATTTTTCAAAATTTCTATAAAATTTCATTAAGTTCGTGAGCACCAAAGTGACATTGATTATGATTTAAGTAATAAATTAGGAGACTACATTAACTTTTAATTACATATCACTCACTCATAGTTTATTAAATAGATTTTCTCAGAGCCTGGATGGCACTGCAAAACTAAAAGTTAAGGCAGTGTTCTAATTTATAACACTGTAATTAAAAGTTAAGGTAGTGTCCTAATTTATTATTTAATTCATAGTCAATGTCACTTTGGTGCCCACCTGCTTAATGAAATTTTATAGAAATTTTGAAAAATCTTAGATTATTTTGAAAATTCAAAACTTGGTAGCGACCCCTAAAACATTTTCTAAAAATCTAAAATTTTTATGGAAGTTTTTTTCATATTGTGGAACAAAATGAACGGGTGCCCCCAGTAATTTTTAAATATTAGTTTTTTAAGGACCACCCTAATGTATATATATATATATATATATATATATATATATATATATATATAAATATATATATATATATATATATATATATATATATATATATATATATATATATATATATATATATATATATATTTATAAGTCCAATTATGAATAAACAAAATATTTTCTTATATTTTATTAACACTTAAATCGATCTGAAGTGAATTTGAGTTAAGAGTTTCATAATAAACCAGCCATAATGAACATATAAAAAATCCCACCTGGAAAAACACTAACTTCGTCTTCCTTACCCTCACATAAGTATATGTACAGTCAACAATCAAAGGTCATCACCGGGTGATTTTCTTATCATTATATAGTTTGCAAGTTGTATTAAAGAATTAATGCACTCATCCACAATATTTGATAATTGACTGTACATATACATAAATTTTCTCATTGTTATGATTAAAACAGATATCATCAAAATATTGATTTGTGAGTGCGCCGCCTATGGACAGGGTTCACTAGCAAAATTATTATTATTCCCTACTCTACATATTTTATTTAATATATCAAGTAGGTACTAAATCTATCCGACCGTCCCTGGTTTGGTACGGTCGAACTTGATGGCAAGGTCAATCGTCATGGAAATTGTGATAAGAAGTGTTTCTTTTGTCGGTCAAGAACACTGGAAATATTATTATTATAGTGTCTATAAAATTAACAATATAATATAATATAATCATCCAAGTTTGAAAAAATGATTGTTAGTATTTTTTTCTAAAGTTTTTGATAATATAACTATCGCATATATACAGTGTGTAGAGACGTAAGTGTTTGACACACATACGGAAAATAACTAACATTTTAGCGAATTTCCAAAAAGGAAATTCAGCCATTACAGCCGCTGTTATGGCGAATCAAACAGGGGCGGATCCAGCCTTCAGCTCAGGGGGGGGGGGGGTCAAATTTTTATGACTTAACACTTTAGTCCTTATTGTAAATACCTATAACAAAGGATGTCAAGAACTGCACAGAATTTTTTTATGTGAAACTTATAGGTAAATTCTATATTACAAATCAGGGGCGAATCCAGCCTTCAATTTAAGGGCGAGAGGGAGTCAAATTTTGTTCGCTATCGCAAATTTATCAAAAAGTGCTCAAAACTGCATGAATTTCGAATATCTTTTTTGTTAAGTTAAAGATTTTTAAACACATGTGCAGCATCTATACTGGTTATTTGATAAATGGTCATTTAAAAAAAATATGTTATTCTCTGCTATTTTCAAAAGCTAGATCAGTGGTTCCCAACTTCTTGGTGTCGTCGATCCCTACCCCCTGCCATGGTTTTCGATTTTAGATACACCCCCTGTTCAAATTCATAAATTCAGCAACAACTTCGAAAATATAATTTTTCCGAAATGAGGTGTCGATTTGACCTTTTTTTTGGTCAATGCAGGTGACAACCAAACAAAAGGTCATCAATTTCTCATTTTTACAACAACCAAGCTAAAACCTGCTTCGGTGTACGTATACTCTGTTGCTATAAACCCCCATTTACATCTTACCAAACCCTAATTTTTTTTGGCCAACATGGACCTCTTGCAGCTTATTATCAACCCCTGGGGGTTAATATAGACCACTTTGGGAACGACTGAGTTAGATGCAAGGAGTTTTAATGTACAATAATTATAATATTTTCAACGTGTGTACATTACATTTTAAAATTTCAAGTTAAAATTATACTGTTTAAAAATATTAATCACTAGATTTGTTTGTTTGAAATTTGAAAATTTATTTGTTAATTTTTATTTGTTTAAATTTTTTAGCGTAATCGTAAGAATATGTAGCAAATACTTTCAGCTCAGAGGGGGGGGGGGTCATGACCCCTATGACCCCCCCCCCTCTGGATCCGCCGCTGAAGTCAAACTTGAGCAAAAAATCAAAACAAAGAAATTTGTTCTGAAATCCTTAGGACCGGAAAATTATATTTGCTAAGATTTATGTATAATAATGAGTAATGATAATATAGTTTAAGACTCCACCAACATCATTATTTTTCTAATTTATATTTATATACAGTAATTACCACAAGAGCGTGGCGTGAATATCTTAGATAATGTAACTCGAGGAAAGAAAATAATAATGTGAAATAAAACGAATATAAGTGAGGAAGGATGCTTTGTATTTAATACGTAACAGTCCAGTCACCATTATTATCAAGTATGGCTTGACACCGATGAGCAAGGGGACAAACTAGATTGGTTTTGTGTCTGTTCCACTTGTAATGAGTTTGTGACGTACTCTGTTTGTGTACATACACGCTGTTTGCAGTGTATTAGTTTGGTTTTTTGTAGTAGTATGTGTATTCACGCATACTACCTCACCACACTTATTACCAGAGAGAGCTGTTCAACGTGTTCAAGTAACAATGGGTATATTGTTAATACAATGCAGTGCGAACTCGACGACGGTCAATAAGTGACTACATGCCTTAAGCTGTGACTGGTGTCAAATGACTCCGAGCGAATTACACTTTTTTTATGTTAGTTGGCTTCTAGTGTTCTATGCCGATGAGGCATGCTTGCTACAAGATTTTCCGCATATGATTGAGGAAGTGAGCGCCATATTTTTCCCATCTGTTGAGACAGTTGCATTAATGGGGAGATTGAGATGGCCAAGAAAAACCGATTCGAAACGAGATACGTATTAAGCAACAACTATATATAAGCCATCGACAGACATATTTATCATACAACACCTGTAATAATTCATAACCAATTTCTGGCACAATCGACTTTTTCTAACGAAAATGGTACACATTTATAATATAGATCACTTTTTCAAAATAGAGTGACAATTTTAATGCAAGATAAAACTATAATATCCAGGTAAACAAATATTCAAACAATAAAATACACCATTTCAGTGAGACACTGTTACGCATAGTTGACAGAAATAAAAAGCGTATAACAAAAATTCTGATACAATGACGCCACCTATATATTAAAACTTTCAAGGCCACCCTTCGTCCGAAATACACACCAAATAATATTTCTACACCGAAAGGTTTTTTACTTTTTCTGTTCGCTCTCCGAAAACTTTGACGATGTTTTTTTGAAATACGCTTTGTATTTCGCGACTCATATTGAAAATACATTCATCACTCGGTAGACACGTTATGTATCCCATTCTTGCCGAGCTTTATGCTACACAAGCTCCGAGCGATATAAACACGGGTAATGCATTAACGAGGTGCGGTTTTGTATGCGATGAATTGACTGCAAAAAAGTGTTACCACAAATGAAGGCAAAGGCAAAGGTTTTTTGTGCGTCACTATAAGTAACAGTAGAGAGGAAAATGACTGTCGACATTCAATATTATTATAGAGTATGATTATATAATTAATAGTTAAATTTAAGTAAAAATAATTGTGAGTTTGCTCAGATCATACAACTGAAGTGAAGGCTTCTATGGTGATCTTGAAACCATCAGGTTACACCCAAAATCTATAAAAAGTCAAACTATATCTCACTTTAAAAATTCGGCTGAAGTATCCATTAATATTTTTTTTGTCACTTTTGTTCATATTTTATGCCAGAAGTTTGGCTTTAAAATACTACAAATATACAAATGTACCCATTTTAATCCAAAAAGAAATCTTGAAGTAATAAACATATTTATATACAAAATCAAACTGTGTTTGTATCATTAATTATTATATATCAACGGACGGACAGACGGACGGACATTGAAATCTCATCATAAGGGTTTCTTTTTCACACTATTTCTCGGAACCCTAAAAACTGATTTCAGGCAATTCTTTTGTTTATAAAATATAAAGAGCTAAATAAAAGTTCTGAATTTAATATAATATGTTAACTTATTCTAAGAATTCAATTTGAGCAGCGGTCGGAGATACTGGCCACTTTGCCCCATTATAAGCCTGGCCACTTTACCCCTTTAAACGCCATTTCGACAAACCACAACTAATTTCAAGAAATAATTTTCTGATTCATCGATAACTATATTATTTTAAAGGTAACTAGACATAGTTTTTAGCTATGCCAATTAAAAAATTGTCTTCGTGATTAATAAAAAAATAATGAAAATACAACTTAAAACTTACTTTACTCCAACACTCGAAAATTCAGAAAATTCGTTATAATTCATACAATCTAGGAAACTTATCATTGACGTTTTAATAGAATACTAATGGCTTGTCTATAAGCTAGTATTCAACTTCGCCACAAGATTGGAGTGGTTTCCGATGAGTAAAGGCCAATGGCCACTTTACCTCCACTGGCCACTTTACCCCAGTCTCCCCTACGTTATTTATTGAATTACTAGTTCAAAATGTAAACTGAAAATAACGGACTTGCTTCTAATGGTCATACTAATTACACTCACAATAAATACAGATTTCGTAACACTCTCGCACGAAATTACCCACGCTATACAAATTTCCACTTAAAAAAAATATTGAATTTTGAAATTCTTTCTAAAAAAAAAACCATATTTTGTACTATAACAGCTTTCAACGTGCCTATATTCTTATATCCAGGGAAGGACAGGCATCAAAATATTTTACCGCCTTCTTAAGTTTTGTAAATAAAATTTTCAAAAATAAAAGAAAATATTGATTTTTGTGTGTTGTAAATTTTTACATCACTAGAAAAATAAGTTTCCGCGGTACAGTGTAAGACAAATTAACATGGATATATTTTTGAACAGAGGTACCAATGAAATTGATATCAGAAAAATATAAGGATTTACGTCTGATCGAATACAGACTAAGCACGGGTAGGTAGTCGAAAACTATAGGTGTAATCGAATATCATTGAACAATAAACAACAAATAATAAAAATTAAACTATAATACAGTACTTGACTGAAGTTACAAAAATATTCTAAAAGCATTGTCTTTTCATATCAGTTAAGTGATTTTTTTATTTTCGACAGATTCTGTAACAAAATCATCAAAAAAATAACCCTACAATTTTAAATGAGAAAAAGGCGGGAAAAACACCTCACTATAGTGACGTCACAGTTTGAAGCAACTAAACGTCAATGTCAATATTTATAACCTCAAAACTTTGATTATATTCATAAAATATCAAAGTAAAAGCAAGTATTTATTTGAATTCTGGTCGATTATTATTACTTTACATATAAGCTAATAGAAATATTCAAAAGAAAACACAATTTCACTTCACCGATGAAAATTATCAAGATCGACATATCTAGCTACAAAATGTTACGTCATATTCAAGAAATGGCGCGTTTTCACTAATTTGAATATTTGTTGAAAAATGGCGATTTTCAAAATAAAATTTTTAAATAGTTATCAAATCTTTTTATGTTTCATCATTAAAATTGGACATATGTAGTGATAATGCATACAATTATTTAACATTTGACACAAATTTTAAATACAGTCAAGTACCGTATTATATAGAACTATTTTTCCCCCCGGTTTTAAACTAATAAACAAGTAAAATTTAACTTAATTAGCGTTGCTAGGTAATTTAAAATAATAAAAAAATTCAAACTTGTAACAATAGTTGAAAAAATATTCCCAGACGCTTTTGTAGGTTTCCTTCTTTTTTGTCCTTGTCGTACACTTTTCAACACTACACCAGTGTCCTAAATCAGTGGTTTTTATTTAGTTTTTTAAATATTTGACATAATAATATTTCATCTTCACAAAGTTAAAAAAATGATGTAATACTGTAAAGAAAAGTGAAATATGTTATTTTCAATTAGAATAAACTATTTTCGTTTGATTTTAACTGATTTGAAAATTCTAAGCAGTACATATTCACATTCACTGATTTTTGTTTTTCAAAATTATATTTTTAATAATATTAAATATTTTGCAATGAATCCAGTGATTCAATTATTTATCATTAATGTCATTTGTTTTCGGTTTCTTTAAGAAATATTCTTTTGTACTCAAATTATTATTGAATAAACAGAATTTACATAAAAATATAAAATGGTGTTATTAACTTATTATTTATTATTATTTCGTAACCTAATGTTCAATTAGTACCCTATGCACTCTATTTATTTGTTTGACTGGAATTAGGAAAAGACAATTATCCGTTGACAAAGAAACTATGAAAAGTGTCTGGGAATATCTTTTTAACATATATATCTTTATAATTTTGCTGTAATGTGTATTTATTACACGTTGGTATAAATAAGTAAAAATGAAAAACTTCTATATATTGTATGAGGGACGCAAATAAGTTGCAGACACAGTGGCGCACACATTCTTTTCATCTGTCCGCTTCGCTGCCAATACATTGACAATTATTTTTATACAAACGGAAAGCAAAACTTCAGGGAGCTTTCGAAGACGATCGCAACTGTATTGTAGCACTGCGATGATACCTATGTATCACTGTCCTTGCCAATAGCTAAAGACACGAAATAATCCGATCTTATTTTCGAAGATGAAACCATTCTAAATATAGAATAGGGAGAGAAAAATTCATAATTTACCGTCTCCACTTTCACCAACATTAAAAATTTCCCGTTTCGTACAGACAGTGTTGCCACATTAGTAATACTCAAGTGTGTAAATGACCAACTGCGATATTAAATATAAAATTATTTAAATTGTTCTTTTCTTTTGGAGAATTTTGTGCTGAATCATTAAAAAAAAATTTCTTTTCTTTTTTTAGCGAATTTACACTCTGAAAATTCAACTATTACAGTGGCTCTCATGGTAAGACTTGAAGTTGGGACTACGACAGAAATTTGTCTTGAGTCCTGGGGAATACGAAAATGACGTTCACTAAAATTTGTCATATATGTATGTATTTATATAGTTATCTGCGCGAGAACCCTCGAACAAAGCATCCAATTTTTACGAAATTTGGTGAAAGGGTCAAAAGGCATAAACCCTTGGACGAATTTGCCAACAAGATATGTTGAATTTTTATAAGCCAAAATTTTGGCCATTTTTGACGGTTTTGTGCAAAAATTGGCCAGAATTCAAAATTTTTTTATTTTAACTATACATACGCTAAGCTTTTGAATCATTGTTCTAAGTGAACTTGTTTTTGAAAAAATTAAGAAATTTACTGAATTTCTTTACGGTAAATGTTTAATTATTTTTGTTATTTCAATAACAATATTTATACCTGCATCATTTTTGAAAATAAAAACTTAATTAAGAACACGTCATCACCGATTTCGAAAATTTTTTTACTGTTAGAGAACTAAACTATTTTAGATGGATGTATGTTATATTATATGAGGTCCGCCAGAGTCCTGGAAACCAAAAAGCGCTAAAAATTGAGTACTCAGTTTTAAAATATTCCACTGTTAGAGAATTAAACTATTTTAGATGTATACAGATTGTTATATAAAATCCACCAATGCCCAATCTTTGGAAATTCGCTACGTTATGCAGATGCTGCGACAGGGGTATTTTTTCGCTGCGTGTTAAGCATCATTAAAAAAAAATGTTTTAAATTTATATAAAAGCTCAAATTAAAGATGTTATTTCACAAATTAGAAATACTTTTGATAACCAAATAGCACATTTAAAGCCCTGATATAATTGCATTCAAGACATAAAAGCAGACAAGTTTTTAAAATTGTATTTCAAATCACATTAACTGAATTCGAAGATTCAGTTGATGTGATAGAAGCCACAATCGGTGACAGATTACAATCAGCTTAAAAAACAACGAAAATTATTCACCCCAATTTTCCTAATAGGAAACATATTTTTTATTACTCATGCGGGAGAAGTACTAACTTAGCGCACACATTTCTGTACGCAAAGTAGCTGTTTGCCCACTGTACTCTTCCCGCATACTTTTTTTCGTGTGAAAAGTAACTTTCCACACGCAAATTGACAATAAAACACGCAAAATTTAATCAAAACACGCAAAGCCGCCTCTTAATTTTTCATTTAATAGATATTTCATAATTATTTCTATAGAAATCATACCAACAAAATAATTTAAACGGTAATTAATTCAGAAAACAAAGACGAACACTTAAAAATTTTATTTTAAAAAGTAATAAAAATGTCAAAAATAGTGATAATAATAGAAAAAAGTATGTGAAATTCGTAATAAAAAATGGTATATGCAACTCGTGCGGGATTGTCGATTGCCCCACTCAAGCGAATGAGCGCACGAACGTAGTGAGTGCGCTCAACTTCGCTTTCGTGGGCAATCGGCAATTTCCCGCACTTATTGCACGATATACTATTTTTTTTTAATTTATGAAATATTTTGCTTTCGAGACTACTATAAAGTAGCGAAAACTTTCTGGCCACTTTTGAAATTTGAAAATTTTTTGCGACCAGAACTACTGAAAAATTTTACTTTTGTGTCTGTCGGTCCGCTTGTGTGTCCGAAAATACTACCAGGTAAGTGGCATAACTTCGGAGCTATTCGATCGTTTTCGATGAAATTTTTAAAAAGTGTACAGTGTGATTTCTGGATAGTTCGCTACGAATTTCATTGCAGTCGGAATAAACGTCGATTAATAAATAATTGTATATTTTTGACAGGTTCTTTTAATCTTCGATCAAATTAAAAGCTTCGTAAATCTCGGTTTCATAATGTAGATACTATTTAGTCTTTCTTGAATTGTGACTCTGAACAATTTCGTCAACTAATCAAAACTTGGCAGCAAAAATACCACCAAAACTTTGACCAATTTGAGTAAAAATTGATAATACTGCAAATCAACTTCTCAGAGGATTTCTAGTTTCTACATACAGCTGAACCTTTTCTTATGCGGTGGATATGGACCGCACAAGAAAAAAAATTGCGCAAAAAAAATATATATTCAAAAATATCATAAATAGCTATTAATAGTTTAGTTTGGTCCAGATTGTAAAGAAAACTTTTTTATGCGATGGATCGGGACCGCATAAAAAAGTTTAATCGAAAATTCATAACTTAAAACACTCAAAACCTCGCGATTTCCTTATAGAAGTTACTTCTCTAAACAAGATAAACCATTAATTTACTCGTGGGAATATTATGAAAATTGTGAAAAATACATCTGTAAAAAAAATTAAATGATATGCAATAACTTATATTCTTATGCAATGTACTGATTAAATGCTTAAAAATCATTAAAAAGTATTTTTATCAAAAAAGTTATTATAGTAACTGTTTAAGTTTCTTATTGTCTCTTGATTTTGATTCACATTTTGCATTTTCGCACAAATAAGGAGCGCATAAGAAAAGGTTTAGCTGTATATACATGTTTATAAAGATAGATATATTTTCTTAAAATGTAAAAATTGTCAACAGACCCATATTTCACAAGCAACATCAAAACTTTTTTAAATAACAAATATCAAGCTTTTCCTATAGCCTAGACACAAGCATCCCTATAGGTATAATTACAGTAAAATCATCTAATAATAAAACTGACAGAAAACTACGCAAATGAAGGGGGCAAAAATAGTAATTCAAAACACAAAAAAAAAATGAGTTTAAGAACCACTCAAACATTAATCACCTCGAAAAAAAAGTAGGAGCGTGCAGAAAATTCAAGAATATTCCAAAAACGAAAGAGAAAAATTATAACGAAAACAAACCAAACATAAATTTTATGTTGCTGTTTTTTTATTTTTATTTTTTTTCTACAGGTTTAATATTTTTTGCTGTTTTCATCTTCAACAGTCAAATATTAATTTATTTACAACAGAAATTTTTCAAAAAAGTGAAATATATAAACAATTTTTTTATGTGAAGCAAATCCTTTCGAAACGTTTCAAGAAAAATATGTCAATCTTGATAATTTTAATAAAGAGAAAAATAATATTTTGATAATATTGCTCGTTTATCAACAGCCATAGATCATACGGCATCACTCTACTTCTACTATATCAAAAATTGATAGAAATTATGGTCAAAAAAATTCGCTATATAATAAACAGGTATCGGATTTCTTTCGGATCAGACAGTTTCGTCTTTAACATATGTAGGTATACATATTGCACTCAATTAGCGCTATTCATAGAGAGAAGTTAAGATAACTCTTAGATTGAACTTAGCAAAGTTAACACTAAGACTTAACTTAACATTACAATTCATAGACAGATTTTAAAATTGTCCTAGTAGAAACAAGCTTGAAGTTAGTTATTATAATGATACATTGTGAGGTGTATACAAGCTTTACAATTATTCACCAATTGAAAGCAATCAGAGAAACGAAAAATATTTGAATAGTAGTAGCGCGAAATATTTACATTAATGAAAATTCTATCAGTAAATAATTAAAATTTTTAATATTTTTGCCGTAATTAATAAAATAATACAAAAGTATACATAGTTATGTATTTTAATTTAATTTATAATAAATAACAATATTAACGGAAAAATTTGTTTATTGGAAATTTAAATTTCTTTGTTGTAAATATTATTTTAAACTGTTTTAGAATATGTCAGTACGTAGTATAGTACCTAACTATAGTTTGTTTGTTTAAAATGCAGAACGTAAAGACGTGGTCGCTATTAAATTTAAAATTTCATAAAATAGGTGGTATCATGTGATTATTTTAATATTATTTTATTTTAAAATGTGAATTGTCTTTAAAACATGTAATGTGTGTAAACAGACATAATTGTATTATAATTGTTCTGTTTTTTATATCATCAGTTTTATGTAATCTGAGTGACTTATAAAGTTACAATAAAATATAAATTATATACTAAAATATTTGTTGATTTATTAAAAATTTTTACAAAAGAAGTATAAAATAGATATAAACTTTGTCAATGATTTAGATTTTTATAATTTTAAACATAAACTGCGGTACTTAAAGGCCTAAAACATTAAATAATTCCAGTGTGCTTCCGATAATTTTTAACATTTCAGTATGAAAAACAACTAAAAAAAATGTAATAATAAATTAAGATTAACTAAAGTATGGTAAAATATTATGTTAAACTACCGTTTTGTTTATAATTTACATTAAAAAAAATACGTCTGTTACACAAAAAATGTAAGTAGAAAGTCAAAATATTCTATCACAGAAGCACACAGAAGTACGTAATAATTCCTTAGTTTTTCTGTTTTTGCACATATCTTTTAATTAGTTATCTATAAAATTGTAAGTTTTTCGTCAAATACATGCTGCAAATCGATATTTTCGTCATACATGAAAACTTTTTTGCACCTGAAAATATTTAGAGGTTGAATTACTTATAAAACTAAGTTAATTTGATTCAATTTTTCTTTTAATTTACTTACATTTAAAATATTTATTACGTCAATACTTAACATAGATATTTAATTACGTATATTTTATATTTTTATTCGAAAAAGTTCTTTCAAATTTGATAAAATGTTCAAATGTCAAAAAATTCCATGTAAAAATATATTTAAGATGGACTTAAGTCTGCCATTTGCTTATTTTAAATTTAAGTAAGAGATAAGATTGAACTTAGCGTTAAAACCGACCTAAAGTCGTCTATGAATAAGTTAAGTTTTATCTTAGCTAAGATTGATCTTAGATTTATCTTAAATCGTCTATGAATAGCGCAAAAAGTGACTAAAAGTTCAAAATATTTTCATAAAAGCAACGTACACAAGTTACATACACACACATACATATGTGTATCAAAATATTATTTATACGTATTTTATGTAAACACCCTTTTTTTCTTCTATTTATTACCTGCACAATTGAAAAGTGCCACTGTAATTTTAATTGACTATCAAAAGTATTTTTGTTTATATTATGTATGTGATTTATGTGACATGTCATTTAAATTAAATAAATTCATCTTTATTTATTGTTTTCAATTTTGAGAGATAGAAGTATAGTTGCTTGTTAAAAATTTGTTTTTCAATCATAAAAAATCTTAGTAGATACGTACGTCTTAGCTATTATAGTGGACCGTCTAAATATTCAACAACTTTTCAATATATTTTACAAAAAATTTTTCCGATTTTTTGAATTTTCTTACTTTCGTCAAATAAAAAATTCTGTTAGTATTCTAAATGGTGAAAAATGTAATTTTTGACCAATTATATTCATTCAAATGTGCATAATTTAATGTATTTTAGTTGCAAAATTTTATTGAAATAAGTACGGTCCTGACCTGTCCGAAGAAACCCGGTACCTAATAATAAAAGTTACTGAAAGAATATAAACGTAAAATATCGTTTTAAAGTAAACGTTAGTTAGATTTTTTACCAGTCATTGAATAAGAAACATATGCACTATATAGTAGAGGCTCCCAAAGAGTGGTTCGCGGGCCAAATGTGGCTCACAAACTTCACAAATGCAGCCCCTCCTGCCAAGTAGTTTGCAATATTTCGTCAAGATTATTTACTTACAGTTTTTTCATAAAAAAAACCCACTCATAAATCTGACTATGTTATAAATAAACATTTTTCGGTTAAAACATATTAAATTTTATATGAAATAGGTATATATCTCGTTATTTCATAGACTTTTATATATCAGTGGTGTTCAATCTGTGTTCTCATCCGACTTACATTTCTATTAAAATTTAAACAGCGATGTACTTTTATATAAATTAAGTTCTTAAGAGAAAATAACCAAAGGGTATAGCCGGGTAAGATAGGGAAAACGGCCTTTGACGTAAAATTGATAGATTTCATAGGAAACAATACTTCTTAGCTCCAGATACATCCCTGCAAATTTCAACCCTCTACGACTAACAGTTTAGGAATAAAAAGAGAAACAAACATTTTCGAAAAAAAAAATTTTTGACAATATTACTGAGCCGATTTATTTAAGTTTAATATATTATATTGTACACTCACCTTAGGCAAAGTGATAAAAAAAAAATTAACGTTGTATCCCTTTGTTATAATGATAAATATTTTTAATTTTTTAATTTAACTAAATTTTTTTTTGGCACTTACGTGTTTAGCGACACCCACCATTTTTTTAGTTGGTAGAACATAGTAATATTTAAATACAAATGCATGCCATGTTCGGTATGTATTATATATATAATATATGTAATATATGATATATTACTTATGTAGGTATAAAAAGGACCATAAAGTAAAATATTTGCCTTATTTCTAAAATCACTCCAGTCAAACGAAAATGACATCCTTACTCTTTAAGAATTCACTAAGATTTTCTGTTTCAGATCACCGAGGTGGTCAGAATCGTGTCAACCAAGGGGACAGCCTTTCTTTTAAGTCCCTATTTTGTCAGTCTCTACTTTTTTTTACTTTTTTGCACTTTTAAAATGTTAATATAAAACTGATTGAAAAATCAATAGTAAAAACATAAAGGTTTTTTGTTTATTAAGTCTGAACAAATACCTAAAATTTGGCCGTCTAGACTAGAACACCCTCAGAATTTTATTTATAATCTGTTGTCGCTATCTTTTATACACTTTTAACAAAACATTTTTCCGTGACACATTATCACATGATACAACGCTGTCTTCAAATTGTCGAACAATTAAAACAATACCAAACATGTGCCCGTTATTTCTTAAGGGGGTATTCTAGTCTAGAAATTCGGAAAAATCGATTTTTTTTCATATTTTCAAAGTTCAGACCTTTAAAAATAAGCTACTAAAAGAATTTACGGAAATTCGAATTATTTTCAGAGTTATAGTTATTTTTCCCTGTGTACTGTGTATCTTTTCAGTGTTAAATACAAATTTTTAATATAAATTACTCGAAACTACTTTTTTCGATACGGTTGACATGATATCTCAAGTTCTAATGCACCGATTTATTTGAAATTTGGTACAGACCTTCTTAATACTATCAAAATTGGTCCGACGGAGTGGTTTTTGGAATTTTTTACTATTTTTTAAAAAATTTCCAAAGTTGAATATAGGCGGCGAAAAAATGATTTTTTTTAATGGACGCCATTTTGTGAAAAAATTTATTTTTTCAAATCGGCTACGTTCAACTAATTCTACGTCCTTGTTTATTAAGAATTAACTAAAATTTTATGTTTCAGATTACCAAGGGGGTTGGAATCACGTTAACCAGGAGACATCTTTTTTTTGAGTTCGCACTTTACCGGCCAGTACCTACCGATTTCAATTTTGAATATTTTTTAAATTTTATACATTTTTATACTTTTTGAATATCAATAAAAAACTGTCAGAAAAATGGATACTAAAAATGATTACTGTTTTTTTTTTACGCCCGTAAAAGCACCTAAAAATCGAGCCTCTAGACTAGAATACCCCCTTAAATACAAGCCACACACATAGATAATAGCATGGCGTGATTACAGTAAGTTAATCGCAAATTGGCGAATATAATAATTTTATTATCTTAATTAATATTAATAAGAATTTTCCACATTCAGTTAAAATATTCATGTGCTCTACCCCACGTCCTCCTTAGGCTGGTCGTCCATTGGATGCGGAAACGTGCGAAATTTAATTCGGAAAATTTAATAGACGTGCGTAATCGTCTGAATCCACAGACCAATGAACACTCATCATATTATACTACTAGACAAAGCGTAAAGCCAGTTTCTTGGCATTTTTCTTAAAGCGGGTAACAGGGTGAGACGGCTGAAATTTAACGAAATAATAATAAGTATAATGTCAGTTTTTGAGCGAATACCACTTTCAAAATTTTGCAGTTTCTTTTCAAAAAAGTAAAATTTTATTATCAATATTATATTTTGACAATAATTATTTGAAAACGTTACTACGGATACAATACATTACTATATTACAGAATAGGGTAAGTGCGGGAGAGATACCGCAGTAGCCATAGTTCGTCCGTTGATTGATAGATAGCGCTATTAATGGATTATATGTTTAAAATAAGTTATTTATTTAAGCTGTATAAGGTAACATTTATGATTAGTCAATCAGTTTAGTAATTATCCAGCTTTTTATTATTGAAAAGTAAGTTTTTTAACATAATATTTTATCAAGCATTTAATTCATTAGAATTTAAGAATGTATATTTCATTGTTTTAATGAAAATGAGTTTTGTTATTAATTTAGGTATATTTTAAAAGTACTGTATAAAATTTTAGGTTAGGATTCTGCACTATGCTTGCTATAGCAACATGCGGCATCTATTCCAACAAAAAGGAGAGATGCCGCATTTAAAGTTGGTATAGAAGCCGCATCATATTACATATTAAAAACATAGACTTATATACCTTAATTATGCATTTTTTTTTCTTGAACTGTAAATTATGCCATGTAAATATAAAAGATCCATTAATGGATCAGGAAGAGCTCTCATATTAGTGAAGATAACGAAAATAATGATGACTGCCTGTGTATTGAATATTTTGAAAAGTACTCAGAAACAGAAAAAAAATAAGTTGACTGGTTAAGATGTATAAAGTGCCAAAAATGGTTACATATGGCATGCATCTTGTATGGAGATGTGTGTAAAATGCAAAATTTTTAATATGAACTATGCGGCGTCTCTCTTTCTTTGATGCGGCATCTCTCCCATAGGTGTGGGAGAGACGCCGCTTTGCAGGCTCTACAAAAATGTTAATTATGAATCCTTTATGACTCAAAATTTAAAATTATTTATAAATAATTTTAAAGAACAATATTTACATTTATTATGTACCTACCAAATTTCAAATCAATTAAATGCATACTTTAAGAATTATCAAGTGTTTTCAAAATATGCGACATCTCTCCCGCATTCACCCTACTATTAAGGTCGGAACTTGGTCGTAACTGTTGCCTCAATTACACATTTTTATAATTACTCTATCTCTATATAATATATATATATATATATATATATATATATATATATATATATATATATATATATATATATATATATAATACGTTCACTGGTCTATGTCTGAATCGAATTTCGCAGGCTCTGTCCACAACCAATTGACGACCAGCCTTATTCATACATACATACATACACAGCGCATACACATCGGAGAATCAAATTTAATAAATTAGATGAATTTTAAATTTTTATGCCTGACACTCGCGCCAATCATTAATCTTCAGCAGCGTAGTATGCACGGTACGTTAGTGCCGAAAATTTAGTAGGTGGAAATGTTTCACTGATTACACATACATACACATACATAAGTATGTACATTGATATATGAGGTGTGTGTTTTAAAAACCAGTCAAGTCCACTTTTTTAAATTTTTATACTTTTCAACCTCTACTACGCACATATCAAACTTTTTTGAATAATACTAACCTAATATCGTCATTTACCGGAAAAAAGTTGAGCCGATAGTTGAAAAATCTTCTTGTTTTTTATATGATTAAATTGCTCCTAAACTGCTCTATTTAGATTAGTAATTGCTCCGCTAGAAACTTAGTTATTTAACTATTTATAAAATAATACTATATTGTGTAATAAGTGTGGAAAATTGTCGATTGCCCACGAAAGCGAAGTTGAGCGCACTCGCTACGTTCGTGCGCTCATTCGCTTGAGTGGACAATCGACAATCCCGCACGAGTTGCACATACTATTTTTTATTACGAATTTGACATACTTTTTTCTATTATTATTACTATTTTTGACATTTTTATTACTTTTAAAAATAATATTTTTAAGTGTTCGTCTTTTTTTTCTGAATTAATTATTGTTTAAATTACTTTGTTGGTGGTTTCTATAGAAATAATTATGAAATATTTATTAAATGAAAAATCAAAAGGTAGCTTTGCGTGTTTTGATTAAATTTTGCGTGTTTTATTGTCAATTTGCGTGTGGAAAGTTACTTTCCGCACGCAAAAAATTATGTGGGAAGAGTACAGTGGGCAAACAGCTATTTTGCGTACAGAAATGTCTGCACCACGTTAGTACTTCTCCCGCATGAGCAATAAAAAATTTTTTCCAGTATTTTAGTCATCAAAATTTTGTCAAACAATGCTTTTTTATGCAATCCCGTTACACCAAAAAGTTGTTTCTAATTTACTGCATCTTAGTATTAATTATTATTAATTTTTCTGAATTATAATTAATTGTATGTTGTACACCAAGGGACTAAAGTGTGAGTTTTAATCCCAAGTGTGAAGTTTGTTGCCAGAGGGCCTGTAAATCACACGAGGGATGAACAAAAACACCTTAGTCCGGTGGTGTATGTACTATGTTTTGCAATTCCAAATAATTTAAAATTATAAAAATTTAAAAAAATTACTTAAATGTCATTCAAATTGTATGTAATAATATTCCATCAAGTATACTTTGGATAAATCAATCAAATTGCACAATACAATATAACTATTTGTCTCTATCTACAAGTTTGAATTTGTTTATTATTTTCAATTACACTATTAAATTTAAGTTATATTTTGTTTAAATTGCGCTTGCTAACTGGTTTAAAAGCGGGAGCAAAATAATTTTTTAGTCCCTTGGGACTAAAAGTGACACTTTACTCCCTAATATGAGGAACTAAATCATGTTTTTTAGTACCGGAATTGCAAAAAATATTTTAATAATCATTTAAAAAATTTCACCTAGATAGGTTTTAGATTAAATAGAGTAAATTGCGAGTAATTTATTAACATAAAGAAACTGTGCAAAAAAGCATTATTTTGAAAGATCTTGGTGACTGAAATACTGTGAGAAGGATTTAGTGTTTTTAGTAATATGCGTGACACACGATATACAAAATTGTGTTTATTGTACAATAGTTATCCATTTGAAATTTTTGATAAATTCCGTTTATTATTTCAAAACGCGTTTAATTTAAATTTATCGCCAAATCCTACTAAATTTAATTAATTTTTATTAAAAAGAACCAGGGCCAGGAACTATTGAAAATGATTTCATTTTAAATATGTATTTAAAATATAAAATGGCATTTTGCATTTTCTATTTTAAATAAGTTCGTTCAAACTATTTTCATTTTGTATTTAAAATGAAAACTTAAATCCATTTTAAATTTAAAATGAAAATGCATGCCTACACAAATTTATGAGTGTATTTATGACACTTATGACTCATATTAATCATAGAACTCAGTAAATAAAATATAAGTTGATTCAGTTGACTCAAATTTTCTATAACTTAAGTTGCAATGTCACTTCAGTTAAATTTATTACTAGAGCTGCAGTTCTCTCAAGTCAAACTTTTCGGACTCAAGTTCTGTGGTATTGTCTTTAAGACACGTCGATAAGAAATGTTTTAGTATTTCGAACAGATGATTTTTATATGTAATTTAGAAGTCGCAGTTGTAGCGTACTCAAGGTTTGAATATATTAAAGCTAAATTAAATTTTACAATATTTTTGAGCAACAATATTTCAAGAGTTAAATTTCGTTTTCATATCAAGCAAATTTTATAAAATTTTCTCAAAGGACTGTCCTTATTTGATTTTAGTACATTTGACATTTTCTTAACTTTTTTTTTTATTAATATAAAAATTTATAGAATAAATTTAAAGTTAAAAAAAAGCATTTTGCATTTTCTATTTTAAATATGTTTAGTAAAGCCATTTTCCATTTTGTATTTTAAATGCATTTTTGGAAACCATTTTCATTTTCCATTTTAAATGGTTTCTATGAACCATTTTTCCCAGCCTTGAAAAGAACTTATCATGATACTTTCGATTTTTAACAAATGTACTAATGTACTAATCTTTTGTGTTTTGTAAGATAAAAAAGTTATGACTGTTGAATGGAAAAAATTAATTTTTGATCTAAATTATAGTTTTTTTGCGATCTCTGACAATTTAGAAAAAAAATGGATTTAGTAGATTTTGAAAATAAATATCTCAGATAATATCTAACTTAAATGTAACACATAACAAAAAACACTTTGCATATAGATTAAATTTAAATATTTTAACCCTTTATAGACGTGTTGGGATCATTTATTTTAATGTTGTCGTTTCCAAAAAGTTGTTCCCTACGGTTGAAATTTTCACCATGACATTATTAGAGATGGATTATTTATGAAAAAAGACTGAATTATTTAATATGATCTTGCTTAATTAGAATACCGCAATTATGATCTATATCTTGTCAACAAACAAGGATAGTTCAATTTGAGTGACAGACACTTAAAATTTTCAAAAAAAATTTCTTAACACATTTTTTTCCGAATTACACAACTGTAAGGTACTTATAAATAAAAGATTATTACCATAGGCAGTAGCGAAACGAACTTTCTATCCTTTTTTGATATAAGTACAAGCAATTATGTATGTCCTTTTTTACTTACGTGATTGTATGTGTTTGTACATGTGCGAATGAGGATTGCTAATGGTCATGTTAAATTATATATGAACAACTAAAAGCAACTTTCTTCAAAATGAATTGAGCAAACGCGAAATTGATGACAGTATTCAACACGAGAATTTAGATCGTCACGACCTATTAGCACCAACCACTGTCGAAATCGAAAATATAAACTGAATTATTATAAAATATTAATAATTATTTATTATTTAACGTATTTTTACATAAGCATTCGAATTATAATAATACTTACAAATTTGCATCAAATGGCACTCAGAAAAAACATAAATTGAAATTTTGTTTTGAATGATTTAAACAAAATTTAGCAGCACAAGAGTTATCACCAAACATTTTAAGTCACCATAATAATTAAATACATATCAGAAATATCTTACAGATCACAAAACACTAAAATTACAAGGAAATATCAAAAATAACTGATGACAAGCTTTAAAAAAAAAAAATATTTACAGTTAAAATTCCACTGCCATCGTTGTTAAAAATTTTAAAAAAGTCAGTAAAACTTAGACAAAATTAAGTAATTTACATAATTATCAACTGTAAATTTTCACAAAATAATTAGACCTGCAAATTTATTTTTCTAAATTAAATTTACTTTAGTGATGATATTTTCACTGTATTAGTATTCTTAATGTTATGCATTATTTTGGTACATAACATGGATAACCCTTTAGAATTTTTGAATTCCAAATGACACTCTTACGTCATCTCGTTTCGTAACTGTTTGTGAAACAATCTATTGTTTAAACTGTGCAAGTGTGTACTCCCAATTAACATAAACATCCCAAAAAAAATTCTTACTTTCGCGTATTAGAAAGTAAAGAAAAAAGATTTTTTCCACACATAACCTCGTAAGAGCTCTTAAATTAAAATTGAGGTTCCTTTTACCGTATTACATTTATAAGTCCCATTTACAAAATACTAAATTTCAAAGTCACGTTTACTTAAACGTTCAAATATTACCTGATGATGGTTGAATCAACCGAAAGTTGGCTCGTAAAATCGTAAAAAATATACTTAAATGTCCTATGTTTCATCCCGAAATCTATTTATTAAACTATCTACTTAGCAAAAATAATCTTTTTATTTTTTTTTTCTTAATTGTCAAAAAATGAGTAGGTAATTTAAATACAAAGGGTTAGATCATTAGGATCGTTGCACTGCACCATAAGTTAATAATAATAATTAATGTATCAAGTAAATTAATCATCGGAATTATTAATTGACAGTAATTATTTTTGACATTGTTCAAAAAATTATTTTTACAAAATCATTAGCAACATTTTGTAATTTATGAAGTAGCATCTTTATTATAATTTGCATATACCTTTGACATCTATAATTACCCACAGCCCTGTTAATTAAGACAAATATTTCACAACATTTTAAAAAATATATGAAGCTTGCAAAAAGTGCCTACAGTAAAAATACGAAAATCTATAACTCTCCACACTTAAGGTAGAGTTGGTCGATAAAACGACTTTTTTAAAGGATTTTAACGAAACTTCTCCAGATATTTATTTAATTCAATACCAATAATACGACCCTATTCTGATTAAAATTGACTACCCCAATTCTAAGAAAAACGATTTCAAAGTTTTGTAATTTTTATTTTTTTTATTTTTTTATTATAGTGCCTCAGCATCTAAGGCCATTTGTAATTTTAACACGGCCTTTTATGAGAAAACTCTATTTTTTTTTTCAATCAAATTAAAACGTGTCAAAGGAATTTGATAAAAATTTAATATGTTATAAAATGGAAAGTTACAAACCATATTTAATAACAAAAAAAAATTATTGACCGCGCCGTTTTTGAAATATAATTTATAAATATCATTTTACAACGTTTTTACAACGCTTTTTCAACAATACTTTTTTATTGCTACAACATAAGCGCGCGGAAATTAAGAAAAACAAGTGGTATACAAATATAATAACTGAAGAATATAAATACATTATTTAATTTTTGATAAAAGAAAATTTTTTCCTGAGATATACCTACTTTTGTACTTGACTATCTCGGAGCAACTACGTTAAATGTTTTCAGAAAATGTTCTTAAGAAGGTTATTTTAAGACGTTTTAAAAAATGAAAAACTAAAAACAAAAACAGATTTTTTTTCTTGACTTTTCATTAACGAGCCTCCACTTAAGGAGACATTTTGAAAGAAAAATATGAAGTAGGTATCCTTATAAACAAAAAACAAAAAAACAAAAAAGGTATTATAAATATGTGCTATTTTATTAAAACAAAACTGCATACAAAAATTTTAAACTTATAAAAGAGGATAATATAGATGGAGAGCTGACTACGTGAAAATGCTTGCCATCGCTACATGGCTGATTTCTTTTGTAAAAGGATCCTTTTTTGTAGTTAAGTTCAAACAATCTTGTCTGCCAGCGCAATCCCGTGGCTTAACGCAGAAACGGCCGCTTAAATAGTTAAATTTCGATATTAAAAATTTTATGGAAACAGTTTTTATTTTCAAATTATTATTAGGTATTATAATTTTCAATTTATTCTTAGAAAACGCGGCAAATTGTTGACATAGAGTTTTTTAGTGACGAAAATGCCGGCAGACAGCGAGAAAGTGGCGTAAAATTGTGAAATAAAAAATTCATCACATACTTGCATGTCGATTGATTGAATGTTATAGAGAATTTTTTTTTGATGAATATCATAAAAAAAGATCCTCGAACAGACAATATTGTAACTTTATCAGATACTTTTTAGATGCAATAATAGTATGTAATTATAAATATTACTTGGCAAAGAGGGTAAGTGTTAATTTTGTGATCTTGGATGCAGTTCGAGAATCCGAGGCTAAAAGCTGAAGATTCGTAAGCATCTGTGGCCCCAAAAATTAACCTACGGGCCGAGTATGAGTAAGTTACTTTTTCAACTGTATCGAAATTTAACTATTTAAGCGATCGTTCCTGCGTTAAGCCACGCGATTGCGCTGGCAGACAAGATTATTTGAACTTGGCTATAAAAAAGGATCCTTTTACAAAAGAAATCAGCCATGTAGCGATAACAAGCTTTTTTATGTAGCCAGCTCTGAGACTAATATGCGTGCTCTAAAAAACTGTGACCCAAATTAAACTATACAGGGTGGTTCTAATAAAGTTTCTACATAAAATATCAAAATTTCAAAAAGTAGTAAAATTACAGCGGTTCTGTACCGAAAGTAGTAAGGTTACAGTGGTTCTGTACCAAAGGTAGTAAAGTCGAAGCAATTCTGTACCAAAAGCAGTAAGGTTGCAACAGTTCTATGCCAGAAGTAGTAAGGTTGCCCTGTGCTAAAGAAGATCGGCAAATGACGCCGGCAAATGACGTGGACACCGCTAACCCTACCAAGCGATTATGATACATGCAACCAAAAAACATCATGTATCTACACAAGCATGCAAATGTGTTAGTGTAATATCGTGATGAATGACTACGCACCTTGCATATATATATAGTATATATAGTCATGGCCGCCCTATTTAAGTAACAACCCACAATTAAAAATAAATTTAAATTTTATTTTAAGAACGATATCCCTTTATTTTGAGAATTTTTACACTCAAATACGACACACTTCAAATTTTTTTCTGTTTAAATTTCACGATTGACATAAGAACGATGTGACTGTTACGACGAACAGTACCAGACTAAATCAGAAGCGATGTAAATTGCAGCTCATTGCAACTTACGAATGATGTACAGATTTTTATATGTACACTTAATCTGTCTAATGTGTGCACTGTAGCAAAAGATTTGCGAAAACGAAATAAAAATCACATATGAATATACATTTTTTCATAACAATTATAACTTTATAATACAAAAGACGGGAATAACCATATTGAAAAGAAAATATACCGGTAATTTTGTTAAACAACTGCAGTCCCATAAGAATCCACGATTTATTCGTAGAATTGCCAAATCCTTTCCATGCAGGTCATCTTATCCCCAACTGTACGAATTTGTGCAATCTAAAAGTAGTTAAAAATACAGTAGATTGTTATATTGTTGTACAAAATTTGTTTCAAGGCTCCGCAAGTTAACTTTGCATCGGGCCCTGCTTTTGGTCTTTTAAAACTCTTATATTAGTTTTTCATATTTATGAGAAATTTTTACATTTATAAATGAGCTGGACGATTATGATTCGAGACTTGAAGTAATAAAAATTTAAAAAAAAAAAAAAAAACGCCGCGAGCAGCTGGGGCCCATCACGGGAGTCTAATTTTTCGCTACATCTTCGATATTTTCCAAATATCTAAATGTGGTTGAAAGTGTACAGGCGGATTGTCATTTTGGTGTTTTCAAAACTGATGATAAGTGTCCGGCTGATCGGGAATTTAAAAAAGAATTTAAGTTTTTAAGGGCTGAATCTCAGTAAATTTCATATCGATAGTAGTTAGCAGGTAAAAAGCCAACACAATACGTACGAGGGCATTCCTACCCATGCTTATATGCCAATAGCCTTTGTGTTTTATTTATAAATATTAAAAAAGGCCCTTAAATAGTGAATTGAAAGGCATTTATTAAGATATTTTTTCTTTCCAAGAAATCCAAAATTCATATTTTATAAAAAAAAAAAAAATGGCTTATTATGATGTTATGGTTCTTCTGTTCCTAAATTTAGAAAATTCTAATTTTTTACGTGCAAAACTTTCCTTCTAATAACTCCTGTTTACCCCCGACTATTCTCTAAATTTAATTACCAATACCATAATGTTTTTCGGGGGATGGCGGTGGTTTAACACTTCAGCCCCCCCCCCACTATTTGAAACAATACTTACTATTAATAATGTATACTTCAATTTTTTTTACGAGTATGTATGTATTATATTCGCTCGAATAAAAACACAAAAATATGACGGTGTAGATAATATATCTAATCTAAATACATTTGGACTGACTGCATGTAATAAAAAGGCATTGTACTCTGAAAATATAGGTAGTAGCAGTATCAAACAAAAGTAATAATAAATAATACACGCCACATGAAATAATTAATAGTTTTTTTTTGTTACGAGTACATGACAATATGGACATAGTACTATGAACGTAAAAAAGGCATGTGGTGAGCACTTATGTTAGTAGAGTATTTAGTGTACAATAGTACAATTACAATTGAGAGTAAAAATATTTAAACACTTACAAGTAGGGATTGCAATCCGGATCCCCGGATCCGGTAATCCGGCGGATCCGGCGTCATTTGACGTCTACCAGATCCGGTAAAAAATATATGACACCATTTTTTGAGAAAAATATTCACATTTTGTTGTATGAGTAGCTACTTAAAAATGAAAGGTTCGAGGAAAGTATTTATTTTCTATTCATGACTATTTGTTGACAATAAAGCCGACAAGTGTAGAAATTGAAAGGCCCTGTTTTCAGGCACTGTCTATATGTGTTACTTTATAAGAAGTCGATTGATCAAAACCAGAATTGATTTGTTTATGACTGTTATACTTAAAATTAAAATAGTTATTTAAGGTAAGTATATTAGAATGAGAAAAAATATAAAACTCAAGTGTAATAGGGTAAGACAATTTAACGAATAAATTAAATTGTATAATCCATAATTATTATTTAATACATTGTTACCATGGTTCTGAAGTTAGTAAAATTTACCAATACGAATTTTTGTTTCACTTTTATCGTGTTTCAATGACATGTTTTGTACCATTTTTGTCGCTCTAAGAATCTGTCCTAACTTTTTTCCATAGTAAAAATGAAAAAATTGCAATATTCTTATGGGACTTGATACACATGAGTTAAATTGTCGTAATAAAAATATCAATTGTCAAAAAACGCACCCTGTCAATTACCCTAATGGCCATCGTAAGTTTTTTTTTTTTTACATGCTCGTTTTTTCAAGAGCAATAAGATTATTGAATTGTAAAATTGGCTGGCTTAAAATAAAAAATTCATCCCTTTTCCGCCATAGTAGAGCGACATTGTTATTTCAGAATGTTCGTGAAGCGCGAAATGATCACACGTATTCCAACCAAAGTGAGATCACATTAGTGTTCCGTTCCAGTTATGGAGATAGAACTATACTGACAAAATTTTTAAAGTATTTTAACCGATTAAATTCTCTTCTCGCCAACTGTATACAGGAATTAATTTTTATATACCTACATGTTTTAATATCTTAATGATTGAACTCATTAATGACAAACGCCAGTAATAAAAGTATGTATATAAATTGGCGGTTATTAACCACGAGCGGTTCACAATAAAAAACATATACCACACTGTACTCACTGAACAACGCGTACAAACGTACAAAATCCATTATATTTAAATCAAAACTAACACTGGTGTTGACTTGGAAATTCAACTCAAATTTTTGTTGTGTTTGTGTTCACGTTTTCAGTAAGTAGGTAATTCTAGAAATTTCTGGATAATGTATTCTCATACATAATTAAAATACCACTCAATAGTTTTTATTTTCTTTTTTATTAGAAAAACTTGTATGTCACGCGTGCAGTGGTCCCCGTTGCGTAGACCAAACTACTAGTACGCACTATTTACGTAATTATTAAGTTTATTAACCCTTTGTATGGCGGCTATTCCTACAAACTGACACAATCTTTTTCTTTGAGCTTATTACTTTTATTATTTTATTAGAGTCCAAAAAAGTGTGGTAAATCAATGACGCTGCAGATTGAACTTGCTTTAAAAGATATGAATAGATTTGAGCGTTACTTTATGGTATTCCATATTTGTAAATAATAAACAAATACTTTACTTTGCAAAATACCACTTTTATTTTTGAAACTGTGACAATATTGTTTCAAAAATAAAAGTGGTATTTTGCAAAGTAAAGTATTTGTTTATTATTTGCTTTAAAAGTTTATTGAAGTGAAAACTTCTATAAAAAGGGTAACTCTGGGTGAGAAAGTAATGAAATCTGTAATGGTCGGAAATGAAAGCGATAATACTTTGACTATAATAAAATTTGTAATGCTTGTAAGGTGAAACAAACACCAATGGTTAATTTTAAATGGTGAAATTAATATTTTATATTGCTTAAGGCAGTATTCTAGTCTAAAAATTCGAAAAAGTCGATTTTTCGTTTATATCTTTAAAGTTCGAACCTTTAAGAATAATCCTCTTAAAAGAATTTACGGAGATTCGAATTATTCTCGGAGTTATGGTTATTCTTCCCTGTGTACTGTGTTAAATTTAAATCTTTTCAGCGTTAAATTTAAATTTTCAATATAAATTACTCGAAACTACTTTTTTCGATACAGTTGACATGATATCTCAAGTTCTAACGCACCGATTTACTTGAAATTTTGTACAGACCTTCTTAATACTATCAAAATTGGTGGCGACGTAGGGATTTAGAATTTTGATTTTTTACTATTTTAAAAAAAATTTCCAGTTGAAAAAAGTAGGCGAAAAAACAATTTTTTTTTAAATGGACGCCATTTTGTGGAAAAATTTATTTTTTCAAATCGGCTACGTCCAACCAATTCTACATTCTTGTTTATTAAGAATTAATTAAAATTTTATGTTTCAGATCACCAGAAGCGGAGGGTTGGAATCACGTCAACCGGAAGACGCCTTTTTTTTGAGTACCCACTTTGCCAGCCTGTACCGATTTCAATTTTGATTTTTTTTTAAAATTTTTATACATATCTATACTTTTCAAATATCAATCAAAAACTGTTAAAAAATGGATACTAAAAACGTTTACTGTTTTTTTTTTTTATTACACCCGTAAAATCACCTCAAATTCGAGCGTCTAGACTAGAATCCCCCTTAAATTGTTGCTTGTACATCAATTCACAACAGTTTTAAGAGGGGTCAAAAGAGTAAACAGAACTATCTCTCTTACTGTAGGTACCTACGTACAAAAATGACATAGACAAGGACAGATTTTAACTAAGATGACGTTGAATGGAATGCCTTCAGTTCTCAGATAAACAATATTTAATTTATCGACAACCTTCTTAATGTCACATTTTGCATTATTTAAAATTAAATTAGAGTCAGCTCGATATATAAGTGCAGTAGCATGTCACTACTAAGAAATCTCATTTTTAATGAATTTTTTTTAAATAATTAAAGCAAATACATACCATTTTGCATGCTGCTAAAAGTATCCTCAAAACTAAATCAATTAATTCTATTCCAGAGATTACATAAAAATATCTTCACTTTCATTATTATTTCATCATAATAAATTTTAAAATTAAAACAACTAAAATCACATTTAATATGCATTTAATTGATTTCAAATAAATATGGGTCATTTCACTTAAATTTAATCATGATTTATCACTTATGAATTTAAATAATTTCTATTTTCTTGGCTTTATGTCTTTCATTATTGCACTTACGTAAATTTTAAAATTGCAGTTTGTTTTTAAAAAAGAATAGAAGATTGATTTGTTTTGAATATAAGTATTATTTAATTTTTTAACTTTGACTCATGCTCAATTGTATTTGAAACGGGGCATATTCATATTGTTTCAAAGCCAGCGTTCTGACAAAATTTATTTAAGTGTAAATAGACAATTTTATCCATAAAAATGGCAAAAAAATATTTTTTTATGGCTACTTCAACCGAATTATTAATCTGGAACATACTTTAATTCCTTATCGACTCTGGTTTTAACCTTATGGCAATTAATCTTGAATTCGATTTGAACGATTATTATTGTTTTTCGTATTTTTGTTACCTGCTTTGCACGTTCATCGATAACCCCGACTCGTTCAATAAAGTCTTAGAGGAAATGTGCCTAATATCGCACTCATTTTGAAAACTGAAATTTTCTCTGCTATTTTTACTTTTTAATTAAACCCACTTGTACTTCTATTTAGTTTTTTTGATGCTCTTGAAGTACTAAATAGTTGGGAATTGATTAAACATGTATATACTATATCTTTTTGTAATTAATGAAAAAAATTGGTTTTGACCGCTTCATGAAATGTCGTCTCAATATCGCCCACCAGTAGTGGTCAAAATATCGCCCTGTACGATATTAGGCAATTATTTCTGTCATAATGTTAGACATTTAGTACAAAATAATATTGTTTATTCTTAAGTAGAACAAAATTTCATAGAATTACATTAATATATGTTTAATCATAAGTAAATTAGACTTAAAATTTTGTAGTTTTACTTATATTACGTTCTTAATTAACCATCTAAACAATAATCACAAATAATTAATGTTTTGTAATCTTCCGTTCGCGAACATTGTTTGTGAAACCAAATGTGGCACTTTGTACAAATGATCCACTTCTCGCCCTTTTGTCTGTTAAATACCACTAACCACAATAGGAACATTCACAGTCATTCTCGCTGTCGTCTTCATCAGTTGAAACTGTAAAAGAGTCAGCTACATCGTCGTCACTTGATCTAGAACCAAAACAGCTAAACGCATCGAAAAGTGAAACAAAATTTGTAGAGAGTTTTATGCTCTATAACGTTTATAAGAAATACTAAAGCGATTTAAGGCAAAAGAAGCTAGAAATTTCCACAAAACGATCTTTGACCTTCAATATCTAAGGACGCTCACACATGACCTTATGAGACTTTTAAGGGAACGTTTAGAATACCAAAATAAAGATGTGTAAGAAAATCCAGCTCTCATTTCGTTTCATTCCGAGGTTGACCCCTTTTTTGATTTAAATGATTGGGCTACCGTGCCTAATGTTGTATAGTGCGATATTATGATTACTGTAGGTGGGCGATATTTGGCATATTGTGACAAATAAATATGACGGATTTTTCAGCTTGAAATATGTGTCATAAACTAATATTATAATTATGAAAATACAAATTATACAACACAGAGAAATTATTGTTGTAACTGACAAATAAATATCACTTACTTCTCATCATACAATTAGAAGCATAAGTAACACCTCCAAAATATTTGAAATCAAAAAAAAAATTAAAAAAAGTTTTACAAAAAATACAAAAGTTACTAATTTCGTTCAACACTTGGCCTCGCCTAATGGCTGCCAGAGGGCAAAGAGTTAGACTGATTGTCACCAGGATATAACACTTACGAACGGCAATATGGTGGTGTGCGATATTAGGAAAATGTACGATATTAGGTACACTTCCCCTATCTAAAGAATATTTTTATTTTACTTCAAATCGTGTTCACTTCGGTCGTGTGGTGGTCTGAAGCACACTCACATTTTTTTTTTTGTACACCACGTTTGGAAGTAATCCTTACTCCTTGTTTCTGCGTTACTGCTATCTTATAAAGGGTTGAAAATCAAACATTTTTTTTTTTTTTTTGTATTAATACTGTCAAAATTAACTAGTCCACCACCATCATTCCGCCTTTGTTAACAAAACATTTTAACATTTTTTTATATTTTTCCATTTTGTTTATTTTCGTTATCGGTGTTGTTGATCTAGGAAAAACTCAATGTACGAATACATTTTTGTAATAGTATGTATGTTGTTTTATTATAATAACATTAGAAAAAGCGTTACAAAAAAAATTTTAAACATATAGGTACATATTAGCTTTATATAGAACGACAACGTTCGTTGGGCGAAAAAATGGGTCACAACCACAGACCAATGAAAATATTACATATATAGACTAATTATATAAATGTATAATTAAAGCAGCCAGTTGCGACCATGTTCCGACGTAATAATAAGTCCCATAGGAATAATAAGTTTTCTCACTTTTACGATGGAAAAACCGGACAGATTTTTACAGCGAGAAACACGGTACAAAACATTTTATTGTAGGTAAACACGATAAAAACGAAACATAAATTGGTATTGGTTAATTTAACTGAATTCAGAACCATGGTAACAATATATTAAATAATAATATGAATTATACTAATTTATTTTACTCGTTTAATTGTCTTACCGTATTGGACTTGAGTTTTATATTCTTTCTGAATAAATTTGTGTTTTCTACAACTCAAATTTCTTGCCCAAAAGCACTTTAACTCGAAGAACTATCAACTAACAAAAATGCTTCAGCTTCGCTGTCGCGTTTTTGTTAGTTGATAGTTCTTCTTGCTAAATTACTAGACAACAAATATTCGTTAAACAAACCCAAATTTATTCGAAAAAATACAAACCTCTCGTGTGATAATAAGTGATAAAATTTTAGTTTTTTGAGAAGAAACTACAAAATTTTGAAAGAAAGAAAGTGGTATTCGCTTATTTTCAAAATGCGTACGTATACAAATTATGTCCTGCAATAATTATAGTCGCATTTGCTCAAAAATTGACATTATATTATATTCCTTAAATCTCACCCGTCTCACCCTGTTACCTGCTTCAAGAAGAATGCCCGCAAACTACCTTTATGCTTAGTCTAGTAGTATAATATAATAGTGTTCATTGGTCTGTGATCACAAGGCATTGTAGTCCCTTAAAGTCATCCACAACACGAAATTCGTGTTATGGTAGTTGTAAGAACAGTTACAACGCATTTAATTTAGTTAGTGCCAACATTAACTGGTGATTACACCGTTTAAAAATAATCGTAAAAAAAAAAATCATAAAAAAAATCACACAAAAAAAAATATTTAAAAATTACATAAATGGCCCTAATTCGCTCTAAAATGAAATTAGTTACAGACTCTAAAAAAACTCTTTTATGCGATGAGATGGATCGAAACCGCATAAAAAAAAGTTTCATTGCTATCGCATAATTTGAAACGCTTAAAACTTTACGATTTCCCTAGAAGTTGCTTTTCTAAACAAGATAAAACAATAGTTTAGACATATATACGAACATTTTTAAATATATTATTTCATTTTTATAATATTACAAAAAATAACATTTTTTTAATTTTAAACACCATATCGGTCGTCAACGGTATAGAAGAAGTCCAATTTATATTTTTTTTTTGTTAATTTTTTGTTTCGGAAATTTTTTTAGTCCTATTATTTTCCGCGTGCCCCCCCCCCCCGCGAAGTAGTTAGGCTGCATACGCCCCTACATCGGATAATAGTCAAATATTTTGAAAGGCCACGACACGAATTTCGCGCTGTGTAGGTTAATTTTTTCGCTCAATGAACGTTTTCGTTCTTTGAGCTTAACATAGGTATATACTATACGTATATACGTATAATAAATAAATAAACATAACCTAGAATAATTAAAAAATAATAAAGTAATCGTTGAGGTATGTGAACGCATGTCAAATACACAAAATTTCAAAATAAAATAATTTTGTGCGTTCAATACCCTTGAGAATCTTTTTTAACGCCTCTTACACAAACGGATCATACGAGGTTCCTTTACAGTTCCGTCTACATTTCTACGTATTTATATAATAGTACAAATTTTTAATGGTAATTGAAACCAAATGACTTCATCTGGAGAGATAGTGTTGCTTTTTCTTAAAAATGAATTTTGAAAAGAGAAAAATAAAAGGTCTCTTAAGAAGGGGGGTTGGGGGGGATCAAAACCAGTGGTACATTAAAGTATGACATTCGAAGAATATTGTATAAAATTTTCACAAAGAAATATTAAAAAATACAGTAATGGTAACAATTATTCGGACGTGTCTCGAGTAAAATTGCGGCGCCCCTCATAACTTGGTGCTGGATCATCCGAAATAAAAAAATTTTAAAGTTCATTCGTTAGATAATAGATTTCTTCAGGTAACGCTGGGAGAGTTTTTCGAAATTTCATTTTTTCACTTTTTTGGAACACTTAGAAAGAAAAACACGATTTTTTGCGAAAAAAATCGGCTAATTTGTTATTGTAAAATAAAAATTATTAAGAAATTTGAAAAAAAAACTCTCCAGCGTTACGTCGTAAATTATGTACAGAAATAGTGTTCAAAATTTCAAAAGGATCGGTGCTGTAGTTTTGAAGTTATGAGGGGCACCGACTTTGAAAACGTGGGCTGTAAGGAAAACGCTTTAAACTTTTAAACACTTAAAAATTCTTGTATAAAACTGATATAGAATACTTACTGCTAAACTAAATTTTCTACCCTACACTGACAAAATATACATTACAGGTATAAACACGTTTGTACTTACATTGAAATTTCTATAATATAACTGAGAGAGAGAGGTATATAGAGAGCGAAACATCTGCCAGGTAACAACAAAAATGTTTATACCTTCGTCAATTTTTCTCCAATGAATTTGAAATTTTGAGACAATATTCTTGAGATATTATGCGTTCAGTTAAAAAAATTAAAAGAGAGCAAAAAAAAAATATTTTTATACCTTACCCAGCCCTTAAATTATATCATCGTGTCTGTCATAAATATATTGTGTTAATGGCGGTAAGTACTTAAATTTATGAAAGACAGACGTCCATATTTCTGTATTTTTCTTATATTCTTTTAAGAATAAAATTGTAAGTATTTTTTTTAAACTGCAGCAATGTGGACATCTCTCCTCTACAAATTTATTATATACTACCACCCTTAACACATATCAATGGCAAACACGATGATATAATTTAAAAGAGCTTTTATTTTCTTCAAATTTTCAAAATTCATTTTTAAGAAAAGTCAGCACCATCTAAATTTCACTCTATTTTTGCTTCCGAGACTAGTAAAGTAGCGGAAGCATTGTGATCACTTTTAAAAAATAAAAAATTATTTCGTTCCAAAATAAAAATTTTTTACGCACATTTTACGTTTTTGAGCTTCCTGAACAATTTTAGTTTGGTGTCTGTCCGTCCATCCGTCTGTCTGTCCGTCTGTGTGTTGCCAGTTTGCACCAAGTCACATAACTTCTGAACTATTCGATTGTTTTTAATGAAATTTTCAGAAATTATGCAGGTTGGTTGCTAAATGGTCCGCTATGAATTTGATCGAAATCGGAGTAACGGTAGCTACGCCGCTACCATGTCATTTCATTAATACACTAAATTGCACCAAGTGGCATAACTTCTGAACTATTCAATTCTTTTTTATGAAATTGTCAGAAATTATACGGTCTGGTTCCTAAATGGTCCCCCATAAATTTCATTGCATTCGTAGTAATAGTATCCACGGCGTTACCATGAAATCCCATTAAACGTCAATATCTTATTTACTGCTAGTCCCACTTCGTTCAAATTTTTAAAGTATTTTGGGGGTTAGTTTCGAAATTATTTTTGCTATTATTTTATAATTTAGCCTTTAAGTATTTATACCGAAATTTCCACCAGCTCCCTAGCTATAACTGTCTGGATACGAATGGATATTATTGTAAAGTCGAAATCGTTATATTGATTCGAAAAATACTTACATAGAATTTTTCGAGATGTACGTAGGTACATATTTATTATTAACTTTAAATTGAATATTAGATATTATAGAATTAGACAACAATAAAATCGATCAGATATGAATGCACTTGATGCGTTAAGGGTTCCATACACTCTACTAAATATCTGTCAAATATACTCAATTCAATTAATTTGTATAGATCAGTCTATTTGTAAGATTTTATTGAAGGTATTTGGTGTGAGATAGTCAGGTACAAAGGTATAACGCAACGAAAAAATTTTCTTTTATCAAAAATTTAATAATGTATTAATAGGTATTCTTCAGTTATTATATTTATATACCACTTGTTTTCTTCAATTTCCTCGCTTATATTGTAGCAATATAAAAGAATTGTTGAAAAACGTTATAAAATGATGTTTATAAATTATATTTCAAAAACGGTGCGGTCAATAATTTTTATTTGTTATTAAATACGGTTTGTAACTTTGTATTTTATAACATATTAAATTTTTATCAAATTCCTTTGACACGTTTTCATTTTATTTAAAAAAATTGTGTAAATATGTCAACGTCCCGAAGAGTCCGTGTTAAAATTACAAAACCTTGAAACCGTTTTTCTCAAAATTGGGGCGGTCAATTTTTTTTCGGTATAGGCTCGTATTATCGGTATTGAATTAAATAAATATCTAGAGAAGTTTCGTTAAAATCCTTTGAAAAATCATTTTCGGACCAATTACCTTGACTTGATACATTCATAAGTATTTAAGTATATATGCCTTTCCGTTTGAAAATTTGTTCTCGAATTTTAACTCATTTGTTAACCAGTTTCAAAAATAATCTATCTAAGAAGCTGCGAGTGAATCTTCAAGTCAATCGGATGAAAATTGCTGGAGTTATCTTATCAACGATTTTAAAAAACGTGGTTTAGAGGAAAAGACATGTAAAGCTTAAAAATATGTTTAGGGTTTTGTGTATTTTTATCTATCATTAACGCCATCTATGAGACATTTTTTTACTAAAAAAATTTCAAACCATTTCAACCACTTGAAGTCGTTGCAGAAATCAGGTTCAAAACGATTTTTAAAATATTTCCGCAGTCATAATACCTTTTGTATATCAGTCTACATATATTAATACATAATTTAAGCCAGCAAAAAAAAAAATCGATGTGATGTAACTCCTTAAGGCTAGTTTAGCTACTGAGAGTTTAATATTTATGCAAATTGTTATATGTCCCTTAAAAATTTCCGCAATGAAGTTATTTAAAGTACTTTTCTAAACAAGTATCTACTATCTATCCACTTAACGAAGAACATTCATAACGCGGTGAGCAGAAGAGGGAAAGAAGCAAGTTCGATAAATCGAATATATATATATATATATATATATATATATATATATATATATATATATATATATATATATATATATATATATATATATATATATATATATAATCTAATTATTCTTGATTTAAGTTTTTATTCAAAGTTTTTATTCCGATTCTGCACGAAAAATGTGTTTGGAATTTGACAGTTTATTTTGATTTTCAGGCTAACACAATATAATAGAACTTGCCCATTTTTCACAATTATGTTTTTAGTGGGATTTATTTTTAACATAATATTTTCATTTATCATTGTAGAAGAGAAAAAGATTTGTTTTAATTTGTAATTCAGTATCAATTTACACATCTGACATTAGGTCCATCCTTAAAAAAAAAAACATATGAGTCTTAGCCGTCATTCATTTGAAGTAAAATATATTAAAATACAATAATACTAGCTGACCCGACCACGAGTTGCTGTGGCTCAGTAGCTATAATTGATTTAATTAATTTTTTCGTATCATTTCAAACGGTATACACTGCACAATTATAACACAATACACAGTATAATTTATTCTAAAACTCATTGACATCGTGAACATAAATAAATATGACGTGGAATAGAATGTATAATCTAGAAATCGAAACACAGCGCCATCTGCCGTGTGTCTACACAGCCTAGATATAAAACGATGTTAGATTAAATTATAGGTAAAATTTATAGGTCAATTCAATCATATATTCCAAAATTCTGTGCAAAATCAATTATTTATAGCACTTGACCCTGCTGGCCCAATGACTCTAAGATAACTATCTTCTTATTTTATTAGCATGGCTAATTTCCGCACCGTAAGAACTTAGTATGGATACCTATACAACAGTTTTAGAATTGTTTCTATTTTAGGCCCTTCAAGTCACCAAGGCCATGGGAAACAATTTTAACATCACTTTCATCTTTCACAGAGATCTCAACAGTACTTAAGTAAAAACTGTCAAATTTCTTCAACTTTTTAATTTGCGCCCTATTTGGTGTAACTGACGGACAATGTGACCACACGTCCATTTAAATTTGATATTCTGAAATTTTGTACAAAATCAGTTCCTTATGTGTTTCGCTTCGCTCGCTCGACGACTCTAAAGTATTATTCATATTTTTATATTTTCAAGTCATATGCATATTTTTATAGCATATATAATTTTCATATGTATGGAATTTGCTGAAAACAGCAGAAGTGCCAATTGATGATAACTCTACAATCCAGTTGTTTATTTCTTTATAGGATACAAATAGCATTTTGCACAGTAGATAAGTAATTTCATAGTAGTCGTAGATAAAAATATTATTGGTGGTATCTATCGAAATACTTATTAAATACAAAAATTCCAAAATTATTTTTCTCCAAATGCTTAACAACAAATTAATTTGCATGATTTTTTTATAAACTTTTCCACAGATATCTGTATGCAGTAATAAAAAATTGATATTTTGTGGTATTTCGTAAATGTCTACGGTTAGACTAAAAATTTTGCGATAAAAACTATTCTATCTTTTAAGTTGGACCAAATTACAGATAGTTACCAAATTTGATCAAAATCGGTTCAGTAGTTTCGGAGTTTATCCTAGTCATACATTGTGACATGAGATTTATATATATATATATATATATATATATATATATATATATATATATATATATATATATATAAATCTCATGTACATGCAAAATGGTACATTCTCAATCGAGCAGCAATGTATGGAATTACACACATAATTTTTTCTACAATCTTCATTTTACTTACAAAATACTTGAAAAAATAATAATGGACGTTAACAATTATTTTAATATTATAATTTTTGCCGATTCAGAAATATCTGGAGGTGTATTTGAGAAATCGCTGTCACTATTGCATATTTCCATCATATATGTATATATAGTATTTTTTAAATTATTATTTATTGTTATTTATAATTATGTACTCCTATTATTTTTAATTAATATTACCTATGTAGGTAGCTATTTTGAAATTTAATAAAATTGATATTTCACTTGTTCACGATAAAAATAATATGAAATTTAGAATTTGCTTATTTGTTGCCATAGAAAATACAAACAACGCCTACCCGATTTGTAATTACATATATATTAAGCGGGGGGCAAAGTACCACTTTTCGCTTAAAAGCGAAAAGTAACAGTCCTCGGCAATTAGACATTTTACGCTTTCTTCACAGAGCGCAAAAGCCTACTTCCCACTACGATTGTAGAAAATATATCTTGTAGTGTAGCCTTCTATATATGATTGTAGATCTAAACTTGCTGTATGACTGGTAACAATATGCATATTTTTAATGAATTTTAGGTGTTGCTATTGAAATTTGCTACCGAAAATTATATCAGTAACACTAATCAGCGGATTTAACTCATAAAATATATTTTTTTAAATTACTTATTGTTAGTTTTATAATTTATTTTTTGACACCACGCTCAATACTCTATCTAAATTGTCTAAATTTCTTAAACGTTATTAGGTAGATTGTATATCTATTCAACAAAGAAGAATTAATGTTGGAAATCATTGGTATATAAATTTCACAAAAAGAGTAAGATGTTGCTTAGAAAGAGATAAACCGTGATTTTGGCAACCATAGTAACAATGTTCCTCGCTGAGCGAGCACATACTACTTATAATACTCATCATCGTACTCCCCTCCACCATCGATTGAAATATAAAAACAAAAATATTGGTAAATAATGTAACTTCATTCCTGTTTCAACTAAAATCAGCTGATACCAATAGAAAAGTCAAATATTAAAATGATATCAAATAAAAATGTTTAAATATCTTGAAAACGGTAACTGATACGTAAATATGCGTACCAGCGCTCCTGCCGTTATATTATGAAATTAAAAAAAAAAAAATTATTTTTAATATCAGCTGATATATATTATGTAGAAATAAACGTAGCTATTAAAATGTTATCACTAATTAATTGTAAAGCTAAAAAATATTGCTTAATGTTTTTATACTTATCACACTTATGTTAGTATCAGCTGATTTAGAAGTAAAATATTCGAATCTGGAATGGTGGTGATGCATACAAAAATCTTTTTGAATTTCACACTCAAACTTTTTGACTTATTATTACACGAGAGGTTTGAATTTTGTAACGAAAATTTGTTATCTAGTAATTTAACGAGAACTATCAACTAGCAAAAATACGACAGTGTAGCTAGAGCATTTTTGGAGTGACAGTGGTTCGAGTTAAATTACTTTTTGGACAACAAATTTAAATTGTAGAAAACACAGATCTATTTAAAAAAAAGTATAAAATTCCAATGTAATATGGTAGGACAATTTAACGAATAAAATATGTAAATTAGTATAAATCATATTATAATTTGATATCTCTTTATTATGAATCTGAAATCAGTAAAATATACTAATAAAAACCTACAATGAAATGACCAATGAAAAGTCCTCTACCATTTTTTTTTTTTCACTATAAAAATCTGTCTTAACTTTTTGTTACGGTAAGGTTGGAAAAACTACAATATATAAGTTGAATTGTCACGTTAAAAAAATTATAGACTTCTAATTTCAAAAATTCGGCATTGAGTCTCACAACAAAGACATCGATTAATCCATTCTAACCTGTACTCCGAACACAACTTGAACGACAAATTCAAATTCACATTTTGAAGCATCAATTAATTTATAAAATTTTGTAATTTTCTAAATAAATTAAATCTCTCAACAAATTAAATATTAACAATAAATTTTCGATTCCAACTAAATAATATCAAGCACACGCAAATGTCATCTTTTGAAAAATTCCATTAAATCTTCAACAAAACGGATGCTAAAATAAATTATATTTACAGTCTAAAATTATAATTTTTTGAATCAATCAAATAAATTGTTATATAACAAATGTAAAAGCATGCACAGAATTACAACAATTAAACAAATTATTTCAACACTGTTCTAATATAAAACAAAAAAATCAAACAATTGCATGGTTAATTGTTGAATTATGAGTGACACAACATGTGATTGTCCTGAGTGAATTGTACTGTTAAATTAAAAAAATATTTATTTAAAATTGTAATAAAAATTGTGAAAGATAGAAAAAATGAAAGGAAAAAAGGTTTAAAAATGCATATCATATACTAAAAAGAAGCCCAAATACCTTTGTTTTGTTTTGATTGTTTAAATTGACATATTTTTTTTTGAAAATGTATCCAAAAAACAAGAGAATGTCAGAACAAGAAAAGAACACCAGCAGAATTTAGATTTACAACAAACACCAGAAAAAGAAAATAAAAAACGAAAG
Organism: Brachynemurus nebulosus; assembly: GCA_035578155.1. Lineage (NCBI taxonomy): Eukaryota > Metazoa > Arthropoda > Insecta > Neuroptera > Myrmeleontidae > Brachynemurus > Brachynemurus nebulosus. The sequence goes on from JAPWDM010000030.1 coordinate 4,547,543, forward strand.
AACTGAATAATATTAAGAACTGAATAAATTTGAAAATAGAGAAAGCACAAAAACAGTATTAACAAGATTTTTCCTTCTTTCTTTTTCTGTGTCTCTAATTTTGTGTGTTGCAGAGTCGAAAAAAGTTTAGGTTATAAACAAATACCGGACAATCACTAAATAATGTGTTGAGCGAAATAACACGCGAGAGTGTTGGCTGCTGTACTCATAACGGTCGCAAAACAACGATTCGCAAACGAGACAATTGTTCAACAAACAAAAAAACTTCGTTCGTTCAATTTCAAACAATTAAAAAATTTATTTAGAAATTGATTTTGACAAAAAAAATTTCGGGCGCAACGTGTCACTACTACTTGTATTGTTGGTGAGGACAGCGTGCCCATTTGGTAACAAACAGTGTCCCGATCGCGGGGGCGATGGCAAAAATTTCGTCGGTTTGTCGTCGGCTAAATACATATATGTATCTATATACAATAAATTTGTTGAGAATGTTTTTTTTTTGTGTTTTGTGAGCCAAGAGATGTGTCGTCTCCTTGTTGCCGCGGCGTCAGGATTTTTGATGGGCGAGTCGCTCGCAACGAACCAATATTTACCATACGTACCATATACAGTAGCAATCGGACCGTGCGCTCGGATAACATCAAGGTGGTCGTGCCCGGTTGCCTGGCAACGCTGTGGGTGTGTACGCATGCGTGTACGTGCACATGTGTGTGTGTACGTACTGGTTCCATCTATCTATCTATATCTATCTATCTTGTAAAATAAAAGACCGGTCCGACCGGTACGATCGTTCGTAACACGCCCGCAACATGGCACGTGGCACAATGCGATCAAATCGGGCATTCACACCAATGCGGGCACCTCATAAAAACTACTTTTATAAAAATTCAGTAGAACCGAACAAGTGGACAAACGTGTCAATCATAAAAGGCTTTGAAATTTTAGGTATATAGGGTCATAAAATGATGTATATTTTAAGGACAGGGTAAAGTATTAAAATAATTTTCTTTTTGCATTTTTTTTTTTATTTTTTTAACTGAATGCATAATATGTCAAGAATATTGTCTCAAAATTTCAAGTTCATTGGAGCAAAATTGACGAAGTTATAAGCATTTTTGTTGTTACCTGGCAGATTTTTCGCTCTCTATATCTATCTCTCTCCCTCAGATATATTATAGAAATTTCAATCCAAGTACAAACGTGTTTATGCCTGTACTGTATATTTTGTCAGTGTAGGGTACAAAATTTAGTTTAGCAGTAAGTATTCTATATCAGTTTTATACAAGAATTTTTAAGTGTTCAAAACTTTAAAGCGTTTTCCCCACAGCTCACGTTTTCAAAGTCGGTGCCCCTCATAACTTCAAAACTACAGCACCGATCCATTTGAAATTTTGAACACTATTTCTGTACATAATTTACGAGGTGACGCTGGAGAGTTTTTTTCAAATTCGTTAATAATTTTTATTTTACAATAACAAATTAGCCAATTTTTTTTCTCAAAAAATCGTGTTTTTCCGTTCTAACAATAAGTGTTCCAAAAAAGTGAAAAATTAAAATTTCGAAAAACCCCCCCAGCGTTACCTGAGGAGAACTATTATCTAACGAATGAACTTTAATTTTTTTATTTCGGATAATCCAGCACCAAGTTATGAGGGACACCACAATTCTACTTTTTTCCGAGACACGTTCGAATAATTGCTGCCATTACTGTATTTTTTAATATTTCTTCGTGAAAATTTTATACAATATTCTTCGAATGTCATACTTTAACGTACCACTGGTTTTAATAAAGAGATTTTAAATGTGTCGTCACAAAAAAATAACAAAACATGTCTTTTTTTGTACGAATTAACCTTACCCTCTTCTTAAGTAAACATACTTTGTATCTATTTACAGTTAAATGCAAAATCTTAAATTCCCAAAAAATTTTATTAGTTTTTTTCTGAATAGCTAAGATTTCATTCTTAAGGGAAGATTTACTTGAGAGTCCTTAAAAATTATGTATTTTTCTGGAATTTTTTTCTCAAGAACGGAAGTAAATATCCATTTCAAATTTAGTACACATATTTATCAAGTATTAAACTATACAAAAAAAAATTTCAAGGAAAAATATTTAAAAAATTGTCCATTTTACAGATAGTGCAGTGTGACGATCCGAAAATCCGATGCCTTGTTGTTTGACAACATAGCGCCGGTAACAAACCACTGAAATCCAAAAACAAAAAAGATTTATAAAATATATGAAGAGTACCGGCACCTTTACCTATAATATCAATAAATTGCTGAAAGAAAAAAAAATGACGGATGTGTGAACTTTTGCTTACGATTTTTGTCTTATTTTTCGCTCTTTAAAGTAAAATAAAAAAAAAAATATTGAAAGTGTATCGGTCTTAAGTATAGGTGCTGGAGAATTGAATTAGCTTTAAAATATAAAATTAAAAAAAGGATCCATCAAATAGTTTTTGAGTTACCGTGTCCACCAGTTCCAAAAATGTGGTTCCGAGATATTATAAAATATATATAAAGAAATGTATTTTCAAAATTTTATATTTAATAATCATTATTGCGGGTACTATGTTTTTTGAGTTTTTTTTTTTATAGAAAGCTGGATTCAGTTAATGTGCAAAAATCTTTTTTTTTTTTTAAATTATTTTCAGCAAAATCACTTTGGGACATATTCTACACATAATTTGCTATCAATTTCGGCAAAAAAAAAATCGATTTTTTGATCAAATCTCAAGTGTTTTCCCTTAACATAATTATAATATTCAAAAACATGCAGGTACATAAATATACAAAAAAATATAAAATTCGATACTCACAAGACCTGACTAAATAGATTGTAAAATTATTAAATCTTTTTTCAACGGTTTGACCACTTGAAACTTTTTTTTTTGTTAAATATTTTATTACCTACCCACTTCACAGTTCGTAAGGTGCCCGCAGACAGATTGCCTGTCAATTTGCACGCAAAAACCAGATCGTATTGGTCTGAATACGTTCGAGCGGTAGGCCGCACGAGCAATGGAGCGGGCGCCTGCCAAGGTTTATCCTCACACTAAATGTTAACCCTGTACTTAATTAAAGGTGTAAGCATTAAAGGTGGTAAAATCGGATGGTTGATCGTGTATCTATCTAAAACTCACTTTATAAATTTCCATACAAACGCTCCTACTCACCTATGCAATCCGATTTCCGAAAAATACTGACAAATTCGTTATGTTACGCAGGATGCTGTGACATGGGTATTTAGGGTTTCCAAAAAAATAAATTCGACATTCTTTTAATTTCTCAGATTTATTCGTTGCTACATTTTTAGAATTTTTACATCGACAGACCTATGGTCATAAAATTTTGCATGTACCTAGTACAGTTAGAAATTTCAATTAATCTGTAGTAAAAATCGTTTTCTCAAAATGTCTTCAGATATTCTCCCGTATTAACAAGCGAACATGAAAAATTTTTTCCAATCTATTCCATTATGTGGAGTATCGTCAAAAAAAGTTCATAAAATGAGAGATCTATTCCAGTAGGTAAATGAAATTTTGCATTGTTCCAATTTTGTATGGAAACATTCCTGAAGACTTCTGGTATGTTTCGGTATTAGAAAATTTCCCCTGAAAATTCAAATGCAAGTCATTACGGTAAATGCTCAAAACTCAATTAAATTTTCATTCTTTGTAAGGAACTTCAGAAATAATTCTTATCTTATGGAGTATTGTTAGAGAAATCTTTTAAAATGATGTTTAGGTTCTTGTAACCACTTTTCACTTTCAAGTGGGTAATTAACCCTCAAGTAACATATTATGTGTAAGTTACACATGTGGAAGTGACATTATCGAATTATTTATCTAATCTACATACACATAAAAAAACTATAAGGAGACCGTTTCTGTACATGGAATATTTTTTAAAAATTGTACTGGTACTATAAATAGTTATCGATGCAGATATCTGTCTGTCTGTTTACGCATCACGCAAAAACTATTGGACGGATTTTAATGAAATTTGATGTGATGATAACTTATTACCTGGGTCAACATCTAGGATACTTTTTACCCCGGGAAAATGTCTGATTCCCACGGGAAAATAGAAAAACCATTTCGAGCATGTGCAAGCATTTCGCAAAAATTGTTGTTCTATACAAGTTCTGTATAATTATTATTACACTTATATACTTCTTATTGTGTTTATAAAAATACGTCGCGCGAACGACGTCACAGGTACAGCAAGTTTCATAATAAACCGTAAAAAACATATTTAAGTGTCCTGTATTTTATCCCGAAAGGTGTGAAAAACCTTAGCTACTACGAAACCCTAATTTAATTTGTACTGAATACGTCCTTGGCGAAATTTAAACCTAACACTAACTAAAGTGCTGAGCAGATAACGCAACAGCATAAAACTTAATGGATTCTTTGAGCAAGAGCAGCTTATACAAGCAAATAGCTATAATTTTCGTTCAATCTCTTAAGGCGTTACATCATTTTCAAATGCCAGAAAAAAAGATTTTATTAGAGAAATTTTTTCTTTGTAATGAATAATGCGGTCAATATAAAACTTTTTAGAGTAGTTATACGTAACCTAGATAATCTATCTAAGAAGCCGCTGGTGAAATTTCAAATCAATTAGATGAAAATTACTGGAGTTATCTTGCTCACCGTTTTGGACAACGTAGTTTTGAGAAAAACGCACGTAAAGTTTCAAAACGTGTTTATCGTTTTGTGTGTTTATACTTATCATTTTGAGTTATTTATGGAAATATAGCAAAAGTTATGAAATAAGGTAATGGAATTGAGATATGAAAAAAAATTACTAACTGAACTGGTAGATTTCAAAATGCTAAGCGTAATGAGACGGCGTTTTCATTGTTTCAGAAATCGGGCTCAAAACGATTTTTAAAATTTTTCCAAAGCTATAATTCCCTTTCAAGTTTTGAATACCATTGTACAGGTGTTAATATATCATTTAAGGAGAGATTTGTCAAAAAAAACATCAAAAATCTACCTTGATTATTATTTTATTTTATACAAATAAATATTTTATTAAAAAAAAAAACTAAATATTATTGTTTCTACATGTATTAAGATAACAAAATAATTTAAAAAAAAGAAATCAAAAATGAGCTGTGTATAAATGGTTTTGAAATCGACATTGCGAGATTTTTTTCACCTTGATGGTTTCTCGCGTTCTGAAATCCCCAGTCAACCAGAATCAAAAAATGAAAAGTTTCCTGAAAATAAACTTATACTGTTATGGCACTAACTAGAATCTAAGAAAAAAATAAAAAAACCAGCAAGAAATAGCATTTTGAAAATAAATTTTTAAAAATCACCGCTTTTGCTCGACTATAAACAGCCGCTATTTTGAGAATATATTACGGAACTAGAAGATCCTAGTTCCTGTCAAAATGACGGTATCGAGAAATACTAGGCACTTTGATTTATGTCCATATCTCAAATACTTTTTGAGGTACATAAGGAACTATACCGAAAAACGTATTTTCAAAAAAAGAAAGCATTTAAAGTTATTTTTTTAAACTGAATTATAGTAAAGTGCGTGCACTAAAATACCCATAACTTTTTGAATTTTCATTTTTTTTTTTTAATTTAAATTTTAGGAGAATGTTTCTAACACCTTCAGGAACATAATTATGAAAAAAAATCGATTTACAGTGGTGTAACGAAATAAGCACACCATCGGGACCAAAGAGAAGAAGTGTGGGTATTTCGTTACATCAGTGGCGGCTTCATAAAAAAATTAAAGCTGCTGTGCATTACTTAAGTATTTACAAGACATATTGTCGTATACCTGCAACAACGTGTATTTAAATATCTAGAGTACGGACATCGCATCGGTTCGAATAAAAGGGTTAGCCAATTTTGTATAATTTATGTATATAATATATAAGTGTAGATATGTGCATGTATCTTATCAGATTATAGCTTCCAAATAGTTTTGAAAGTATATGCATACTAGCATTTACCTGCGGCTTTGCTCGCGTGGTAGTAGCAGTGATGAATGGACTAGTAGGTTCTGACACACACTACGTCGTCAAAAGTATGGGGACACCTTGGCCAGGGCTTGGGTACCCATAATTTTGACACGGTACTGGACTTAACGTTGTGGTACACTGCCGTGTTAAAAGTGTGGACACATGTATATCATATATGTTATATGCCTACATACATCCATAGAGATAATATACCTATAAAAATTTATTTTAATTCATACTTTAGAAAATTTGAAAAACAAAGTAAGTAAAACGAGAATAATTTATTTTAATAAGGCCCGATTTACATTAACGCTCTGCTCTCACTCCGATATCACTACGCTCCAGGTTCGATAAAATATTCTTACACAATAAACAATGAGTGTATTCACATCGTCGCTCTGGTATCCGTCCGATATCAGTCACGGTTCTCTCTCGCTCCAATGTCACTCCAATATCAATACCACTCAGATAATATTTTATCAGAGCGATATCAGACTTGTAATGGCTTGTACCTATAGTGTAAACACTTTTTTGATTCCACTCCACTCCGCTTGCATTCAGTTGTTATGAAAATATATTTGTATCGAACTGAGACCGAACTGAGAGTGTACTCATAGTGGCATTATAATGCGAATAGAGAACGAATAGGTACCAGAAATATATCAGCACTGTAATGTGAACACAAGAAGATTATATCGAATCGGGAGCGTAATGATATCGGAGTGAGAGTGAAGCGTTAATGTAAATCGGGCCTAAATCTTTATTGTTTACTTGGTGCATACAAATATACATTAGTATTACATCCGCCACAATATATTAACTGGTATGTTACACTAACACATTGAACAGGTAACTCACTATCCATGTGAGGGAATCCCTTCCAAAACACGTTGAGTGTAGTTATTACGTGTGTGCTTATATCGTTACAGCACTGTATTTTTTTTTATTTGGCGAATCTCTCTTTAAGAAAAAACATTATAAAATGCAGACAATCTTCCGGCCGACTAAACGTATAACTGTGATCTCACCTTTATCTCGTACAGATATCAACAATGTGATGCACGCACGTTCCTTCACTTGTTTGGTTCGATCCATATATGTGGCTCTCCTTGTCGTGCGAGAATCAGCAAGCCCGTTTTTCTGCAAGCTATCTCTATTTATGTTGAATTCGTACTCAAACGTTTGCATGTTCAGTTCGAATATCTATGCAAAAAGGACAGAAACAGTTTGAATTTGGTTAAACAAGGACAATATGAGTTCGGTACATTTACATATTTACAAACAGTGGGCCTCAAAAATGTTCGACATTAGTATCTCTTATATCGATTTTTCGCGGAATGGAGCGAACAGTTCGCTTTTGGAAGCGATAATTAATGTCAAAAACATTTTTTTAGTAGCTTTTCCGTCATAAAAGTCACGCCAAGGCTTTACTTTATTAAAAGTAAAGTAAGTAACGCACCTAAGAGCTTTTTCAAAACATTTTTTTCAAGACTAGTACAATATCGACAATTTTTTAAGGGGTACTGTATCGATATTTTGACATATTTTATATGTTGTTGTAAAGTTACAACAATATATAATAAACAATAATATGTAATGTAATATACATACATATACGAATACGAATTTATCTAAATACGATAAATACAATATTTGTCAATGGAGATGGAAAAACATTCAAAATCGAACTAGTCGAAATTAAACGAAAACACCACCAATTGAAGAGGTGGATTACAAAAGGCGTTAAGTCGTTTTTTCTCTAATGTGAGATTTTAGTTGATACAGAATGTTCAAGTCCAGCTCTACACGATTTTCGTAGTGCCACCCTTCAAAATGAGCTTAGTCTACTGTAAAATGAATGATGAAAAATGGAATGTTTTCCAAAAAAGCGCTAAGTCAGTGACAGTTTTATTTCAAAACGCTCAAGTCAAATTTACTCGTAAACCATTGCATTTTTTTTTTGCCAATAATAGCTGGTATTTTTTTCCAAATTTGCTTGTAGACAGATTTTCTGTTATGTTAAACACATGAAATAGCTAATAATGCACACAATTTTTTAATATATTATGAGGGTTAATATGTTATTATGAACGTCCAGAGACGGAAGTAAGATATTTGTTTAGAATGTATCATGTGTTTGGTTGTCATTAGTAACGCCAGAAACTTTTAAATGTCTACTATAGTCGAAATCAAGTTATAAAAAGAAAATATATATTAAAAGTATACTTGGAATGAGGAGGTTAAACTGTTTCTTGAATAAAATATATCTGTATTTAAAAAAACTAGGTTTATTTTAACCAACTCAACCCAACTTTTTAAAGGTCTTTTTTTTCTCAATATAATCTATTGAAAATTATATGTATAAATAAGAACAAACAAATAAATAACATCAATAATAATTATTATCTAAAAACTTGAAAATAATTTAAACAGATTACTACATTAGCCTACCTAGATAGTTTTTTACATTTCCTGAAAAATTGCAAAAAGTGACTTAGCGCGTTTTGGAATCCACCTCTTCAATTTTGAATTGAGCTTGTGGTAACAATTGAAATATTATTCATTTTTCGTTCATCAAGATTTCATCCAAGTAAATGAAAATAATTTTTATTAATTTTTAGCGGACCCGCTTGTGATTATGTTCGTCGAAATTTCAAAATATCCATCAAACACACATGCCAGTTTTTTAATTTTTGACCACCGAACGTCAAAATTGGTTTTGTAGATAAAATTGTGGGGATAAATACCATCTGAGATGCGATTAGAGAACGTTCTGAAAGCGAAATTGAGGGGTCTTTTGTAGATTTTTCATTTTTTAAGCACCACAGTTTGCGAATTACTGAACTTCAACGTGGCGTTAATTTTATGTCGGCCATCCTTTGGAAAAGCAATTTTAAGACGTCTTCTCCAACGTAATTAAAATATTGGTGCCTAATTTCTAATTCAGATATTCGTCACTTTTCTTAACTCACTCGGTATTTTGATGACAGCACCTATGCGTCATTTTTAGCGAATTTTCGAATCGAAAAAACAGCTACTACAGCCACTGTCATGACGTGATTTGAACCTGGATCTGGCAGAAATTTGTTTTGAGGTCGTTAGAAACCGAAAACAACATTCACTAAAATTTATATATATATATATATATATATATATATATATATATATATATATATATATATATATGCGTGTGTGTGTGTGTCCGCACGATAGCTCTCGAATGAAATATCCTATTTTTCGAAATTTGGTGAAAATGTTGGAAGTCCCAAATCGTTGAGCGAGTTCGTTAGCCAGGCACGTACGATGCCCGGAACATTTTTTTAGCAATTTTCGTGAAAAGAAATAGTTCTTTGCCAAAATTTCCCACTATTCAAAATTTTTTGCGTCATTTTTTTACACCATTGAAGAGAGCAGAAAAAAATCACATAAAAAAGGTCATTAAACTATTATTCTATGTCAACTAGTTTCCGAGAAAAACTAATTTTTGTAAACGGGAATTCGCTATGTTATGTAAGATGCTGCAACAGGGGTATATAATAAATCTATGCACAATATACAATGACCATATCAGAGTTGCTACATTCTGAATTTCAGTTTATTTTGAAATACTTTTTTCAACTCGTTTAATTTCTACAAAAACTTCTTAATAAATTTTTATATGTTAGATATTGATACAGTATAATCTCTGAATAATACCATTCTCATAAATGCCATAGGTAAAGGGAAGTGTATTTGGTTATTTTAAAGTATGAAGAATTAGGTGTAAATTGAGTATTTTTCAAACTCGACAAAAATATAAAAGAATGAACATTTTTAAAAAAATATTGTAAATAACTTGAAAGTATGGGAGCGCTGTGTAGAACGTTGAAGAAGTTCTGCACAGCGCTTCCACTGGTTGTTGGATTTTATATGATGTATAGTACATGTATTATGTAACTAAGTATAACAGTGACTAACCTCTTTCTAACGTTCCCAGCGCTTCCAGTAGAAATGTGATGGTACGAATAACGTTAAGACCGTTATACACAGCGCTCCCATCTCCCATTGTGGACATCAGTATGCTAATTACGGTTAGTAAAAAGAATATTGAGTAAATTTATAAAGACAAACAATGATAGTAGGGTTTTCAAACCATAAAAACCAGCACAAAAATGATTGCGTTATCGAATTCAAAATTCCCTACAATTGAAATCGATTATAAATGATTTAGATAAGGTGCTTGATGTTGATAGAGTGAGATTTCTAGAAATTTCACTTGCAATAAGTACCTATTAATTTGGCCGTTCAGTTACAAATATATAAAGTACAACCACAGACCAATGAACAGTTAGTGATGAGCAAAATTAGTCTTGGTCTTACAGTCTTGTCTTGGTCTTGCAATTTTTGCAAGACCAAGACTATATATACCAAGAGCAAGACCAAGATCAAAACTATAAGTATGGCTGCAAGACCAATACCAAGACTCAAGTAAGCAAGACCAAGACAATAGCAAGAAAAAAGCAAGGTTCTTGCTAAATTATTTAAATAGTTTAAACGTATAATTAATACCGTAAAGAGAAAAAATTCTGATTTTAGAAGGAAATAATTCGCTAATAAAAAAATGCAAGAAAGTGCAAGATTCTTTAGCAATACCAAGACCAAGACCAAGACCAAGACTGCATTTTGCAAGACCAAGACCAAGACCAAGACTCAAACTGCTCTAGCAAGACCAAGACCAAGATTCCTAATGCAAGAACAAGACCAAGACCTAGACTGTCAAGTCTTGGTCTTGGTCTTGCATTTGCTCATCACTATGAACAGTATTATATATTACTACTAGTATACTACTAAACAAAGCCCAAAAACAGTTTGTAGGCATTTTTCTTAAGGCAGGTAACGGGGTGAGACGGGTGAAATTTAAGGAATATAATTGTCCATTGTCCAATTGACTGTATTGCCCATTTTTGAGCAAATGCGACTATAATTATTGTAGGACATAATTTGTATACGTACGTATTTTGAAAATAAAGCGAATACCACTTTTTTCTTTCTAAATTTTGCAGTTTCTTCTCAAAAAAGTAAAATTTTTTATCAATATTATATTTTTTCAATAATTATTTGAAAACGTTACTATTGATACCATCGGGTATTGCATTAATTACTATATAACAGCATACTATTAAGTCGTATCCTGATCGTATCTGGCTGCTTCAATTATACATTGATATAATTAGTCTATATTATATAATATATAATATGTTCATTGGTCTGTGAGTACAACAGAGTGGGAGCGCTGTGTATAACGATCGTAACACTTTTCGCACTGTCATATGTCTAGTGGAAGTGTTGAGAGAGGTTTGACACCTTTCTACTTAGTTACATAATAAAATTACAAAAATCCTAAAGCAGTGGAAACGCTGTGTATAAGGTTTTAACTTTGTACACAGCGCTCCCATAATATAAAATATTTTACCAGATTTTTTTTTTTTAAATTTCGTTCTATTTGATTTTTGTGACGATGCTTAAGGGGAGGTTTACTTGAGAGTCGTTAAAAAAAATCGATTTTTTTGCAGAAATTAGTAGTTAATTATATGTAGAATATGTTCCCAAAGTGATTTTGCTGAAAGTAATTTAAGGGAAGGTTTACTTGAGATTTGATAAAAAAATCTTTTTTTTTGCCGAAATTGATAGCAAATTATGCGTAGAATATGTTCCGAAAGTGATTTTACTGAAAATAATTTAAAAACAAGATTCTTGCACATCAACCGAATCCAGCTTTCTATAAAAAAAAAATTCAGAAAACGTAGTTCACGCAATAATGAGTATTAAATATAAAATTTTGAAAATACGTTTCTTTATATACATATATTTTATAATATTTCGGAACTACATTTTTGGAACTGGTGGACACGATAACTCAAAAACTATTCGATGGATCCTTTCTTTTAATCTTTTATTTTAAACATAATTCAATTCTTCGGCACCTCTACCTAAGTTCGATACACTTTCAATATTTTTTTTATTTTTAAATTTACTTTAACAAGCGAAAAATAAGACAAAAATCGTAATCAAAAGTTCAAACATCCGCCATTTTGGTTTTCTTTCAGCAATTTATTGATATTATAGGTAGAGGTGTCGGTACTCTTCATATATTTTATAAATCTTTTTTGTTTTTGGATTTCGGTGGTTTATTACCGGCGCAAGGATGTCCACCAACAAGGCATTGGATTTTCGGATCGTCACACTGCACTATCTATAAAATGGACACTTTTTTATATTTTTCCTTGAGAAATTTTTTTTGTGTAGTTTAATACTTAATAAATATGTGCACAAAATTTGAGATTGATATTTACTTCCGTTCTTGAGAAAAGAATTCTAGAAAAATACATAATTTTTAAGGACTCTCGAGTAAACCTCCCCTTAAAGAATGTCTAATTTACACCTAATTAACCATACTTTAAATTTCCAAAAACACTTCTTTTTACCTATGGAACAGCTAGGTTTATGTAAACCTAGCCGGTTCTTTCTTCATGTTTTCTCGGAAACCGGTAGAGTACCCAATTTTTTATTGGCACACCTAAATAACACTTGAGATACACCAATTTTTCGTTCAGTTGTGTTTGGCGATTTTTAAAATTTTTATTTTCGGGACGACTCGGTTTACGAAGGTGTTTCCATACCTCCCAATAGGGATGCTACTACCTTCGTTACACAGTTTCGTCCCACTAACTGAATAATGCCGTTTCCAAACAATAAAAGTTAAACATTTTCATTTATAAATCAGATCCTTCATGCATTAAATTACTATAAAGAAGAAAAAAGTGGCAACATTCTTTTTCTTTGTCAAATTGTTTGACAGATTTTCTCAGAGTAAATTTTACAAGCAAGTACTGTACATTCAAGCTTACAGTGCATACTGGCGTTTAACACGCACCTCAGAATTTCAAGAATTTTTCAAGTTTTTCTATATATTCGCTCTAATAATGCGGTATACATTTATTCTTTTTGGAGAATGTTAAAAAATTTTAAAAATTTTACTTTATATAGTACCATATAGTACTTATCTATGTATTGTTAGTTATTATCGTAGTTGCTCTGAGATAGTCAAGTACAAAAGTATATCTCAAAAAAAGAAATTTTCTTTTATCAAAAATTAAATAATGTATTAATATTCTTCAATATACCACTTGTTTTTTTGCATTTCCACACGCTTATGTTGTAGCGATATAAAAACGTTGTAAAAACGTTGTAAAATAATGTTTATAAATTATATTTCAAAAACAGCGTGGTGAATAATTTTTATTTTTTATTATCGTAGTTGCTCTGAGATAGTGAGGTACAAAAGTATACCTCAGCAAAAAAATTTTCTTTTATCAAAAATTAAATAGTGTATTACTATTTTTCAGTTATTGTATTTGTATACCACTTGTTTTTTTGAATTTCCGCGCGCTTATGTTGTAGCAATTTATAATAATTGTTGAAAAAGCGATGTAAAAACGTTGTAAAATGATGTTTTTAAATTATATTTTAAAAACGGCGTGGTCAGTAACTTTTATTCCTTATTGAATTTGGTTTGTAATTTTGTATTAAATAACATATTAAATTTTTATCAAATTCCTTTGGTACGTTTTCATTTTATTTAAAAAAATAGAGTTTTCCCATAAGAGCCCGTGTTAAAATTACAAAACTTTAAAACCGTTTTTCTAAAAATTGAGATGGTCAATTTTTTGGGGGATAAGGGCTCGAATTATTGGTATTGGATTAAATAAATATCTAGAGAAGTTTCATCAAATTCCTTTGAAAAAATCGTTTTATCGACCAACTACCTTAAATATAGTTTGTAACTTTGTATTTTATAACATATAAAATTTTTATCAAATTCCTTTGACACGTTTTCATTTTATTCAAAACAAAATAGAGTTTTCCCATAAGAACCCGTGTTAAAATTACAAAACTTTGAAATCGTTTTTCTCAAAATTGGGGTGGTCAGTTTTTTTTTCCGGTAGGGGCTTGTATTATTAGTATTTAATTAAATAAATATCTAGAGAAGTTTCTTTAAAATCCTTTGAAAAAATTGTATTATCGACCAGCTTAAATTTTAACTGCTAAAAAACTATCTTTTATTTCTAGGGTACCGAAGCAAAAATCTCAGAATCCTTACATAACAATTTCTCGTCTATTCTGTTCGTTCGTCCATTCGTTTGCCCGTCTGTCAGATCTTCATAATTCTTACATATTTGGAAAAATGAACATGAATTTTTTTACGTATATGCTACAGGTAGCTAAAGGTATTATACAAAAAGTTGTAAGTCATGCGACTTAGGAGAATTTTCAATTTTTTTGTGCCTTTTTAAAGGCTCTTATCTTATTTACCAGAACTGAAAAATTTTTGAATTTGTGCTGCAAGGAAGAAGTTGTAGCATACTTCCAATCTGCAACCTATTTCTCCAAAATGCCGTACCAGTGAGTGAGAGTGACTTGAAATATAAACTTCCCCTCTTGGGGGAGACCGGAAGCAAAATTTTAAAATTCTAGAAATTTCAATTTACAACAATTTTGTCTCCTAAAATCCCGAAATAATTTTTAATTTCTTGTAATCTTTGAATTTAGCAGAATGATCATTTTCATTGAGTTTTTTTAGCTATTAATTATTTATACATGCTTATATATCAATCCGTTACCAATTAGTAACCCCAGTCCTCACTCCTCAACAAGTTTCGTAAATAAAAATGGGGCCGAAAGGTCCCACAACTGCCACATCAGCTTTTTCAAATTAATTATTTAATTTATAATCACAAAAGACAAATACTGAGAAATATAACGATTTACTTTTTTAGCAAATTTCCGAATGGAAAATTGAGCTATTACAGTCATTGTTATGGTGAGACTGGAATTCAGAATTATGACAGAATGTATTTTAGACCAATTTTGATAAGTAAAATTACTATTATTGTTATACGAAATACGAAATATGAAATATATTATTTCTCAAAACGGTAAAATATTTTACAAAATTTTTATGTAATTACAATACTTGACATAATTCTAGGTACCTACAACTAGAGCTTAGCCAGTATCAAGTTTTTTCTGTTAGAAAACAGTTCTGGTTGAAATTTATTGACAAATATTAATTAAATGGGTGAGATCTACCCACTGTTTTCGTAGCGAGATATATATATCTATATATATATATATATATATATATATATATATATATATATATATATATATATATATATATATATATATATATTATATATATATATATATATATATATATATATATATATATATATATATCGCTACCAAAAAAAGTGGGTAGATCTCACCCATTTAATTAATATTTGTCAATAAATTTCAACCAGAACTGTTTTCTAACAGAAAAAACTTGATACAAAATATGGATCAAAAACGGGACCCTTAAAACTTTTTTTAATCCGGCTCTGACCATCTCATCTTTGTACCAGAAATTTTCTGTTTTTAAAAAAACATCTGGGAAACATTTACGACCTAAGCATGTTTACAACATTTTATTGAATTTTAGTCGACCTTTGTTATTAAGAACGATCTTATGCATAATTTAGATAGAGCGGTCTTTAGAAAAATTTTGAAACATACATCATGTAGCCAGTTAATTTGCGATTTTCTCAAACTGTTAATTCCGAAAAAATTCCTGTGGTTTTAGTGTCTACCGGGTGCAATGAGTCACCCCTGAAAAGGACGAGAGTTATTTTCTTTACACCCTGTATACATATGTGTCTGCACGATAACTTTCGAACGAGAATCATATTCTTACAAAACCCCGCACAAATCTTATGGAAATTTGGTCCCGGTTAATTTCTTCGAAACTTTGGGGAATAATAGTTCTTGACCTGTAGAACAAAAGTCTCCATAGGCGCAAAGCTCAATAATGGTCAGATCTTGAGATATATGTAGTTAAATATACGTATACTGTCAATTGAATAACTATCACCAATCAGATGGTGTCGGCAATCGATTCTACTTTTCTGCAAATTTTTTGCCGACAATACGTATATTGAACTACATATATCTCAAAATCTGTCCATTATTGAGCTTTGCGCCTATGGAGACTTTTGTTCTACAGGTCAAGAACTATTATTTCCCAAAGTTTCGAAGAAATTAACCGGGACCAAATTTTCATAAGATTTGTGCGAGTTCCTTTGCTCACAATGCTGGAAGTCCACAAACTTTGGACGAGTTCTTCGAAGTTCTATGCTCTAGAATCAAAAAAATGATTTTTTTACCAAAATTTGCCAACAACTATAAAGTTTTTCGAAATTTTTTTCACCGTATGGCAAAGAATGGAAAAGATCTTATATATGTATAAACAATAAGAGTACACCAATGATTCAAAATAAGGAAAAGCAATTGCATATGTATTGGTCACACGGATATAAAAAAATTTTTTTATATCTGTGTGACCAATGTAATTTTTGTAACTGGAAATTCGCAATGTTATACAGGATGCTCAGACAGGGACACTTTCGTTTAAATTTCTTTTTCTCTCGGGAATATTTCTTAGAAACGTTTCAACGTTGCAAAAATAAAAATTAAACCTTTAAATAATTTTCCGCTACACATGAAATTTTCGAATTTATACACACATATATATCCATTCGAATTGATGATAAATGACGTATTAACTTTTAATATCTTGTTATTATAATGATAAAATGATTTATTGATCCAGTAAGCGTGGCACGGCTTGGCGTAGCAGTTAATAATAATCAAGTGACGCTGAGGAATGAGCGCGGGAGCTAAACACACGTTACACATACACACAAAAGTCGTATGAGGTGAGTAGTGCTTACCGTACACTATACACGAGTACATACATACATGGAAGAATGAAGTGCCATGAAGTGATTATCTCGCTGTACCTATTTTAATAATAATCAAGAGGCACACTTTTGACACACTTTTCAAGTGTCTTCTTACCCTAATATACATACACTATATGCACTAACACATATACAATTATACCTACACACTAGAAATAATACAATAGGTATACATATACGATGTAGGAAAAATTTTTTTATTACTCATGCGGGAGAAGTACTAACTTGGCGCACACATTTCTGTACGCAAAATAGCTGTTTGCCCACTGTACTCTTCCCACATACATTTTTGCGTGCGGAAAGTAACTTTCCACACGCATATTGACAAAAACACACGCAAAATTTAATCAAAACACGCAAAGCCGCCTCTTGATTTTTCATTTAATAAATATTTCATAATTATTTCTATAGAAACCACCAACAAAGTAATTTAAAGAATAATTAATTCAGAAAAAAAAGACGAACACTTACACGGAGAGAAAAATCCTATAATTTTTGTAGAGAAAATTTCAGAAAAATTACCATGCTCCCCTATAATCCGTGCGCGATCGACGACCAAAATAAAAAATACGTGCTAGCATGATAAAATTTAATGTGGTGCTAACACAACTTTTATCACACTCTTATGCATATATATTATAGTTTAATTCTTGTTGTCGTACGCTTTCATTTGCGCATCTGACTCGCGACCTTATGTTGGTTGCACTGTACCTGTAAAAACATGTATACAAAAATGATTGCCAACAATATATTCTAATACATATACTAAAGATAGGTAAATAACAAAAAGATGAATTAAACGATGACATCGTCCTAAGAGAGTGTAAAAGAAACTGACTACTAGCTGTGCTAGCTGCTTGTAACACAGTCTGATAAATCAAGGTGCTTGGTGCGAACTGTCTGACAAACTTTCTTCCACAGTCCACACCTATGGTTCGCATGTAACTCGCTCAGTGAGGTACATTTCATTACAGCGTTCCCAACACAACCAACCTTCTTTCTGTTTTTTTTTTTCTATTATTAGCATGTTAGCATGGTAATTTTTTTAATAAAAACAATTAAAAATTATTTTTTTGTCGGTAATGGAACTTTTTACTGTGCTGTTTTACAAATTTTACGGAGATAATATTACGAAAAGAACATTCCATCCTTTAAATTTTTATGATTAATTATAATCTTTATATTTTTACCTTACAGAATTGAATATGTTCGCCTTTTACACGTCGATTGTAGTGCTGAGCACAGTAATTTTTATAGGAATTTTCTCTCCGTGTAAAAATATTATTTTAAAACGTAATAAAAATGTCAAAAATAGTAATAATAATAGAAAAAAGTATGTGAAATTCGTAATAAGAAATAGTATGTGCAACTCGTGCGGGATTGTCGATTGCCCACTCAAGCGAATGAGCGTACTCTCTACGTTCGTGCGCTCAACTTCGCTTTCGTGGGCAATCGACAATTTCCCGCACTTATTGCACAATATACTATTATGTCTGGTAATAGTATATTGTGCAATAAGTGCGGGAAATTGTCGATTGCCCACGAAAGCGGAATAGACTCATATTATTGGTACTGAATCAAATAAATATCTAGAGAAGTTTCGTTAAAATCCTTTGAAAAAATCGTTTTACCGACCAACTACCTTAATAAAGAACTCAATAATTTGTAACCTATTTCTTGTTCATAGTGGTACAAAACAGTTATTGGTTGGTTTTAGCCAAAGACAATTCATTTTCAAGTGACTTTTATTTTTTACTGGTTTATTTTAAAATGGTTTTTACACTAACGTACAGGACGACCACACTAATGTAGTCATCCGCAAGGCACTTATTTCTTTGTCTACTCTTTGTCTATCACACATAAAATCCTATTATAAATATTATTTTTTCACTCCCAGTATTATTACCGAGAATGTTCTAAATGACTAACACATTGATACGTATGTTGCAGAATAGCACATGAATCACTGATAAAATGATTGTCTAATCATTAAAATTGCTTGTCTAGGCAATTATCCGCAGTGTGAATCAAGTTATTACCAATTATATTAATATCACTTTTGAAATAAAATTTTTTAGGTTAAGTTTCTCAAAGTGAACAAAGAAACATCTTATCAATATTATAGAGTGGAGGAAACTTATAAACAATTTGTTTGATTTAAAAATAAATAATTTAACTCCACAATGTCATAGTGAGTTGATTTTTAGGCCCAGCTGTAGGTTTTCGATTGCGTTCGTTCTTGCGGTTATACTTACAAATAAAAACTTATAAACAAAAGTTATTAAAATTCTATCACTAAATTCATAGAGATTCATTTTTTTTAAGAAAGTAATTCATTTGACAATAACATATTATTCAATGAGCTGGTAATGTTAGCTATTACTCACGAAGATGAAATTGTCACACGAGCAGTGTTAGCAACCCTGAAGAGTGAAATTATTGTGCTAGGGTCGTAAAATTATAGTAAATTTGAAAAAATTATAGTAGATTAGAAAAAATAACCGCCAAATTCAATTTTATCGCATTTTATATCGGAAGGCGAGAGCGGCGACCTTTTTTTTTTTTGCTCGCCAGTTGTCAAAATGCCGGAGGACTATATATATATTGAAATCACGATTGATCAGCAGTCATCATTTCGGCGCCAAATGAGAAACATTTTGTAATTAATTACGAAAAATTTGTTTTTTCGGTCTAAAAATATGGTTTATAAAAATTATAATAGATTTAAGAAATTATAGTAGATTTAAGGATTATTGTAAAGGCATGATAGTACATAGTAAAAAGGATGTAATTATAGTATGTCTACTATAATTATAGTACGGTTGCTAACCCTGCACACGAGTCGAGTTTACGAGGCGAGTGTCGTAATACATCTGAGTGAGTAATAGCCTTTGCAAACGAGTAGAATACTATATTTTTTCTACGACTTTTTTCCTTTTTGATATAAATAGAATTGAGTATAAATTTTAAATCAAAAGAAAACAATTTTAAATCTATCTCTAATTTCATTAAATGGCCGATTGCACCAACATTTTTAATCGGCCGTTAGGACCTTAATCAACGATTAACTTTAACTGTAGTTAAAATCTCTGAAGGTTAGTTTTTGTTAACAGATGATTAAATCGTCCGTTAAGTTAATGGATGGATATTGGGCAATTAAATATTTAATCAGAGTTTAGTCCATATTTTGATGCTAGTTTCCATAGTATTTATATTTATTAAAATTTATATTTAATTTTTTTTCTACTATTAAAATATACTTTTGTGTAATTTCAATTAAAATTTTCTTTTTCTGTAAAATATTGGTATCTATTTCATTTTTCCATTTTTAAATCGAAAAATATCTTCACAATCGTCAAATCACAGTTTCAAAATGTTTTATAATACGTAAACATAAATTATATATTTTCTAATATTATATAAATCAAGTAGGCGCTACCTATTTCAAAATATGCAGATTTAAATTTTTTAACCATGTGATATTATCAACTTACTAGCATTTGCTTCTCTTGTGTCTCATTTCATGTCCTATACTTAAAAACAAATCAGACACCGTTGCTAGTCAAAATTCACCGTTAACGGACATTAGTTAACCGTTGGTATATTTTAAATAGTGCAACAGACAAATCGGAGTTAGTTAATCTCTGATTTACTAATGGCCATTAAGTTCTAATTAAATTAATGTTGGTGCAATCGGCCATAAATGTTCGTATATAATATCTATGGAAACGATCAAAATAAAATTCAAATTGTTTTCTTTACTTACGTGTTACTACGCAACATATATGAAATTAAAACTTATATTTTTCAGAAAACAAACGCCAACCCATTGAATAATGGCTAATACGACGATTTCATTGTTTAAAAGGTATTAAATAATGATCATTCCTCCACACCTTTGAATAATGCCTAACTTTCTCAATAATAACGGCTATGTAATGAGTGTGTTCTTCAACAGGAGTAGAAAACTTTAATTATAGTAAACTTGACGGAACCCTCAAATAAACCTCGATAAGCTTTGAATTTATGCCGCCTGCTAAAGTTTCGAAAATTTTGTACTTCGAGACGTCAACCTGAATATTGAAAATTCTAATCCGATAACACCAAATATGTATCATACAAAACTTAATAAAATTAATTAACAAAAACAATACAAATCAAAAATCAATTAATTTTTAATCTTGTTTATTACGTGTACTACTACACGCAAGCAGGTGAAACTGATCAGTTACTGATTTTAACATTTTTATATGGCTTTTACTTTACGACGTGACTGTGTGGTTATACGAATGTCCTATACCAATTTTATAAACAGCAGATGGTCATGCGACCTCTATCGATAATGAGTTGTTATTAAATGAACCACCTGCTCGACTCAGATGGCTGTTTTGGTACACTGTGATTTACAAATGGTCAGTCATACAATCAATGCCTACAGATTTAAAATTTACATTTTTAAAAAGGATTAAATGAATAGGAGTACCGGAGCCGGATTAATTTATTTTTGGGCCCTAGTCATTTTCTTCTTACTGAATCCCAACTTTTCAATATTCTTTTAATAAGCAAAACGAACCTCTCCACACCTCGGGACTTTGAGGGACAAGTCCTCATTGATCGAAAATACCCTTGACAATCAAAAAAAGTTCATGTTAAAATATACAAAATTGACAATTTGACTAGAACCTTAAGGGGAACCACTGGTGTGACCGCCCCTGAAAAAAGGTGATTTTTGGAAAATTTTTTAAAGAAAACTACTGTATGGAATGTTTTAATATTTTAAGGATATATTCGTTGGTATATAGTAAATTCATGATAAAATTTTTGGACCAAAAAATTGAAAATTCAGTGAGTTATTAGCGATCTCCCAAGGCTCCAAGAAAAAAAATAAGTTCCCCCACTGCCGCAATGATAGAGACCTTCACAATGCCTGGAATCAAAAAAACTAAAAAGTCTATTAAACTAGAAGGTATTGCCCGTGCCATGACCCTCAATCGAAGAAAAAAAGTTGAAATTTAACAAAATGGTGGAGTTTTTTAAAAAAAAAAAAAAGTTTCAAATTTTGCGCGAAAATTTGATGATTTTTGCATCATGTATGCATGATGATGTAGTTTTGCAAAAACTAGATTTTTTATTCGATCGGAAAACTGGAGGTTCATGGCACGAAGAAACATATATAAAAGAAGCTGAAATAAGAATCAAATCGATCGAATGACTTGTCTCCGAGTTATAACTAGCAAATTTGAAAAATGTAGTTTTTCTCTACTTTACCTTTCAGTTTTAATCATTGAGAATTTTTTTTTGAAATTATTTACGATGTACGTACTATAACGGTCATAGTAAAACTAGATGAGTCGTTTAAATGTGCCAGGGTCTAGCTTCTCCACAACATGTGACTGGCAGCAACGTCCAGAAACTCCCAAACTATCAACCTTCATACATTTCTCAATACCTCAAAGTTAATAATGAAAATCAAAATCCGCTCTTCGGATGGCTGTAACTCAAAAACTATTTGAGATATGCGCTTGAAATTTTAGTATGTTATTTTTGAAGGTATGGACTATCGAAACATGTAAAATTCGAATTTTTTCAAAATATCACACTAGTGGTCCCCCTTAAAAAAATTTGGCCCTAGATATTTGTCTCATTTGTCTATACGATATTCCGGCCCTGCGTAAAGCAACAAAACCTTGTTTATGGGAACATTTGACGTTTGAAAATACACAATCAGTTGTGGTCGCAAGACCAACACCAAAATCAATACTTGCAGACTTTCTACAAACGGTTCTAGATTTTCGAAAAGACTTTCGATTCCGAAATATTCTAAAATATTCCAGACGGTTTCTGGGAGATCGACGGTAATTCCTGTTCCGGAACATTCGAGAGCATTGTAGAATATTCTAGAAACTGGAAACGGAAGTCAAAAATCTTCTGGAAGTCCAAAATTTTCATTTTTTTAATCCACATTTAATAGGTGCAGGCTGATTTTGTCCAAATGAAGTGGGGGTAACTTCAGCTAGTTTCCTTATAAATATCGAAATATATTTGAAACTAGAAACATGATATTTAAAGACAGCTGTCTAGCTAAGCAGGTACCTCAATTCATTTTAATGGGTTGTGCAAAAAATAATTGTTTTGATAAAACTTTAAATGACCTGAAAAATTGATATTCAGATTGAATATTTTTAATGGATCACTGCAGATGGCATGGCTAAAATAACAATCAAAAGCAGGTAGAACAGGTGCGATTATTATATTGGTAAATATTTTGGTAGGTAAAGATTTATTTGTTAATATTGAAAATACCCCTGTCGCAGCGTCCTGCATAACATAGCGAGTTTCCGATTATAAAAATTAGTTTTTCTGGGTAACCAGTTTATACACAATGTTGGTTTAAATTCTTTTTTATCTGATTTTTCTCCTCTTTCTAATGGTGTAAAAAAATGTTGCAAAAATTTTTGAAATTGGGAAAATTTTAGCAAAAAGAAATTTTTTTCACGAAAAATGCTCAAAAAAACATGCTTACGGCATCAGACGTGTCTGACTAACGAATTTCCAACATTTTCACTAAATTTCGTAAAAATAGGACATTTCATTCGAGAGTTATCGTGCGAAAACACACACACAGACACACACATACATATATATATATATATATATATATATATATATATATATATATATATATATATATATATATATATATATATATTTATATATATATATATATATATATATATATATATATATATATATATCCATTCTGGAAACTCGCTAAAAGCATGTATAATAAAACCATAAATAAATGAAATAACTTTTGAAATGGGGTAACTATTGATCAGAAATTTATAATCATATAGAATTATTTCATTCCTTGAAACAGTTAGCATCCTGTGTTTAGTTCAATTGTGTCACTCCAGAAACATTTGTGTCACTCCGGAAACATTTGTGTCACTCCAGAAATATTTTATGAGCAACAGTTCCTTTAATACATATATAAATATGTTAACTACTGATTACTGTCATACTGGAAAAAAGTCATTTCATTTAATTCTGGTCGTACGTTACCTAAAATCCATCTACATTATGAAATTTTTATTTAGAAAATCTTCACAGTCAGAATCAAAAGTTTGGAATTACAGATAAAATTTCGCATATTTCATGTTTCTGTATTGTAGTAGTTGATGAAACATTCGAATTCCCTTGAAATGTGAGCTCATTTAAGCTAAGATAAGCTGTAAAAAAATAGAAAACGTGCATTAACACACATTTCAAAATTAGGTTTTTGAAGAAAAATTTTTTTTGTTGTAAATGGAAAGATCATATACCTATAAGTTTTATAAGAAAACTCTTTTTATTTTTTCCTTAAGGGGAGGTTTACTTGAGAGTCGTTAAAAAAAATCGATTTTTTTTTTTGCAGAAATTGGTAGCTAATTATGTGTAGAATATGCTCCCAACGTGATTTTGCTGAAAGTAATTTAAGGGAAGGTTTACTTAAGATTTGATAAAAAAATCGATTTTTTTTTTGCCGAAATTGATAGCAATGATATGTGCAGAATATTTTCCCAAAGTGATTTTACTGAAAATAATTTAAAAACAAGATTCTTGCACATTAACCGAATCCAGCTTTCTATAAAAAAAATTATAAAAACGTAGTTCATGCAATAATGAGTATTAAATATAAAATTTTGAAAATACGTTTCTTTATATATATTTTATAATATCTCGGAACTACATTTTTGGAACTGGTGGACACGATAATTCAAAAACTATTCAATGGATCCTTTTTTTTTAATTTTTTATTTTAAAGATAATTCAGTTCATCGGCACCTCTACCTAAGTTCGATACACTTTCAATATTTTTTTTATTTTTAAATTTACTTTAAAGAGCGAAAAATAAGACAAAAATCGTAATCAAAAGTTCAAACATCCGCCATTTCTTTTCTTTCAGCAATTTATTGATATTATAGGTAGAGGTGCCGGTACCCTTCATATATTTTATAAATCTTTTTTGTTTTTGGATTTCGGTGGTTTATTACCGGCGCTAAGATGTCCACCAATAAGGCATTGGATTTTCGGATCGTCACACTGCACTATCCATAAAATAGACACTTTTTTATATTTTTCCTTAAAAAAATTTTTTTGTGTAGTTTAATACTTAATAAATATGTGCACAAAATTTGAAATTGATATTTACTTCCGTTCTTGAGAAAAAAATTCTAGAAAAATACATAATTTTTAAGGATTCTCGAGTAAACCTCCCCTTAAACGTAATAATTAAGAAGTTATATTAAATTAAAAATAAATTTTTAAACTTAGAACCGATAACGGGCCGATAGATTCCGAGCGCTTATGTGACGTAATAAAGGTTATGTGGTCTGAACATAGCTACATTAGTGTCTTTTTATTTTCCTTATCTTTTAATAGATTATAAACCAAGAGCTACTGGCCAATTTGCGATAGTCATTTCAACACGCGTTAAATTGAGAAGATAGAATCTTGGATACATACTCTACGTAGAAATTCAGTTCTGGCAAGCCTATTCGACTCAACCCGGTCGAATAAGCTTGCCAGAACTGAATTTTTATGTAGAGTAAGTAGTATCCAAGATGCTATCCTCTCAATTTAACGCGTGTCGAAATGACTATTGCAAATCGGCTAGCAGCTCTCCTACTATTATTGTTGCTATGAAATTATTGTTACTATGAAATTACTGTTGGTCTGAAATTGTTGTTTTTATCCAAATTATTGCTTGCTATAAACTTCACTGTCGAAATATCGAAACTAAAGAAATATCGAGCTTGTTTTGTACCACTTTGTGATAGCAATACAAAAATAAATCCGGAAAAAATGTCCCTCAAGATTTTGAACGTCGAAATCAATGAAACAACCACCAATAATTTTTCCTACCAAATTTTAATAATTCTGAAACTTTTGACATATTACCTTTATGACGTCACAGACATCGCGATCTTTTGTAGTGCTGTTTTTAACCAAATGATATTTTTAAAAATTTTTCAAGTTTTATTTAATTTATTATTTATTATATATCATTTTTAAAAAAATTTTCGTATCGATTATCAATATTATTTATGATGTAGATTTGAAATAAAACAAATCATTTTTATTTTTTATTCAAAAACCCAATTCTAATCGCTAATGAATCAGTCAATTCTAGAATTGCCTGATGATTTTACTCAATAATTATCTGGGACAAATTTCGAAACTGCGCTTACCAATATTTCCTACTCTTTGTTCAGATTTTTATTTATTTATTTACTTGCTGCAATTAATTTATTTTATAGAGGTACGACTAATATTCCAATGTGGTCAAACATACAGTCGTGGGCAAAACAATTACCACAGTCACAAAAAAATTCAAGAAAAGAATCTCAGAGTCCATAATATAATACATACATAGTATGAACAGAGTTAGCCGTACTTGAATTTGCTGATGTACCAAGTATGGTGTAAGCTTGGTTGATTAATCATATTACTTCATTTTAGTATCGGCATCAGTGTTATAAAACCAATTTTTTATAACACCTGCTTCTAAAGTTCAATATTCGAGCGTTGTGTAGTGGGCGTAAAGAGCAGTTTTTTATATCATTGTAAAACAAATGACAGTAACTGTGCGCGAAAGTACAAGTGTGCGTGAAAGTAGCTAAAACTATGCGAGAAAATAATGATATTCATTTATCAATGATAATCATATTCAAATTAACATGGAAACGATCAACAAATTAATAAAAAAAACAACAACGTTCTACAAATTAATAAAAATTGCTTAAAAATAATTAATTTTTTTCTCTCTATTAAACTTTAGTAGCCGTCGTTATAAAAAATTATGTTCGATACGTATGCGTAAAGAGAGGTTTCCGGTAGGCTTAAATTGGGGCACTCGCTAAAGGGACTGACGTATACACAACGAGATCTCGTGCGCTTACGCACTCGATCTCGTTGTGTATACGTCAGTCCCTTAGACTCGTGCCCGAATTTAAGCCTACTAGAATACCTCTCTTTACGCATATGTATCGAAAATAACTATTTTTAAAGAAATATTTAATTTTTTTGAAATGACAATGGTTTGCTGTAGTTTTTGAAATTCGTAAAAATAACAATTTGGATATGAGGAAAAAGTAAATTGAAACAACTTTTCATTCGTAAGTAAACTGAATAGATGCACTAAATACTGATATTTTTTTAAACATCAAATTTCATATAACGTTTATTTCTTTTCAATACAATGAATTTCGAATTTTTAAATCGAATTTTGTGCAACTTTTTTTATATGGTTTTTAAATCAAGAGACAGTAAGAAACTTAAACAATAACTATAACAACTTTCTTTGATAAAATTACTTTTTAATGGTTTTTAAGCATTTAATGAGTACATTGCATAAGAATATAAGTTATTGCATTATTTACAGATGTATTTTTCACAATTTTCATAATATACGTATTATAAAAATGAAATAAAATGTTCCCACGTGTAAATTAATGCTTTATCTTGCTTAGAGAAGTATCTTCTAAGGAAATAGTGAGGTTTTGAGCGTTTTGAGTTATGTGAGTTACATATTTACGATGATACTTTTTTGAAATTAAATTTTTTTTTACGCTCTGGACCGGACTAAAGTTTTTATAGCTATTTATAATGTTTTTGAACCTCATAAAAAAAGCTTCAGCTGTATTTTGAATATTGCAAATTCAAAACTTTTCTGTATTTTTCTGTTAGGTAATCTTATAAACAATACAACGGTATTCACTTGATAGATAAGACGTCTCGAAACACCTTCTTCGCGTCACAGTTTTCTAACTCCCTTGGTGGGTGTCACGTTTATTTTGAGTGCCGCTGTATGTGTACAGTGCATATGGAAAAATAATACGAACACACGGTTGCATATATGCAAAACAATTTTTTTTTTGCCTTATTCTAATCGCAGTAATACGTATCATATTACTAATAAAGTAAATAAGGGAAAGTTACGCTGGCCACAGTTAGTTTATATATCTGCCATTTGATATAGTCAAACACCACATACATAGGTAGTAGGCACTATCTAGCACGTAGTAAATACTAGTTCGCCTATTTTTATATGCAGTTACACGATGTAACCGAAATTGGTCCACTCTTTATTAGATATATCACAACTTTAATAAGGTAACGATTTTTCAAAGGACTTTAACGAAACTTCTCTAGACATTTATTTAATTCAATACCATTACTAATACGAGCCTATATCGAAAAAAAAAATTTACCGCCGCACTTTTGAGAAAAACGGTTTCAAAGTTTTATAATTTTAACACGGGCTCTTTTGGGTAGTTGACATAGTCACACGATTTTTTGAATAAGATGAAAATGTGTCAAAGCAATTTGATAAAAATTTAATATGTTATAAAATACAAAGTTACAAACCATATTTAATAACAAATAAAAATTATTAATCCGGCCGTTTTTGAAATATAATTTATAAATATCATTTTACAATGTTTTTACACCGCTTTTTCAATAATGATTTTATATTGCTGCAACATAAGGGCGTGGACATTCAAAAAAACAAATGGTATACAAATATAATAACTGAAGAATATTAATACATTATTGAATTTTTGATAAGAGAAAATTTTTTCGCTGAGCTGTACTTTTGTACCTGATTATCTCGCACCAAATACTGTAATTGTTAATACAATAAAAATTGTTTTTATTATTAGAAGGGAAAGTAAGAAAAAATAAGAAATTGGAACATTTTTTTGGGATAAAGTTACTTATTGACTGTTTTTAATCATTTAATCAGTACATTAAATAAGAATATAAGTTATTACATTATTTAGTTTCTTTACGTACCTATATATTCATCGCAATTTTTGTAATATTATAAAAATGGAAAAATATTCTCATGTGTAAGTTAATACTTTATCTTCTTTAGAAAAACAACTTCTAAGGAAATCGTGAGGCTTTGAGCATTTTGAATTACCGTCAAAGGGGACTATTTGAAAATGGTGGGGCTATTTGGAACAAAAAAAAAATATTCTCTTAAAGAAGAGTTTTAAAAAAGCCTTAGTTTTAAACTCTTAAGGAACATCCCCTTTTAAAGACGCATTAACGTTATGAATTGTTCAGAAATTAAACAGACATAAGCGCTGAAATCTTTCTCTTTTTTTTTGTTCCAAATAGCCCAACCGTTTTCAAATAGCACCGTTTGACGGTACGTATTTTCTATGAAACTTTTGTATACAGTTCCCGATTTTTTGAGTTTTTTTTTCTTTTATTTTTTTTTTAAATCGGAGGTAGCAACAAAATCTGAACTACGGCAACAAATTAGCACAAAATTAATTAATAGTTGTGACATCATTTAATGATGGTGGGGGGTACAGGTTATGTGGGTAAATAAAAGCCCTTGATAAAATTTAACGAAACGCTCTTAAAATCTTGGACAAAATGAATGTTTGATTAAAATTGTCCCTCCAAAGCCTGGAGCAGCGATTCCCAAACTATGTTCAGCGGGACACTGGTGTTCCGCAACTAGTCATTAACTGTCCCGTGAAAACATTTTTAAAAATATAATTAAAAATTGCTGGTTAACGGTATTTTTGATAAATTGTTTAAGTAATGTTATTTAAATTTTTTAACCGGTTAACTTTAAACTACAAAACAATTTTTTTCTCGTCAACCGTATTGAAGCTAGTATCCCTTATAAAGTTTAGAACTTGAAAAGTGTTCCGTGTTGAGAAATACTGTCCTAGAACATCAAAAGAGTGTAAACCACTTTTTTTCTGAGATTCCGAAATAAAATAAATGATCGTGAGTTTAAAACTTCTACCAAAAGTCTAGCAATTTTGATCTCAGGATTTTTCCAGACATCTGGAAAAATCCTGAGATCAAAATTGTTTCCAAAAGGGATTCAAAATAAACAAACAGCTTCTCCAAGTTTTGTTCAAATGAATTCGAGCCTAAAACGACATAGGTACTTTTTCTAGTGTCTAAAGATACTTTCAAGAGTTTTCGAAAATTAGTTCAATATCCAACATTTGACAATATTCATTTATATTTTTAATATATTTACCAGCATTGCCACCATAACATTTTTCTTTTTATAAATTAAGGGTTCCTACAAATGTCCGTATCCGCATCGACAAATGCGAAACATCTGCATTCACATTCGCATTGTTTTACATAGTGCAAATATAAAGTGGATACGAATTTTTGAAAATTGAAGCACAAATTAAGTGGAATGAACAATTTTTCAAAGCCGTTGTATAACAAAACTCGTATCTCTAAATTACAGATATAATTGACCTTTTTGGGGTTCCGTAAAAAAAAGAAAAACGGAACCCTTATGAGGAGACTTCAATGTCCGTCCGTCCGTCCGTCCATATGTCACAGCCATTTTTCTCAGCAACCCTTGCTACCAGTAAATTGAAATTTGGTACACTAGTAGAAGTCATTTGTCTACATCTATTCCAAGTGAAATAATTTTAGAAATCTTTTTATATTTGTTCGAAAAAGGGATAGAAATGGGGATTTTAAATTTAAAAGTGCGATACCAAGGTCAAGTGGGATATCATTTGAAAGGGCTTTGTTTACACATTTCAAAACCATTTTTGTTAAATTTTAAGTCGCGTTAGTTTTTGAGTTATAGCCAAAAATGTGCGAAAAAATACCGTTTCCCCCTCTTAGCTCCGAAGTTTCCGAACCGAGAAATCTAAAAAAAATCATACAAATATGAGATTCCATACAATTATATTACAGGAAGAATAAAACGAACTTCCAAATGTCTATAGTTTTTGAAGAAAATGGAAAAAAATTTGGCTGGAGTTCCAAAAACCATATACCTCCGATTGAGCTGAAATTTTCTTTATACAATATTTTTAGGTTCGGAAGTTACCCCTTAAAGGAACTTTTGACGACACGGGCCAGAAGTTGTATATATCTGAGGGTCCAAAGTAGGAAAAATTAGTAAGTATAAGGGATACCGGACAGATATACTATTGAATGTCTACGACGGAATAATTGAAATTTCATTTATATACTCTTTTTGGCCTAAGAAACTACTTTCTAAACTAATTTTTGTAAACACAGACCGGAAGTGTGTTTTTTAACCCATTGAATACAGATCACGCTGAAAGACGGTTTCCGTTACCATGGTAAGAAGAAACTAAAGGCAGACTCTTATAGAATTTTATGAATAAGATAAAAATGGAAGAATAAATTTTTCCGATATCCTGCTTAGTTTTCGAGAGTGTCAGATTTCTAAAACTTACAATAGGGATGAGATAATGTATTGTATACATAGTGATATTTACATTTACATAGTATCAATTTTTATGAATATAAACATTCATTTAAACAGACTGTATAATATAGAATATACATATAGCACAGATATTATACGGAACCCTTGGTGTTCGAGTCAGACTCGCATTTATCGAACTTGTTTAAAATTTCATGCAATTTTTGTAAGACTTAAAATTTCCAATTTAAAGTGTTATAACGTACATCCCTTATTATACGAAACACTTTCTTATTAACCCTTTTCATCAAGAGAAAATGTTATAAAATTCAATTTAAATTATTACCTATACCTACCTACATTTCCATTAAATATTACCGTAATGAAAATGGATTAAAAAGGATCAGTTTCTGGAACTTCTATATATGAATTTTAAAACGAAAAATATGTATAATTTCGGGATTGGATTACACACTGAAGTAGATAACTAACTATATTGTGAACAAAATACTCGGAAATATTGTATTGTTTTTAAAATAAATACCAATATTAATATTATTAAAAAAGGTTATTTAATACTTTAATACAAGTAAGTATAATGTTATCGTAATGCCGCACTCGTTTGAATGAAGCAGAATATAATATACATACAAAATACGTATAACATATGCTTACAATGCAACGTTAGTTACCTGTCTAACGTACCCAAAACAAAAGTTACAATATTGTATGAAACCAATTCACCTTATAAGTGTATGAGTCATCCATAGAAAATAAAAATAAGCTAAAATTATAGAGACATTACTGACAGGCAGTCAGTGGCACCGCTATAACTTATTTTTTAGGGTACGTTTAGACTACGACACTACATATACACCGTACACTCGATTAGAGATGTCGATTTTAAATCGACTAATCGAAAATCGATTAATCGAAGCTTCAAAAGTCGATTCTTTTTCCAATTATTATTAAAAGTAAGAGATTGATAACCGATTTTTTCCAAAAATAATTTCATTTTAATTGTAGGCTAAAAGCCCCTATACCGGAACACCATCCAATACTGGAACAGTTTTGACATTTATATATTAATGAAGTTATTTCTGAAAGAAACCTCTGATAACAAAAATTATTATTAATAGAATGAATATTTTTCAATTTAAATTCACCTCGCATTTAACCTTACTTAAAGAAATAAATATGTAAATGTCAAAACTATTCCAGTATTAGATACCGTTCCATAATGGGGGCTTTTACGTTATTTTGAACGTTGTTACGATATATATCCTACATTGACGTCTAGATGTCACTCTATGTGTCATATTACTCATATTACACGTCTGTTTGTATATCGGTCTAGTGTTATTAATATTTCTTTGTTTTTATATAGGTGTCAACATTTTGTAAAAGGAAAACATTAATCAATAAAAATTTTTAGGTTGTATTTTTTTAAAAACATATTCATTGGATTAAGAAAACTTGCTTTCATACTTATTAAGAAAAAAAATGAGTGTTTAATTTATTTGTTAATTTTTATAAGCCAGTTTAATTACACACCTAAAAATAGTGTTCCGGTATAGGCACTTTTACGTTAATTCTACAAAGAAACATGTGTTAAAATGAAACACCAAAAATGTTATTGTTAATTGTCACTTTTTACTCGTTGTTATCATCGAACTCTCCATATGGCTCTATATAACTACATATACATATATACGCACTATCTTGTTCAGTTGAAGACTATTAATACAAAAGGAAGAAAGACCACCTATGTGGCAAACGATCGCTTTCCCACAAAAGCGATTTATTTAGAAAACAATTTTTTGTCAGTTTGTTTGAAATATTTGAGCTTTGTCACTTTTCACAACAAAAATCGTATAAACACGAGTCGACTTTCGGCCATTACGCCATCCTTAGGTGAAAAACACAACAGTTGTGTTTTTCACCTGAGGATGGCGTAAAGGCCGAAAGTCGACTCGTGTTTATACGATTTTTGTTGTGAAAAGTGACAAAGCAACGATCCCATGTTTTTTTAATATGCATTTTCACAAAGTAAACCTTTCCAATATTAATTATTTATCAGCTAATTTTATTAAACTTTTCAAAATTTCGATTTTTTAGATCGATCTCACAGAATCGATTTTTTTAAGCGATTTTTTTAATCGATTCTTTTAATTTCGATTTAAATCGATCCAAAAATCGATCTTTTTTTGGAGAATCGACATTTCTACACTCGGTGTATACACCGAGTGTCTATGTGTGCATACAAGTGTCTGTGATTGCGACATTTATTGCGGACACCATAATTTGTGTCGAATCGTTGGTTGTGTAAATACGTTGTGTCCAAGTATCTCTTGTGGCTAATAAGTTTTCAAACAAGTTCGACACTTTTCCATACACTCACATAAGACAGATCGATTCTAGCTGGTGATCGAGCACTAGCTGTTTCGTTCTTAAAATTTTATCTATGTGTGAATAGCTCGGACACAAATTCCGTACATTTATGTACAGACACTATAATTAGTGTAAACAGTAAAGAAAGTTATGTCTGACATTTGTGTCGCAATTTGTGTCGTAGTGTAAACCAGCCTAAGAACGATTTTATGAAAATAATCAGAAGATTCGGCAAATAGCAGTTTTTTACAATTCTTAAAATAAAGTATTTGTTGCTTTCATTTCATCAAATTATTAGTCTTTAAATTGTTAATAAACAGATATCTAAACCATTTACTTTCAATATAAGTTAAAAAAATTTCAATAATAGTTTTCAGAAAACAACACTCTTTCTTAAATTGCGTAAAGTCCGACACTGATTAATTCAAAGTGCTCAAGGGCAGATAGACCAACCAACGCGATGACAACAATGACGAATCTGTAAGGGTTTCATGATTTAAACGACGAAATTCTAAAAAACAGCCAAAAAAGACCAGTGGAAGTACTGAATTTAGATCAAGGTGGAGGCGCGGTAGATAAACATTTTGTATTTAATATTAAATTCTTACATTTTTTAGTAATTTTTTTCAGTCTTAAACACTTAATGGAACAAATACCATTTAGAACAAAAAAAATTTGAAAATTCAAAAACATCATAAATAGCTATAAAAAGTATAGTTCGATTCAGATTTTACAAAAAACTTTTTTTGTGCAGTTGGAACGGACCGCATAAAAAAAGTTTCATCGAAAAAACATCACTCAAAACGCTGAAAACTTGGAAATTTCCTTAGAAGTTGCTTCGATAAACAAGATAAAGCATTAATTTACACGTAGAGACATTTTATTTCAATTCTATAATATTATGAAAATTTTGAAAAATACATCTTTAACAAAATTAAATGATGCAATAACTTATGTTCTTATGCAATGTATTGATTAACTGCTTGAAAGCTGTTAAAAAGTATTTTTATCAAAGAAAGTTATTATAGTAATTGTTTAAGTTTCTTACTGTCTCGTGATTTTGATTCACATTATGCATTTTAATGACCATTTTTTACAAACCGTATAAAAAAACGGCATAAAAAAATCGCACAAAAAAGGACCGCATAAAAAAGAGTTCAGCTGTACTTCGAAATATTCAGAGCGATATTTGAAGTTCTTCGTACGTTTTAACTTCTAGTCCTTCAAGAGCATGAAATAGAGTCTGTGGCTTATTTATAAATCTATGTATGTACATCACATTGTGTGATATTACATACCGAAATTTTAAACACGTTTTTCTCGAAACGCTATTTTAACAAATTTGACCTATTGTTTTGAAATTTATACCAAATATATTTTATATTATTACCTTCTGATTATTATCTTGAAAGACAATACTCTCTAAAATTATAGTAAATAAAAGTTCAAAAACAAGTTATGCCTGAATTTTTATCGCGATCAAGGAACAGTTACCTTAGGGAAGATGTTTTTGTACAGGTCGCCTAGCTGCCATAAAAATTCAGCGA
Source organism: Brachynemurus nebulosus (assembly GCA_035578155.1). Taxonomy (NCBI): domain Eukaryota; kingdom Metazoa; phylum Arthropoda; class Insecta; order Neuroptera; family Myrmeleontidae; genus Brachynemurus; species Brachynemurus nebulosus. The sequence continues at coordinate 4,582,544 of JAPWDM010000030.1, forward strand.
CAACTGGTTTTTTGATTATTTTTTAAAGACAATTTAACTCATGTTTTTTCATTTTTACCGTGGGAAAAAAAAGTTAGGACAAATTTTTACAGCGAAAAAAATAGTACAAAACATTTAATTGGCCATTTCATTGTAGGGAAACACGACAAAAACGAAACAAAAATTCCTATTGGCTGATTTAACTGATTTCAGAACTATAGTAACAATATATTAAATTATACATAATATGAATTAACTCTTTGCACTCAAGCAAAAAAAAGTGAGTTGTAAATAGGCTGGTAAGACATGTAGCACATGACAACGACCGACGTTCTTTTTTTGACGGATTCTTTTGACGTTCTAACCTTGTTTCCCCAAAGTTGAATACTAAATGCGCTAAATACGTCCTCAATGCTGTTTTTATTAGTTTTTAATTTTAAAAAGATAATTCAACGTGATTTTGTATTATTTTATTTACAATTTTTCTAATAAATGAATGTGTTTGCAGTTATTAAATAAAATATTCATGTAATGTGAAGTATGAGCAGTCATTACAGTTCAACATTCAGTGTGTCATGTGGTACATGTCTTATGATCCAACAGACAAAACACCTTTAAATATGGTAAAGTTAATGGACAAACCACCTTGTCATGCTGTACATGCTGTACTATTTTGTTCCTTAAATTATCTTACCGTATTACACTTGAGTTTTATATTTTTTCTGAATAAATTTATGTTTTCTACAACTCAAATATCTTGCCTAAAAGCAATTTAACTCGAAGAACTGTCAACCCAAAAACGCTTCAGCTTCGCTGTCGCGGTTTTGTTAGTTGACAGTTCTTCTCGTTAAATTGCTAGGTAACAAATTTTCGTTAAGCATACCCAAATTTACTCGAAAAAATACAACCCTTTAGTGTAATAAGAATTGATAATTTTTAATGTTCGCTTTACAGGCACATTTTAAAAATAAATGAACTTTCCATCAAGCCCGACGAGAGGGTGGGGTAGCCGAGGTTGTAGCCCTGGGACCCGGCTTGAAAAAAGGGGCCCGCAGCGGTCAGTAGGGGCCCGGGAAAAAGTAAAATTTTTTTTTTTTGTTTGTCACATATTTCTTTGGGGAGAAATTTTTAAGACATGTGCTTTATTCCCAGGGCCCGCCATTTCTCTCCACGGCCCTGCTTTTCATGTAAATACTCTAATGTTATAAGGATTTGAAAGAAAAATTTTGAAAAGTCTCTTTCCATCTTAAAGAAAAACCTAGAACTATCTACGAGTAGGTTTTCTGAATATTCTAGTGTAGATGTCTGCAAAGACTAACACTCATTTTCTCTAATACACACCTAGTGACATTTTCCGGTATCAAACAACCGTCCGGAAAAGCAATTTTCACGAAAATTTACCGAACATTCAATCATTCGTACATAGATGACTCTGTCAACCTTGTACTCCATCCCGACATTTCTAGGTGTGTATGATCGAAACGAAATGAGCAAGTCAATAACAAAAATTCACTGCGTCACCAGGCCCGAACCACGCCATATTATGTATACGTATTGAAGAAATCGCTTCGCCGCCACTGGAGAAACCACCTTGACGTCGTCGTTTGCTTGTGGTAGGCAAGAACCGAGCGAGTAGCGCAGCCCGAGCAAGCAACGAATGAATCTACAAATCAGTCGAGTGGAGGCAACGATTCCAGTACATTGTGGTTTTTAATTATTGTTATTTTGTGTTTTATTGATGAAGATTCAACAAAAACCCTATTTAAAACGATTTAGTGTTGTAAAAACTCAACCGACACTATCACAGACCAATAAAATATTAATGTGTATTCGACTATTGTGTTACAATTCAACTTTGTGATAAAAAAAAAATAATAATTCTAACCTGGAAATCTGTTTGTGAATTGTTGTGTTTTAAATGTACGTTATACAATTTCAAATAAATTCAACAAAAAATACAGTGTTTCAAACAATCATTTTGTGACAAATAGTGTAATCGTGTATTTAAAAAATTCATTTCCGTTGAAACCGACAAAATTCAGACACAACAATGTAAGTAAAATGAACGGAACGGTCCTCCTGCAGCTCTGGAGGAGTCTTCCATTTTTATTTTGATTGCACAGTAGCGACTCTTTTTATTTTGAATTATTATTAATAAAAATAAAGGCATTGTTCTAAATAACGGTCAATATTATTTTTTCTTTGTTGGTTTTGGGTTTTTTTTTTTAGTAATTTCATTTTGGTTTTTGTTTTAATTTGTAACTAACTAACTGTTAAGTATAATTATACTAACATTAACCTCACTTTTAACACGTATATATATTATTATGTTGTAATATTTTCGATAGTTATACGCAGCGTTGCAATAAAGGAAAACAAGATTGATATTTTTATGATACAAACAAAGAAGGAACGTGTGTAACTACCGCATATAAATATCCAAAAAAACAAAAAAATATCCAAGGTTAATCTCTTGTATCAGCCCGAATGTACAGGGGTTGTAAAAAAGGGTGTATACATCAAATATGGTTATAAATTTAAGGTTAGTTCTAAATTAAGTAATTTGATGAAATTCTATTTTAATTTTGATATTACGCTTCTTTAATTTGACCGTTCGTTGTAAATTTCGTATAGATGAATAGAATGTTCTTTTTCTTTGATTCTTAAAATTTAATTTTTTTTTTTTTTTTTTTTGTAAATTCAAACGCAAAAATAATTTCTATAAAAATGATTAGCAGTTATTTTTTTTATTTGTTTTAACATTTATCTATAAATAATAAAAATTACAAAAAATAATCTTAAACTGTCTGATATAGTTCTTAGTAAATCGTATGACAAAATTTTTCTGGAAAACCAAATTTTATCTAGATTTTTTTTTCACTTTATGGAATGTTTTTTTTTTTTTTAGTTAATCAGTACCTATTATATTTAATTTTTTTTTTTTCAAAATTATTTTTAATTGTACAGGGGCGTTTTGAAATTGACATAATCGAAGCTCTTCTAAGGAAACAGTCCCAAAGTATGTTTGTATCAAAGATGGATTTGGCTCTCAAATTAGGAAAGGGTCACATTTTTTTAAAAGGTTTCATAATGTTGTATTCTTTGTCATTGTAAATTTAAGAGAATGTTCTTAAACTTGCATCAAGAATATTCTTAAAAAACCATGATAAAACTTCTTTTTTACGGTTTTGTGGTAAATAAACCATATCTACACTAAAGAGTTTTCAATGACAAAATGTTTGATAACATTATAAGGTTGTCATTGGTAATCAAACCCACAAAAGCCTAATAATTTTGTCTAACCGTTTAAAATTTTTAATCGGATGACTTCATTGACAAGCCAATATACGGTGATTATTCTGGTACTACAGGTCATGCATTCAAATTTTGTCCTAAACATGACGAATTTTCGTCCATTGGTGGCCACACTGTATTTTTAATTCTAGTATATATTCAAAAAAATATTGATCGTAAAAAAAGTATAGTATTCGGCTAGAAACAAATTTGTAGTCTGTGCCAGATTCTGGATTTTCTGGAATTTCGTATGCAAAAAACGAATATTGCTAAAGATTATTGTATTCAGAAAGTTAAACCTGGGAAACACTTTATTTTATTAAATTTACTTGACTTTGTCTTTTTTTACTATAGTTAATAATTATATTATGTAACACATGTCACCAGGGGCACAACAACTACAAATCCGCAAGAGGGTCTAACAAAAATTTAAATAACCAAATTTTTTGATAACGCAATTTTTCGATACATTTTCCAATGTTATTGAAAATTTCGTCTCCGAAAATTCGATTTTCAAATAAAAAATATCAGTAGACCATTAAAAATTGTACTTTTTAATAAAATTAAAACAAAGTGAAGGAAAATTTACCTAATTTTATGGGGGTCCGCATAATTTTAGGGGGGCCTGGAACCCCCCCCTTCCCCCCCGTTGTTGGGCCCGTGCATGTCTTCCCATTCACTTTTAAGAAGTTGGATATTTTTTTTAAAATAACTAACGATATTTAGGGTAAAAGCCCCCTTTGTGGAACGGTATCTAATTATGAACATTTACATATTAATGAAGTTATTTCTGAAAGAAACGTCTGATAACAAAAATTATTATTAATAGAACGATTGTTTTTCAATTTAAATTCACCTCGCATTTAAAGTTTCCTTACTTAATTAAAGAAATAAATATGTAAATGTCAAAACTGTTCCAGTATTAGATACCGTTCCACAAAGGGGGCTTTAACCCTATTAATAAAATACGAGGAACACCATTTTCTGGCAAAGGGTAATAAAATAATGAGGTCCAGGGCCGTAACTAGGTTGGGGTAGCCTGGGCATTTCCCCGGGGCCAGCCTCCAAGAGAATAGAAAGTGGCCACCAAAAGAATAGAAGAATTATTTCTTGGCGGTATTTCTGTAAAATTTGGGCAGGAAACGATTGACGAGCAACAACGAAAAAAGGTCACCGCTTTTCCTGCGTAGCTGGCCCCCAATATATTTTCTGCCTCGAGGCCCCCGAAGACGTAGTTACGGCACTGATGAGGTCTATTTGTAAATGGTATAATACAAAAAATAATCGCCTTAAATAAATTATAGTAGGTACCAGAGTCTGGTAGAAACTACAATTTAACCGCTACGCCTTTGAATACTCTGATTTTTGTTTAAAAAATAATTAAATTGAAACCAACCGAATGTAATGAACACTTTTTTATGTCAATTTCAAATACCCTATTGATGTAGAGTTCTTATGTAAAATTTCTGTTACACCTTAGAAGTAAAAAAATTCTTGTACCTGTCTTATACATATTTCTTTGTTGTCACTTTTTTCAGTCAACAACGAACAACCTTTTGAGCCACACTTTGAACCGCGGGTGGGTCAACGATTAGCAACTTGGACGGCTGTCACAACTTCTACACCACCCGCGGTAGACATGGACGCAAGTGGCTATACTTGTCAATGCGCCCATAAGAAACCTTCAACATCATCGTTTAGTACGTTTTCAAAAAAACAAAAAAAAAAAACAAAGCAAATCTATCGAAACTCTTTTAATTTTTTTTTTTGGATGTCCATCCATTATTGCTCTCATTTTTCGCCCCATTGTTTTTTTTTTATTCGTAGAATTGTTTGGACCTTTTGGATTCTTATTCTCTTAATTTTATCATCATGAACACTGTCTGTGTCCATATGTACTGTGATTTCACGTAGTTAGAAAATATTTTAGCCAGTTGCTAAAAAAAAACAATTGTTGGGTCATTCTCATCTGCATGGTCGAGCATGATTTTAGCTCATCATTTTCTTAGTTAGATCAGTCTGGCTTCAAACTACACCGAATTTTTAAAATTGTTTTTTTTAGATTAGGATACATTAGTAAGCCGTGTATTATTGCATTGATAAAAAGAGTTCTTTAATTCAAAGAAATGATTATTTTGAATAATGCCAAAAAAAAAATTTCAATACTTTTACAATTAAATATTTGTTTAAAATAAAAAGATATTTTTCCCAACTTCAAAAAAAGTATTTTTAAAACAAATAAATTTCTCTTTAAAGTAAACAAAACATTATTTTTAAAACAAATAAATATTTGTGTGAAATAAAAAAATATTTCTTAACGTTAAAAAAAATTTTTTTCTCGGTCCAGGTTGACTTTCACTATCCGGAAACAAATCATGACCATGCTATCGGCATTACCGTGTACGAAACCAGACTGTTTAATCGCAATTATTCAAATTTCTACGCCCAGTTTTTAAGAACTCCATTTCAATCATTTTCTTTGAATTCATTCAGAAAATAAAATCATTTAAAGTTATCATTGAATCAACTGTTGACATTGGCGTCACTTGTTTTTTTTTGAAGTGCATGAAATTTGCTTGTCTCAGTACCACCAAAAATGTAGTCAAATTCTTGTTAATTCATGATTTTATTCAATATTCAAGAATATTGATTATTATAAATCAACAGATTTTTTGAAGGTCTACAACTAGCTATGAGTCACACTGAATTTATAAAAAGCAAAAACACATCTTAAAAAAGGTTTGCGGCAAAATTTATTTATAAAAAGCAATAGTTAAAATTGTAAGTTATTAAATTGATGTAATTAACATCTTATATTGAAAACATTTTTTTTTCTTTGTAAGATTATTTTTATTGACTTTTAAAGATCAATATTCTGTTGTTTAACCCGTTAAATACAATTCGGAATTAAGGTATAAAAATAAACTAATGTTGGGAACGTTGAAATATTGTAATGTTTCAGGAATTAAACTCAAATATGTATGTGAGTGAGTGAATGAGAGAGAAAAAATTGATAAAAAATGCAAAATAGAAAGAAAGTTGATATTTGTTTTTGTCTTAAGACAAAATATTCTAGTTTAAAGACGTAAATTTTGCCCATCTTTTACTGTTTTGGAGAGAATATAAAATATTTAAAAATATAAAATAAAAGCAAGAAATATTTTATCCCGAAAATTATGAAAAACTCTAGTTACTAAACTACGAAATCTTATCCTAGATGTGTGTCTAACACATACTTATCAAATTTTTGTATGAGATACAAATGAATTCAACTACAATGTAATTTAAACGGAATAGCGAATTTCAACGCACACTTTTACATCGATTTTCTCTGTCCCCATATACAGTAAATATCACAAGTTGGTCTAAATATACGTAGGATGCGCCGAAAGTTTTCGGCCTGAGTATTAAAAAGTACAGAGAGAACAGTGAAAAGAATTTATTTTTCTATATAACCGCCCTCTATTTCAACACACCTTATTATAAGGTGGGATAAGCATCTCTATGCCTTTATAATAATAAGCAAATTCTTTGTAGCGATTCTATAAGAGCGATGTTTTCGGTAGGGATCGAATCTGCCGGACTTCCAGAACGATCATCGTCGTTGAGGGACTCGTACCGCAAACAAAACCTTTGGCATCGCTTTACCGTATACACCATCCAATCTGTCCTTAATTTCTTCTGGAGTTTGTCTTTCTTTTGTCAGAAATTCAATTTTTGAAACGGTCGACATATTGAATTTACACTTCTACAACAGAATAAATAAAACACATGTAAACTCGTACACTGCGTTTATGATTACTAGAGACTTAATACTTTCTGTGAGTAGAAATTACGTCACCTTTAAATAAGTTTAATCATGTTAGGCCGAGAACTTTTGGCGCTCCCCACGTAAGTATATAAAATTTGAAAATTTTCCAAAGGACACCATTTTCTCGATTGAACTACCTTAAGTAATCTAGTTTTATAAAAAAAAACTATGTGTTTACATTCTTATCTTTAATTAATTATTGTTAATAAACAGGTTTTCCTGTTAAATAATAAATTGTAATATTGTCAACAATGAAAGTAATTATCTTATGGTTGTTATAAGTTTAGCTTAAGGGGAGATTCGCCAAAAAACATCAAAAGTTGACCTTTTTTTATTATTTTTTTTTATGCAAATAAATATTTGATTAAAAAACTAAATGTAGATACAACACTGTTTCTACATGTCTTGAAATTACAACAAAAAAATTAACAGAATCAAAAATGAGTTAGGTATAAATGACTTTGAAGTCGACACTGCGAGATTTTTCCATGTTGATGGTTCCTCGCGTTCTGAAATCCTCAGTGAACCAAAATCAAAAAATCAAGAATTTTCTGAAAATATACGTAGGTATACAGTTATGACACTAACTAGGATCTAAGAAAAAAAATCAAAAAAAACCAGCGAGAAGTCGCATTTTGAAAATAAATTTTCAAAAATCACCACTTTTTCTCGACTATAAACAGCCGCCATTTTGAAAATATATTACGGAACCAAATTATCCTAGTTCCTGCCAAAGTGATGGTATCGAGGAATAGTATGCACTTTGATTTGTGTCGATATTTCAAATACATTTTGAGATACATGAGGAACCATGCTTAAAAAACTACTTTCGTAAAGTGCTTGCACTAAAATGCCCATAACTTTTTGATTTTTCATTTTTAACACTATGAGGCCCGAGCACTTTCACAATAAACTTCCCCGGAAGCCGACAATATTTTTAAGAAAATTTTTTTGTAAACAAGTAGTATGTACATAAAATTCAATATGTCTGTGTTATGCAGGTCAAAAGATTAGTAACGTACATATACATACAAGCATACAACACACACATACATATGTGGATAAAAATATTATTGTAAATAAAAGATGAAGTCTAGATATTTTGATGATAAAACATATTATGTATATTTATATGTACAAAAAATGAAAAGTGTCCGGTACGTAGTACATAATAAATTATTTTTATTAGAATAATATAAAATCTTTTTTATAAATATTTTTAAGTGTTTTATTTATTGTTCTAAATATTGATCGCGGTCGGCCTCTGACGATGTTTTGTTTGGTTTCGGATGCCGAAGCCGTGGGACTGAAAGTGTTAAAAAGTAAAATTTTAGGAGAATATTTCTAACACCTTAACGAACACAATTATGCAGCAAAAAATTTTTCGATTTCTTTTTTTTTTTAGCGAATCTCCCCTTCTTATGTGTTTGAACGTAATACGCTTATTTTTGTTGTAAACAATTCAAATTTTTGGATTTCCACTGTATAGCTTTTGTAAGCCATTGATTGGTATATAGTACAGTTTATTCAATTATCAACCGCTACTGTGTTATTGAAAATTAATTACAAATGTACTGCAGCTACATACAATCGATAACTCAATAACCGCTGAATTATCATCAGTTATATATATCTACTATCGTAAACAAGATAACAAAAGTATGGTCAGTATCGCAGTGGAAAAAAAATTATCTGAAAAAATACAGTGATACTAAACATTTTAATATTCTAAACGTGTGACCTAAACGATATAGAACATTTGGCATCCCTGGCGTCGAATTTAATTAACAAATAAATTAGTCTACTAAATGGGGAATTACTGTGAAATTGGAATCATATTCGAGGAATCAACGAACCTTGAAATAACCGAAAGAAGTGTGAAGTGAATTATGGCCTGACTGGCCGAAATGTTTTAGCAAGTAACGTACTAGCAAACAATAGAACGACCAGTCAAGTGGTCGCAACTACAACATGTGAAGATGATTCATCAGAAAAGACGTATTATATCAATAGTTCAAGTTGTCTGTGTTGTAATTGACTAGTTTTTCGAATTTAATAAAACATATGACGTGTATCCGGTCAACTAATAAATGCCAAATCTTTGGGCCTGTCACATTTCTGCCTTAGTGGCCATTTTTTAATTTTTGAAATGTAAGTTCAACTTTTATTAACACCTTGACGGTTATTGACGCCATAAGACGTCAAATGAAACCTTACTAACGCACAGACCACGTCGTAGGATGTCAGCAAGTCCATATAAAGTGTATTAGCTGCCAAAATAGTGTACTAGTTGAGCGTTTTATCATTATAGATTATGACCGTCATGGTGTTAAAAATAAAATTTCTAATCAAGTTCTCCCATTTTTAATAGGGTTGAGAGTTTTTCCATGAGAAGAGACTTTCCGTTTCCAGTTTCCAGTACGGGGAAGTACCTAAAAAATTTAAGATTTTGTGAAATCTGTAACATGTATATGCAAAACTATATTTTTCTCGACTCGCTTATATAGGATAATGGTTCAAAAACCCTGTATAAATCTGTTTAAACAAAATGTAAACAAAATTCTCCAATATCTGATCGAAGAACTAAGCCAAAGGTTTTGGAACTTCCAGCGTTTTCCCTTTTTTCCATAAAAATAAATTGTTTCGTACAAGAGTTATATTATATATAAATCTCATTGAACATCATTTTCGGATTACAGCGACCTCAAAACAAACTCCTGTGACACTTCTGTATATTGATAATCAGTTAATTAACGTTGCAAATTGAATTATGTAGTCTTAAAAATTTACGGTTTCCTATCTGCCATTTGTAACATTTAAGCGGAGATACGCCAAAAAAACATCAAAAATCGACAAAATTTTTATTATTTTTTTGAGCTGAGTATAAATGGCTTTGAAGTCCGCTCTTTGCTATAATGTGGAACAAATTTCGAACAACTTTTAAATTTTGGAAAATTTTGACAGATTCTTTTTTTTTGTAGATGACCCCCTTGCGCCTCGCGTTAATAGCTGATAGCTTTGAGGTCTCCCATGTACAAGAAAGCTAGTAGAACTTAATTAAGGGTAGATTCGCAAAAAAGAGATGGCTTTGAAGTCGACACTGCGAGATTTTTCTACTTTGATAGTTCCTCGCGTTCTGAAATCCCCAATGAACCAAAATCAAAAAATTAATAATTTTCTGAAAATATACATATACAGTTATTGCACTAACTAGGATCTGAGCAAAAAAAATTAAAAAACCAGCGAAAAATCACATTTTGAAAATAAATTTTCAAAAATCACCGCTTTTTCTCGACTACAAACAGTCACCACTTTGAAAATATAGTACGAAACCAAAAGTTCCTGCCAAAATGACGGTATCCGGGAATAACATGCCCTTTAATTTATGTCGATATCACAAATACTTTTTGAGATACATGAGGATCCATGTCAAAAAAAGTACTTTCGAGAAAAAAGCATTTAAAGTTTTTTTATTTAAATTGAATTATAGTAAAATGCGTGCACTAAAATGCCCATTACTTTTTGATTTTTCACTTTTTTTAAATAAAATTTAGGAGAATGTTTTTGACACTTTGATAATTATGAAGAAAAAAAGTCTATTCCTTTTTTTCTTTTAGCAAATCTTCCCTACGGTTCGGTAGGGTGTCTCGCAAAAGTCTATGCCCCATCTTGTCTACTACTTCCCATTTTAGTTTTTCGCCGCCTCTGTGGTTCAACGAAGGCAATTCTGCAAAACAGATAAACTAACACCAACGAAACTTTCAAACTTTGTTTATTTCGACGATTCGTTTGAAACACGAAGACCAAACCAAATATGTTTTAGTGTTTCTAGGAACAATTTTGATTTGAAAAACTGATTTACATTAAAAATAACCAACAGTACTCTACTCTTGATAATATCAAATATTGTTTTAAAATTTCCTAGAAACTTTTCGAGGCCGTACCATTTCAATCAATCTGTCTGTCCATTCCGGTACCATGTAAATATGACTCGTTGAAAAGTTTTATTTCAAAGAAAAATATTTCGATATTGTTGCAAGTTGCAAAATATTGTGTTGTCGAGTTTTCATCTAGCAAATAATTTAATATACTTCATTCTGCACGTTGAGCAATTTCCAATTCATACGCGGCGCTCAAAATTGGGTCACTCAGTCCTTGACATCGTGTCACCTATACAGTTGATACATTTGAGGGTGGCTGTGTTGTAGTAAACGGAGCCAACGAGATGTAAGAACGCGTGCTGCTCGGGCCGGATATGTTTATTTATATTTACATTAACTATTAGAACATTAAACAATTTAATAAAGGTTCACACATCTCTGATTTCCGGAATCTTTTGCGTTGCGAACAACATTATAAAGAAGAGAATCATTTAAACTTTTGTGAAGGGTAGGTTTTTCCAGCAAGTGCAAAGACCGTTTTTCACGTATTTTATTGCAATTTAAATTCTTAGGAAAGTCTGTCCTCGGCGATTTAAAAGTGAATTTTAAGTCTCTTTTCACTAGAAAGTCTTTATTTCGGTAAACGAGTAGTCTGTCAGTTATTTCAAACGTGAACAATTTGTTTTAGGGGGAAATTTTGTAATTCTCAGGATTTTTTTATAATCGAATCAAATTGGAACAAAAAATACCCCTGTCAAAGCATTCTGCAAACTATAACGAATTAATTAAATACGATACGATCTGTCTGCCCACTGGGTCTCGAGACTTACTTCCCCTACACCCTGTATAAATCTGTTTAGACACAATGTAAACAAACTAAAATCACTTTTATTTTTTTAATTTTTCTCGAAAAGTAGTTTACATATAGAACAATGGTTTAAAAATCTTCCTTATGATGGTGTATTAAAAATTTCGAGAAACCTTTTAATTGTATCAAGTCTTGGCAGAAAAACTCTCTCCTTTTGACAAAAAATTTCAAAACAATTATGTTCTAGGCGTCGGACGTGTCTGATCGAAGAACTCACCCAAAGGTTTTAGGACTTCCAACGTTTTCCTTTTTTTCTTCATAAAAATAGAATGTTTCGTACAATACATTCGAACATCATTTTTCGATTGCAGCGACCTCAAAACAAGTTTCTGTGATAGTTCCAGGCTCAAGTCTCATCAAAACTGGCTGTAATAGCCGAATATTCCTTCTAGAAATTCGTTAAAACATGAGAAAATATACTCAAATATGTGTTCCGTTAATACGGGTATTGTATATTGTAGTTCAGTGTAAGGATACGTGCATACTGACACCATAATTAGTGTCGAATCAGTGGCTGTGTGAACACGTTGTGTTCAAGTGCCTCTTGTGGCTAATAAGTTTTTAGACAAGTTCGACACTCTTCTGCGGCCCATACACGGTTCAACTTGTTGTACTACCTATAGTTGTACTACAAGTTGAACTGTTTGCCATACACTATTAAACTATTCGTTCAACTTGTTGTCAATCTTCAGTTATTCAAAATTTTTGAAAAAGAGAACTTCCTTAAAATTATGAATAAAATTCTTGCCTTAGCAGTAATTGCAGAAATTAGTAAAGAAAGCTTGAGTAAACGAAAAAAAAGAAAATGAAGCAGAGTGGTTGCGAAAAAATTTTCTAATGAAAAACTATTAAAAAAAAATTTAGACGATTAAAAAAATTATATGTGAATGAACGAAGAAATTTTTAATGATATTTTAGTAAAAATAACACCTTTAATAAGCAAGGAAGATATGTTTATCCGTGATACAATTTCTGCAAAAACACGCTTGGAAATTACATTAAGGTTTCTTGTAACGGAAAATTCTTTTGAAAATTTAAAATTTTCAAGTGCGGCATCACTGCAAGCTATTGCAAATAACAAACAAAATCAAATATTTAAACTTTCCAATTGTTACCGGTGTAAATATTTTGTTGATTACACCCTTTACACCATATATGTACTGGTTTTGTTGTTCAACTACCCCACACACAGTACAACATGTTCATAGACCATTTGCTCCGCCCACGAAAAATCAAAATATTTTGATTTTACCTCAACCGTTTATGCAACCATCAATATAGTTGACCAGCTGCCCCACACACGATTCAACATGTTGTACAACTCAACCAAGTTGTACAACGAGTTGAACCGTGTATGGGCCACATTCTATACACTAACAGAAGAGAGATGGATTCATGGTGATCGAACACTAGCTGTTTCGTTCTTGAATTTTTTTTACGTGTGTTCCGTACATTTATGTACCGACACTATCCAGACACAAAAAATCTGTTAAAGTGTGAACAGTAAAAAAATTTGTGTTTGACATTTGTGTCGCAATTTGTGGCGTAGTCTAAACTAGGCCTAAGGATTGTAATTTTCTCTCCATAAGTTAAATAGCTTCCGTTTGGTCATATAAACGTGTATGGTTATTTATAACCTCAAAATACATTGATCGTGTTTATTATCCGAGGTAGCCTCGATTCCAACAACCTCAGATAATTTGAAGCTTACTGTATATTGATAATCAACTAATTAACGTTGCAAATTGAATTATGTAGTCTTAAAGATTTACCGGTTTCCTTCTGCCATTTGTAACATTTAAGGGAAGATTCGCCAAAAAAATATCAAAAATCGACAAAATTTTTATTATTTTTTTTGAGCTGAGTATAAATAAATGGGTTTGAAGTTTTCCACCTTGACGGTTCCTGGCGGTCTAAAATCCCCAGTGAACCAAAATCAAAAATTTTCTGAAAATATACGTATACAGTTATGGCACTAACTAGGATCTAAGAAAAAAATAAAATACCCCTGTCGCAGCATCCTGCATTACATAGCGAATTTCCGTTTATAAAAATTCGTTTTTCTCGGAAATTAGTTGACATAGAAAAAAAGTTTAAAGATTTTTTTTATGTAATTTTTTCTTCTCTTTTAAATGGTGTAAAAAAATTTCGCAAAAATTTTTTATAAGTGGAAATTTTGGCAAAAAACTAATTTTTTGCTAAAACGAAAACCATGTTCCTGGCATCCGACGTGTTTGCTGACGAACTCATCCAAGGGTTTGGGACTTCCAATGTTCTCACCAAGTTTCGTAAAAATTGGATACTTCGTTCGAGAGTTATCGCGCGGACACACACACACACACACACATACACACACACACACACACACACACACATATATATATATATATATATATATATATATAAATTAATTAATATAAATATATATATATATATATATATATATATATATATATATATATATATATAAATTTTAGTGAATATTATTTTCGATTTCTAGGGACCTCAAAACAAATTTCTGTCATAATCCCAGACTCAGGTCGCGTCATGACAATGGCTGTAATAGCTGAATTCCATTCTGGAAATTCACTAAAACCAGCGAGAAATCGCATTTTGAAAATAAATTTTCAAAAATCACCGCTCGTGTACTCGTGTACCTCAAAAATACTTTTTGAGGTACACGAGGAAGCTTGTCAAAAAACGTACTTTCGAGAAAATAGTATTTAAAGTATTTTTTATGTGCCGAACAACTTCGTGCAAGTTCGGCACATAATAAGATTGGACTGTGTAGAATGAATAATTATTGAGTTTTACATCCATATTGAATAAACGCAAGAGGTATTGGTTGTGTATTGTATGTATTTAATGTACCTGTGAACTCTATAGTTCGATTAAACGATTAAGACTTGTAACAGTACTGCTATCTAGCAATGTATATAAGTATTTCAAAGTAACTGGTATTGTTCAAAGTACATAACTGGTATTGGGGACGCAAACCCCGAGTAAGCAGTGAATAGTAATGACGAACAGAAAAAGGAAGTTTGAAATGGCGAATTGATAATGAGTTAAGTTAGAAACTGTTTTGGAAAATTAACAAAAAATTTATATTAAAAAAATATTTAAAAATAAAATAATATAAAAAATAATCAACCAATATACTTGAAATTATAAAAACAAAAGGAAAACCTATAAATAAAATATTATCATTACTTAAATCAAAAGAAAACAAAATTAATAAAATACATGTGCTTTCGTGTTTAACCTACAAGAGAATATTATATTTTTTTTTTTAAAATATTCCCTGTGTTTCATTTATCTACCTTGGAACCATAAAATCTACATCAAGAAAATCTTCCAGTTACGATAAACTCATTAGAAATAACTTTTGTGATATAATAAATACGTTGTCTTTGTAATTTTGTGTTTCTAATAAAAAAAATCGTAGTTAATATTTTTTAAACCTTTATTTATTTCTAATTTTTATTATATACATAATTAACCCTAGAACGACAAACTTATTTTTTCTACTCTTAAACTACAAACTGGGGTATATATTTACCCCACGGGATTTTTGGTCGTAAAATCGATCTGACAGCAGCAATTTCACTTAAAAGAACGCGAATTTGTTCGTTTTTTCATGCTGAAGAGAATGGTGAAGAGTAAATTCAATTTAATCAAAGCTTAGTCGGTGAAAAATCTATTTAAATAGCTAAAAGTGTTCAAAAACGCTCAAATTGTCATTTAATAAACAAAAATTGATAACTATTTTTCTAATGAACCGATTTTCAGATTTCAGACGGTATTTTAAAGAGGACACAAGGGACTTCAAGCATATAAATGACATCATGATGTTTTGCCAAAAAAGTCGATTTATTTTGGATTTTGAAAATTAAAAAAATTGGGAATTTGATATGTGGAAAAATCAAACAAAAATGCATGAAATTTTAGTTTTTAAGAATATATTTCATTTTTTTTCATACAAAATGTAAAAAAAAGGAGAATTTAACTTATTCAAAGGCACTACAATCGCTGCAATATATATTTCCATGATTCTCGCAGGTCGGTCGCTTGCACTTCGTGCAATATATTCGCGTTTTGCGGTCTTCCTCGAGGACACAAGCAGCATCGGGCTGGCTATATCTAATGTTTTGTTGCAAAATAAGGTCATTGGTCAGGGCATTAGCTCAGTAGGAAGTTCAGACAGTTCGAAGGACCACAGAAAATAGTATAAATAAAAGAAAACACTATAACTGTTTAAAATTATTTTAATGATGAAAATGTTACACATTTATTTTAATTAGTAATGTTTTTATTTGATTAATTATTGTTTTAATTTATTGTAGTTTGAATAATGTTTTGAATATATAAAAATATTAAATATAAAAATATTGTAAAATTTGATACACATAAATATTAATATAAAAAAGAAGGAAAATTTTAGGAAACTTGTTAACAATCAGACAGTAAACAGACACCCGTTCAGTTGGGTGGTTATTTCAGAACATCTCTCAGCAGACTGTGTGTGATTAGATTTTTTGTGTGTTGCTTTTTTGTGAAGCACACAACCAAGGTCCGTTTGATCGGTTTTTGTAGCGTAAGCAGTAATAAGTCATGCAAGGCATTACGTACGTATAAGACAACTAACAGTTTATATAAATTAATTCTTTGGTAAGAATTTACCAGTCATTATAAGTGAATCCAAATTATTTTAGCAAGAAAAATAAAAATAAGTTACCTAAACAAAACACTGACGTAAACTACAAACTGGCGTACATATCAACCCCATACTAGCTTCACGTTTTCCCTTCGTCGCAGTAGACAAGAAACCGCAGGGTTTCCCGACCTCACTCTACTGTTAGAACCTTGAACTAAATTATGGTATAGGTGTTCAGTCGATAATGTTACTGACTAATTTAAAAACGTAGTTTAAAGTTTACCTGGGGTAGATTTCTACCCCAGTTTGTCGTTCTAGGGTTAACTTTAATAAAAACAAGTCGTCAAGTGCAAGTTGTACTTGCGCTAACAGTGTTCCGTACAATCAGTTGTTTCTAGGAATTTTTTATAACGGGATGTGAAGGTGGATAAAATATTTTTCCTAATAAATAAATTTTATTCCTAAAGTATAACCCATTTTTAGATTTCAGAACGATCGTGTTCGTATGTGTCACATCGTGAACGTATGTGTCCGGACTGTTATATTTTAAGAAGTTTTAGTTATGACCACTGATGGTGAGGGACATTACTTAGTGCGTGTCAAACACGCACTTGACGAATTTTTTTTAAATTGAATTATAGTAAAGTGCGTGCACTAAAATTATCATAATTTTTTGATTTTTTTTCTAAAATAAAATTTTATGAGAATATTTCTAACGCCTTAAGAAACATAATTATGAAGAAAAAAAAATCGATTTGTTTTTTCTTTTTTTTAGCGAATCTTTCCTTAAATTTATTTTTAATAGACTTGCTTTATTAATTTTTGTCATTTAAAATATTCCATGGGAAAATGTTTTGAAAAAAAAATTTTTTATAATCACATATCAGACAATTGATTTTTCATATTCATTTAAACAAAAATTGTGTCAAATTCTCAAACGTAATTAGTGAACGCCCATACACCGCGACTCGTATGAATATGTAATTGGTATACGTGAGCCCCACTCTAGTGGGCATAACATATCGATATAACAAACAGATTATTCATTCTGAATTATAGCATAGCGAATGGGAAGGGGTTTGTCAGGTCAATTTTTAATAACTTTATTTGGAGGTGAATTTTTCATTTTTCATTTTTGCACTCTAGGGGACACGGAGGTCCCCAAACGCTATACCCACGGGCACCACTACGCCTGTTATCTGTTTTACATGTGCCAAATGTTGTTTGAAATTTATATCTTTGATAGAGAATTTTTATACATACTATGTAAAATTATTTTGGAATTAAATACAGCAACGATTCTTTTTATAATACATTCTGATCAGATTGAAATGCAATTATATTTCTATCTCATTTTAAATACAAATTCAGAATATACAGGTTGATAACTATGACTTGCAATTTCGATGTGTATAGAATACAAATGTATGTGATAATTGTTTGCGATACAGTTCAGTGCAAAATATTTAATAATTAGCTAAAAATATATAGATACTATTATAAAAAATAAATGTATTTCCTATTAAAAATACATTTCATATTTAATACATGAAACATCCTGTATACAAATTATATATTCGTAGTACATGTTTAAATAAATAAAAAATATATTTCTTTCTTTCTTAAAAAGATTACGAAATATGTTTCTTTATTTCTCGCACGTGTATTATAAAAAGAATCCTTGGTGTATTTATCAAATGAGATGAGTTTGCTTTATTTTTTTTTTTCATCATAAAACAGACATAAATACGACTCTATTTTCGTTTTTACGCCATCTTCATATTTACTATAAAAACATATTTAATTGTAGCAAGTTCTGGCAGAAAAACGCCTAGAACAAGATTTTTTTTAAAAGTTTTCGTCAAAAGGAAAGAGTTTTTCTGCCAGAACTTGCTACAATTTAAAACCGACTTCAAAAAGTAAGAAATAACGTATTAGCCCGTATTTTGAAGTCAGGCGTAGTATCGCGTAAAAAATACGATCAAATCTGCTTGTAAAATCAATGAATTCTCGTGGATCTACATTTTTTTTTAATAATACGCCGGACTTCAAAATACGTGCTAATACATTATTTTTTACTTTTTGAAGTCGGTTTTTAGCGAATTTCCAGAATGGAATTCAGCTATTACTACAGCCACTGTCATGACGCGACTTGAGCCCGGGACTATGGCAGAAATTTGTTTTGAGGTCCCTAGAACCCGAAAATAATATTCACTAAAATTTATATATATATATATATATATATATATATATATATATATATATATATATATATACATATATATATACATATATATATATATATATATATATATATATATTATACATATATATATACATATATATATATATATATATATACATATATATATATATATATATGTATGTATATATATATATATATATATATATATATATATATATATATATATATATATATATATATATATATATATATATCTCGAACGAAATGTCTTACACTTATGAAATTTGGTGAAAATATTGGAAGTCCCAAACCGTTGGACCAGTTCGTTAACCAGACACGTTCGGTGCTCGGGACATGGTTTTTTTGGCAATTTTCGTGAAAATAACTAGTTTTTTGCCAAAATTTACCCTTATTCAAAAATTTTTGTGAAATTTTTTTACACCATTGGAAAGAGGAGAAAAAAGAATCACATAAAAAAGGTCTTTATTATTATATGTCAACTAGTTTCCAAGAAAAACTAACTTTTATAAAAGGAAATTCGCTATGTTATGCAGTATGCTGCGACAGGGGTAAAATATGTTTTATTTCATACCTTTTAGTGTGAAATAAATTTCATACCTTTTACCATAGCAATATTTAATCCGTTTAAATGTTACTATAGTTTTTTTACTCAAGTAAATAATTTTGCATATACAAATTTTAAAATTGCCATAATTATTCAGATTATTGAAGATGGTTAAAAAATTACTCAACCAATGTTAATAAAATTTTTATGGGTCCACATGGAGAGCCTTATCTACTAACCAAATAAAGAATGGCGTAAATTGGCCCAGAAATGTGGGAGAAATCGGTGTACATACATAAAAAACATACGAGTTGAATTGAGAACCTCCTTTTTTTTGAAGTCGGTTAAAAATGGTTGTTACCCAAATGAGTATTTACGTGAAGATTCTATAAAAATCGAAAGTCATATTATTTCGTAAAAATCACTTACGATAAGTTTTTAAAACATTCTAGGTAGTTTTCGAGAAAAATTAAAAAAACTGATTTTAGTTCGTTTACATGTCATCATTTACACAGGTTTATACAGAATGTTAAGAAAAAAAGTCTCGAAATCTCGAGGGCAGACAGATCTCACTACGATTCTGTGCTCAATTTCGCTCTTGTGGGTAATCGACAATTTCCCGCCCTTATTGCACAATATACTATTAATGTTTCATCAAAATGTTTAAGGCGTTACACTACTTTGAAAAATTTTTTCCCTCTAGAATGATATTCAAAAGGAATTATGATTGAGGAAAAATTTTGAAACGACTTTGAACGGTTGAAGACATTTAAAAACATCAATAACTTACAGATGATGTTAACAGTAAACACGTTTTGAAACATTACATGCGTTTTTTTCGAAACTACGTTTTCCAAAACGATCGGCAAGATTGTTGACACGGCCATTTTGTTTTTTACAAGTTCTCGTCTGGCAATTCAAAGTGATGTACCACTTGAAGATGTGCACAGATTATTTTCAGTGTCCTAATGTACTAAAATTAAGTTGTAAGACCTTCTTGCACAAGCACACAGTATTAAACAGTATCAGTACTGACGCCAGTAAGTGAATGAACGGGTGACTAAATCATAATAAACACACATATGTAATCAAATTTACAATTATTTAATAAAGAAGTCATTGTATTGTAATGGAGTAGATACATATTACAATATACATAATACATAATACAATTAAGTAGTCACTTCAGACTTCAGTCACTACCCTTTTTTATATCAAACCGTTTGTCACAACATTAACGCAACATCAGATTCACTGAATTAGAAAGAGAAGTCTAAAGAAAAACAACTAAATACCGTAAAACCGACTAGAACCGGACACTTTTTTGCTATTTTTAGGTCAGGTTTAGGTTTATACATGTTTTCTTCATAGATATCACCAATAAAAGTATTACCATTGGAAAGAGTGTATATTATTCATTATGTCCCTGAGAGCCTGACCCATTTGTTTCATTATAAGTAAAAAAAAAAGAAAATAAAAAATAATTAATAAGTGTCCGAGTCTGCACCCTAAATCGGTATTGACTCGGACGCGTACTTAAATAACATAATAACATGCAAACTAACTTCTCCGGTCGGAGTTGGGACAGTGTTTTATATCGTCTGATGTCTTTGAACCTTTCTAAGACTTCAAAACATTTTGTGGGAAGGAAGAGGGGTCAATGCATAGTATGCCTCTATATGAAACGTACGATATGACACCAGAAGGAGGCATAAACCGCGTAATTCTGGCGGGAATATAAAGTATGAATAGTGGGAGTTACAGCCGGTGCAAATCACGGTCATAGTGTAGTAAACTGATATGTCCGGGTCTAAACGGAGATATATATATATATATATATATATATATATATATATATATATATATATATATATATATATATATATATATATATATATATATATATAT
The DNA here is from genome assembly GCA_035578155.1 of Brachynemurus nebulosus. Taxonomy (NCBI): domain Eukaryota; kingdom Metazoa; phylum Arthropoda; class Insecta; order Neuroptera; family Myrmeleontidae; genus Brachynemurus; species Brachynemurus nebulosus. The sequence continues at coordinate 4,603,710 of JAPWDM010000030.1, forward strand.
ATATATATATATATAGCATGTATTTTTTTTTATATATACATTGAATATAACTTCAAACACCATTGAATGATGTGGGATAAAATTCTGAACATATACATATCAAAACTAAAACAATATGACAGTTATGACGAAAATTACATGCCTAAGTTAGACACACATTTTATTTCTTTGAAAAATTAGAGGATGGTAAACCTGTAAAATGAAATCGTAAAAGTTGAAATCCGTAGCTTTTATTGGTACAGCTGTTTAGAGGATGTTCGTCTCTCTCTAATGGCGTAAGGAACAGATGTTTATTGTTGCAGGTTAGTGTAGAAATTATTGTACTTCTCAGATTGATGCAACATGTCCGGTTCTAGCCGGGTTTAAAATATCTCCTTCTTTACCGACTTGATTTACAAATATTGTAGTAATATTTTACAAAATCCTATGTTTTTGGAATAAGAAATAATTTATTATATTCATCGGGAGCTTCGTAACGTTGGAAAAATTTTCAAAATTGGTCCAGAAGTTTTGAAGTTTATTGCTTATATATTTTTTGTAAACCATCAAACTATTTTAGTCTCTTTCTTTCAATGCTAACCTTCTATTTTATTTCCTTGAAACAATCAAATAACGTTAAACCCGGCACATTGATTAAATAATTACCAGAAAGTGTCTGCCATACGTTAGTTCTGAAATGCCCATCGTTACCATAATATTGATTTATAATATTGCAAACAAATTGTGACAATCTGTACGTAGGTACTGTAAATGATACAGTGGGTGCTCATTACAGTGAACTTGTACATATCTTTATTTCAGTATTCAAACAAAGCGTTCAATAAAATATGAAATAAAAAACGGAAGTGAGTCATTGTTTTAAATAAATTTATATTTGATTTCTATTTATAGCTCGTTATATTATGCATAGTCGTCCGTCACGCTTTATTTTGTGGTGTGCACAGAAACAAAAGGGAAGGAAGTGTATTTTTATTATTCTTGTGCATCAACATCACATACAACACACATACGTATCATCGATCTTTACTTTCAGATTCATAAGACCGTTTAATATTCAGTGTCCATTTCAAATATCCTCCCGGTAACATCATTACATATTCATAGTTGACACCGGCAATTTAGAATAAAAATTGGTCAAAACCTTTTTCTATGCGTTTCTATGCTTTAAACGTTAGGCCGTCATAGATTCGTCATTTTGTGAGGATTTTTGTACACTTGAGTATCTATACTTAAAGCAATTTTAAACGTACTTTAAATACCCCCTGTCCTGCATAACATAGTAAATTTCCGTTTATAAAAATTAGTTTTTCTTGGTAACCAGTTTATATAAAATAATGGTTTAAAAACTTTTTTTATGTGATTTTTTTCTCCTCTTTCTAATGGTGTAAAAAAATGTTGCAAAAATTTTTGAACATGGGAAAATTTTGGCAAAAAACTAATTTTTTTCAAGAACAAAAACCATGTTCCGGGTATCGGAAGTGTCTGGCTAACGAACTTGTCCAACGGTTTGGCACATCAAACATCTTCACCACATTTCGTAAAATATATATATATATATATATATATATATATATATATATATATATATATATATATATATATATATATATATATATATATATATATATATATATATATATATATATATATATATATATCCGCACGATCTAAATTTTAGTAAATATTTTTTTCGATTTTTATTTTAAAAAAAAAAATTTCTGCCATAGTCCCTTTTTCTATGCGGTTTCCATCCTAGAAAATACATAACTCAAAACGCTCAGAACCGCATGATTTCCTTAACCGTTGATTTTTTAAACAAGATAAAGCTTTAATTTACACATTAGAAAATTTGATTTCATTTTTATAGTATTACAAAAATTGCGATAAATACAATATGTAAAAAAACCCAATGATGCAATTACTTTTATTCTTATCCAATGTACTGATTAAATGTTTAAAAACAGTCTATAGGTAATTTTATCGGAAATTAATGTTTAAATTTCACTTTATCTAGCGTCATAGTCCATACACTAAGCTGCAAACACGTATTGCAACTCGTAGGGGGTGACGAATACACCTAGCTAAGTTTTTTTGTGCAGCTAGAGGCAGTTTGTTTGTACACTTTGGGGCCCTAAACATTTTCTTCTTACCGAACCGCCTTCCCTTCCCCGCACACAAAAGTATAAAACTAAAAAAAAATAATATGAAAAACTAAATCTGAAATATTAATTCAAATATTCAAAGCAGACAATTCGACCGGACTCTAGTCCGGTATTTGTCTCATTTATCTATGAAATGATTCGACCCTGAGTTAACTGAATTACATTCTCTACCAAGTGATCGAAAAACGACATTTTATATTACACAACCTAATATTATTCCGGATAATAGCGAAAATGATTCCAGGCTACCAGAATTCTATTTATAATTAAAGTATTGCTTTTAAACATTTCTCTCATGCTTAAAAAACTGGCGATATGTATTTATCTAAATTGCATGGTCCATCAAGTGGTCATAGAAACCGACATTTCATATTACACGACTTAATGTTATTCCAATTAATGACGATAATGATTCCAGGCTACTAGAATTATATTCAGAGTTAAAGAATTGTTTTTAAACATCTTTCTAATGCTTAAAAAAGTCTCGACAGGACGGATTAATCCACTTTGGAGCCCTATAAATTTTCTTATCAGGCCCCTTCCACCCTCACAAGATATAGACCACACAAAAAATATAATACAGTAAATAGAACAAAATTAACACTTTCAGTCCCATGGCTTCGGCATCCGAAACCAAACAAAACATCCCCAGAGGCCGATCGCGATCAATGATTAATTGATTAGTTGGTTACACATTATGTGTGCGATGTTTATCATCATTCATCACACGGATGTGTTCCTACTCACACAAATACATACCAACACACACTACTCTTTTGGTTTCTATGTATAAAAAAATATATAACAAAAAATACATAAAAAATATAATTTATATTTTTAAATAAAATTGATTTGAATGCCAGTGTATATGTAGTATGTACGTATCACGTACGTATGTTTACAGTTTTACACATACATGTTGAACTGTATTGAATCTATTCAGTGTTTGAATCATTTTATTTTATGTATTTGTTTATATAAAGGATATAAAGTTTTTTTTTTTTTTAATATTGCCGGCTTCCGGGGAAGTTTACTATGAATGTGAGCGGGCCTTATAGTGTTAAATAATGTAAAAAACTAGCGCGTCTGTGACGAGCCGCTTCTTGTGCAGATGGCCTTAATTATAAATACACCAAGTGATTTTATAATCACTCTATATAATAAAATCATTGAAGAAAATAATAAATGTATATAAAACGGACAGTAATTGTAAACAAAAGTGTTCTGTAAATGATTTCTATTTTGTAAATAATTGAAGGAGCACTTCAGCGCAAAAAAAAATACTGTTGAACAACTCTTGAATGATACAATATTTAAAGTGGTCTGAAGAGGAGATCTGTTATGTTGTAAATTTTTAAAAGCAACACGAATTAATCTCACAAACTAATAAAGGAAAATTATAAAAGAAAATGTATCTGTGTATTTTCTTTTCATTGAGTACGTACACACATTTCACATAAATATCAACACTTATATTAAGAGGCTTTTTTAAAAAAAAGAATTCTTCAAATAGAAGTATCACACATGGTGTAAGTGACTTTATTTCCAATTTACACTTATTCAGTTTTCAATTTACAAAAAAAATTGTATGTAATGCTTTGTTTACACTGGCTTAGTACTAGTCATTAATACTCACTACTTGCACACCAATTCGTTGAACGGATAACTCACCGATTCTATAGTTATTATTTATAAAATCATGGCTCATAATTTACTCACAAATATTCCTCACTTAAGGTACTATCACAGTGTGATCGGCCAAAAAATAGTCAATTTTTTTTATAATTATTTATTTTACAGATATATTATTATATTATTAGCATACATTACATTCGACATACGACCATAAAAGATAGTGAACACTTCTTGTAAGTAGCAAATACGAGTGGCGAGTACTGATGATTAGTATTAAGCCAGTGTAAACTGCGCCTATATTAGCCGTTATCGATGGATATGTTTGTATCATATTATAATGATCAACGAAAAACCAGTTCTTAACATTAAGAGATATTTTTTTTTATCTATTTTTGTACTTTTATTACCTTTTAAAGTAGTTCGTCGACAAGAAAAAATTTGATTTGTCAAGGTTACCGCGGCACTTGGTCACTCATACCCGTCACAAGTCATCACGAGTGCGTTAACCGTTTTTAAAAATAGTTTCCTAAATGTTGCTAAGATGTTTAATATACTGTATACATTATATTAAGAAAGCAATCGAGGCAGTTGAAGTGTGGAGAAAATGGGGAGTTTTCAAAGAAATCATGGTATCAGAACGAAAGTATTTATGGATATTTAGAAGAATAACCTTTGACGGTTCAAAAAATATTTTTACAACTTTTTTTTAAAATATTCCGTTGTAGGTAGGTACATATGAAAATTGAATATTTTTTTTTTTTATAAAATTGTTGTATGTACTTTCCTCTCTCTCTTATGTCTTAACTCTAAACATTCAGTAAATATCCATAAATAGCAACACCGTCAATTTTCCCAACCTCAAACTGTCACATGATATTTGACATATTAATTAGTTAATAAATTTATTATTGTCATTTTTCTAATAGCTGGTCAAAATTATTGAATGAAATTAATTATTCTTGTTCTGTAAATCCTCAACATTCAGTTAATTGTCTATTATTAAGTAATGTCACTGATGTTTCAGTGATATTTATAGTAAACAATTGAATAAAGATACTATAGAAAGTATTAAAAATAACGTAGAGATTGAAGAAATTACACTGGTAAACAAAAAATTTATTTTTTTTACACTCTAAATTTTGTAACTGGTTTTATTAAATACCTTTATTAGTCATACACGAAATGTATATACTTTGTCTGGATTGACTCTGATTCTTGAGATAAACGACATGACAGTAATTGGAAAGAAATTTAATAATATACCCGCCTAAACTGTATTAACTTTAGTATCCCCAACGAAATTTCGTTTTTTTATTACCGCAGTTAGTAATAAAAAGGTCTTGTGTAAAAACAATCCTAACAGTTTTTGTTTCATATGTGGCAAATTTTGTCAACAAAAACACAGAAGGATCACTGAGTTTGTAAAACAAATGTACCAAGCATATTTTGCGATAAATCTTACACGTGTGTAAGTCATGTGTGGAATCTCTGCGATACTGGCGCGAAAAAAGACGTAAAAGACTTAAATTTGGAGTTGCAATGAGATGATCTGAGCGAATCAATGATTTTAACGATTGTTACTTTCGTGTAGTAAAAGTGAAGGGTATTAACCGGTATAAAAATCGTCAAATCAAGTTATATTTTTTACATATGCATTTGGATAGATTCCCGGACAACGTAGGCAATTACAGTGAGGAACGGTACCACCTGGACATAAGAAATACTAGTTCATGCGTCTAATTGATTTTTGAATGGTGAATATTTTTAGTACGGTAGACGTCTACCTTAAGAATCAATCTCTATTTTTATATCGTTCCTCCAATAGGCCTTTTCATCACAAATTTTTTTTATGCGCATGTGTCAATATCGGCCATTTTTTTCGTACTGTTTTTTGTAAAGAACCATGTTAAAGTACCCATCTACAAATAATTAAAATTAATAAATATTAAATAAAGAATATTTATTGAAAAAAAAAGTAAGAAAAAATAAAAAATAAGTGCTTTTAATTGAAAATTAAATTTTTTCAGTCCGTTACTATAATGTTATCTGTACGAAAAGGAGCAAAGAAACGGTGTTATTATAGAGTTTGTAAGGGTGATACATGCTATAAATCACTTAAAGTTGTACTAAAAATTGGTTGACATTCTTAATTAGAATAAAATTATAGATATTATTTGTTTTATTATTATTTTTGACATAGCAAACAAGTAGTATGGATGCCTAACCTCTCAATCAGCTCACTTTTTTTCCGTTTTTGCGGACGTCCATCACATTTTAGCCACCTTTTCAATTGTTCACAATTATGGCTGATTATGGGCTTCAAATGAATTATAAACAAGTGAAGCACCATCGACGATTTTTTCCAATTTGTCATTTGTTTATTGAGATAATATTGCTTTCCTGGCTATTCCTGACGAAAACAGTACGAAATTTTTGAATTACCACTATTTTAACATGGCGGCTGCGCTTGCGCTCGTTACATTATGAAAAGGCCTATACTACAGTGGGATATCTTCAAAAATGGCCATATTGAGCTATTGACACTGTCGTATTCCATTTTTCGAATACTTTAAAATGCTGTACTGAAGAATGTTGTCCGTTTAATATTTAAAAAGTTATGCCAGAAAACCCAGTGTTCAACGAAGTACTATTGTCCATATTTCTAAATCGAACACTGAGATATTGACCATATCTCAATGTTCGATTGGAGAAAATGATATTACATATTTTTATTTGGAATTACGTTGAGATATTTATACGATGTTGTTGTGTAATACAACAAAATTTTTTGAACTTGTAGAACATAAATGAAGAATGTTTCATTAAAATTGGTAATTTAACAAATTTTATTTTAGCACTAAACAATATTTTAGCACTAAGAAATTAGTTTATAACCAAACGGTAATTTAAAAATCATGCGAAAATGGTTTCTCCTGGTAAGAAAATATTAAATTTAGCCCTAGTTTAGCCAAACCAGCCTACCAAGCGTATACCTCAATTTTTATGAAATTTTAATAATATCAAGTAAATCTAAGAATAAGTTGTAAGATCATAATAGTTATAGTGATTAATAATTTAGTAACTAATAATTTATATTTTTAAATTAGAGTTATTATTTTTTTGTTTATTTAAATTTCTGCATCGAAGTTGTTAATATAAGTTAGCAGAACCTTCGGACATTTTCTTATAAATTAATATTTTTTGTAAATTTTTAAAATGTAACACTGAGATATTTACAATAAAATTACAATAAAATTGCTATAATTATTCAAAGATTCGAATTTATGTTGCTAAAACTAGTAACGACAGTAGAAAATATAATTTTGGTCTCTATAAAAGCACTAAAATAGTTAAGAATTAATTTAAGTAGAAATTGTTATAAATTGAAAAAACTCGAAAAATTTAATCTTGTTTTTCTCAATGGTGCTATTTTGACAATATCTCACTGTTAAATTGGAGAGACGATATAATATGCACTCATCCCAATGAAGAAAGCAGGCCATACAAGAACGATTTATCTATTATGTGTAATTATAAGTAGGCGGGAAGAATATTGGATGAAATAGAGAGACAAATATACAAATAACTCACCGATGCGTGCCGATTCATTTCTATACTGTTTTCCGTCAATTGCAGACAATACAGGAAAAAAATTATTATGCATTGCTAATGGCATACTGACACTGCGGGTTGCCAATTTTCTTTTTTGCGCGATGTGTAGAGTATGGCGGAAAAATACGTTTCCATCGTCGATTGTTAGATGTCACACACATCGTAAAATAACGATATGGATTAGATAAAGTGAGTGAGCTGATTGCTCGTTCTGTCTCTGTCACGTTTCCGTTTCGAGGAAAATTTTAATGTGTATGTTGTGAAACGATAAAAAAGTTTTTCGATCTAACTGCACGTTTAACCCGAATTCTTCGAAAAGTTAATTTATGTTATGTAGGGTATCTACGTGAAAGTTTTCGAACTATGTAAATTTGGATAGAAATGGATTTATATGGAAGTCATGCAAAATTTTAAGGTCAAGAAAATTGTGGACCGGGTAATAGTTTCAAAATAATTGCAGAAATAATTATAAATTTTTAGTTTGAAATACACTTTTTTTGAAACAAAAACTATATTTAGATATCTACTTGTCCTTAAACTTCTCATTTTATATTAAAATATGTAACGGCGATACTATTTGTGCAAACCGGAAGGAAATGAACCAATGCATTGAAATTTGTATTATTCATAAACCTACACTGGTATTATATTACAGTGATGGACAAAAATATATGTACAGAAGAGAAGGTAATATACACGTATGAAATGTACTTCTGTTTTTTTAACCTATATTTCGAAACTGAAAACTTCTATAGCGAGGGTAATTCTACGTGAGAGTGTAATGAAATCTGTAATATGAGAGAAATCGTTTTTATCATCCAAAATTGACATAGAAATTTCTACTTTGGTCTCGGTTGGTTTTTTGTCTGATCGTTTATTTTGTTGATGAAATTTAAACCGAATTTTCCACTGATTATTTAAAAGTATAAATGTGACTCAGAGCCTGAGGCGACTAACAGAATATGGAATAATGCCTTTATTTTCAAAGATATCCTATAAAAACGGCCTTAAAAAAGACTTTTTCATAACACGGGATCTCAACATTTCTAGGTGCCGTACTCCATTCGCCTCAAGAAACTTAGATGTACCAGCAGATGGCAATTGTCTGTTTTGGGCTTCTGCCCTAGCTTATATAATCCCAACAAAAGACGATTTTGAAAATTTTCGAGAACACTTTAAAAATTTATTTATAACCGAAGAACACGAAATGGAATATCAAGAACAAATCGATTATACTTGGACATTGATTCACAATTACAATCCTCTGGTGGAGTCATGTCCTGATGATCAAAAAGAATTGTTCAGTGACTTAGTCACAAGAAAGTTTCGTAGAAAAGTTGTCCAACATATGCGATCCCAACCACAAAATTACCAAGATTTTATTGAAGGCGATTTTGAACAGTACCTTGAAAAAATGGAAACACCTGGAACTTGGGGCGGTGATCTCGAAATCAGAGCCATCAGTGAATTGTTAAAAATCACAATTAATGGCTTAATAGTACCCTATTCGAATGGGTGCTTAGCCATTGAACTGGTGTACTTACAAGATAAAAATCACTACAATTATCGACTTCAGCAACAAATTATTGATTTCTATCGATCAAAATTACCGCAAGACATTCTAGATGGGTTTGAATGTGGATCTGGACAAATATTAGCAACTAATTCTAAAACGCAATCCACCTTTATAGAGGAAACTCTAGATAACAAGAATTATGAGGTGAGTTTAGAGGAGGCAGATATTGTCAATATTGCTAGAGTAATGTATGGTTGGAATGAACACACTGGAAAGGTCATATTTAAAGTAATCGGATTCCTGGAACATTTACCAGGTCAAATAAAGCGTTTCCATCACTTACTGGTGTCACCAGACAATAATTCTTTGACTTTCATCATGAACTGGGATACGCGTTGGCACACTTTGGTATTAACTGTTAGAAATCAAAAACTTTTTGCGCTCTATGCAAACCCGTTTAACTTCTCAATACCGAACGGACTCTCTAATATACTACAGTCTATAACAATAAACATCCATATTATAGATTTCAAATTATCACAAGGACAATTTTACGATTACAACACGGGAATACTAGCCTTAAAAAACACTTGGGAAATAAATTGCAATTTAACCAATGATATTTCTTCAGAAAATTGGCAAGAACATATGCGTCAATTGATGGAACGTGATCCACAAGTGAATACACTTCGAGAAAAATTTGCTAAAGCCCTGGCCATCCAAGATATTATAGAAGACAAAATACATATTACCCTAAAAATCCTTCAAAATTTAAAACTAAGAAATGTTGAATCATTTAATAATAAATTAGCTAACATCTTCATAATTTTTTTGGAAGCATTCGCGCTTCAAGACTTAACATTAAAGAAACTGGATCAAGCTAAGACTTTCCAAGAACGATTAATAGCGCAAGGCATTATCGACGCTGATGATTTGTTGCTTATTCAAGAAATACGTTCTAGAATCATATTACATCGCGACACTAACACTGTGCTAGATGCTGCTGATCTAAATCACCTACTTCAGGAGGATATTACCATAACTCAATTTTTCTCAAATTTAGAGAAATATGTGGAGCATGTATTGAAAAAACTCAAGGGCGAACAGACTGTGTCAAGTGTTTTTTTACGACCAAAAGAATTATTAAAAAATATGGATGATTTAAAAAAATTGAAAATCGGAAAACCAGTTGCTAATACTAAGACAGCCATCGAAAAGTTTTTCCAAAAAAACCAGAATATTTTTAAAGATGCACGCTTAAACTTACAAACAGCTGATGAACTTATGTTCGATTTTTCGACAAATATAGTTGTTTTGCTATGTAGAACATATAACGAAAGAGATCTTGTTACTCCCTTCGAAAAGATCAAAGAAATTCGAGGTAAAATTATTCATCAGTTTTACAAATATAACGACAACATTAAACTGCGAAATTTGAAACTAAAAGAGTTCTTACGAGATTTCAAACACTACTTCTTAAAATACTGTTATAGCCAAAATATATATTCCGTTTTAAAGGAAGCCAATACTTCGAGTAATATCAGTGAGAAAATTGAGAAATCGCTAGAAAAATTCCAAAAAAACTTCAAACAGGACTGTTTGATCGTTGAAAAAAATTACAATATTGACGAAGAGAATACACTGGAACTGATAGCCTCTAAATTAGTACACACAAAAATAGCTAATAAAAGTTACCTAGAAAGTTTTGTTTACGAATATTTCAAACTGATGTCAATAATTGATAATGAAGAAGCAGTTGCTGCACGAGAACGCAAATACCAGGAGACTCAAGTCCCAGTGCGATATAAGCCATTAACCGGAAACGACCGTCAAAAAATTTACGAACAATTCAAATCTTTGAAAGAAGTTTTCGAAGCCAGCGATGACGTGTACGGGTTCGAAAAATTAACCTTACAAAGTGAAATGAAGTGTTTCTACGGCATACTTGTGAATGACTTCCATGCAATGGTCAAATTATTTATCGAAAATGAAAATTTCCCTAACAATCCCGAAAAAATTGAAAATATTTTAAAAACGGTATGCAATGCTTTATGCATCTTAGAGAAAATCAAGTTGAAACATCCTGACATTTCTGATCAAGAAATTATTGGAAAGTATGAGAACCGGAAAAACAATAGAGGTACAAAGAAGTCGATTGACGAGAAGATTCACAGCATCCCTGAATCGCAATTTACGGTCGTATCGATTCCGGTAGGGAATACAGGCAAAACCCAAGTTGTTCAGATCAACCCTGATCGATTCATAAAGAACTTGTTTGAAATGTTCAGTAATGCCTTTATTCAATATAATTTGATGTTTAGAAACGTTCAAGAAGCACTCAGTGATGACCTGGTTTTAGAATTTTTAACAAACGAAAATTCGAATTTCATTGACAGGAATCTTTTAAGTCGATTTTTAGAAATCGATTACTTAACTCCGTACATTAGCCAATTAGTCATAACACATGACAATATCTTAAAAATTTGTTCGGAGCAACAATTTTTAAAACTAACCACGGTTTTACTAAATACTCCTTCGTACACAAAACATTTGAAAGCGCTACTATCAGCAATTCCTGCCAAGAAACTTTTAAAAATATTTCAAGGCAATTTCCATGAAAACAACATAAAGTCCGAATTTTATCGACATATTTGCAACATAATAATTGCCATCAGTATTGACGTGCAGAATATGCGCACGATATTTGAAGAGCCTGAGTGCGCCAGGGGAATTTTAATCGAATTAAACAAAAGAATCAAACCGGATGCAACGGACCAGGAAATAAAACTGTGTAAGGATATTTTGAGCCTTTTGTATAGCATATCAATTGAATTTCTATTTAAAAAATCGAAAGAACATTATGATACGGCGCTAAAACTCCTTGACGACAAAAAAGGTGCACAAGAAATACGAAAAAATTTAATTAGCAACAATTTTCTGGAACCTAATAACCCGGTAATACTACAAATTCAGTATACAATTGCCCGTATAAAATTCAAAAAAGGTACTTTGGAGTCAAACGAAAATGCTGAAAAGCTATATGGTGAAGCGCACTCTATGTTAGATAGACTTAATAACAGTCTAAAAGATAATTTGGAAAATCCACTATTTTGGATCACCTTAAGAGATTTAGCGTACACCGACCACTTACTTCTAAACCATCTTGAAGCCTGTGATCAATATGAGGCTTTTTATAGGAATTTTGTAAGATATTTACTAGATCTTACTGACGATCAAGATTGTTTATATGTTCTAAACTCAGAATTATACGGAAAAATTCTCTTATCCGAAAAATATAATTGTATGTTACAAGCTACTCCCAAACATCTCAAAAAGTATCTTAACATTCTTAAAGTCAGAGGCGACGTAGCTTACGAGCACAAATGTTTGGGTGAACTTCATGCTACTCGTAAATGGGCCATATCATATTTTGAAAAAGCTTTGAAAATGTACCACGAAATCTGCGACTTAGAAAACGCTCCATTGAGTGCTATGCGTGATATCGCTTACATAAATACTAAAGTTGCTAGACTCAAGAAACGCGAGAAAGACGATAAAGAACAATTGGAAAGCGCACTGGCTCACTTAGACGAAGCTTTAATCACGAATTCAAAAATTTTCAAAATTCAACTACAAACAGAATGGAAAACACATCCAGCCAACGTGAAAATTGCATGGGAAATCGTACGAATCATGTCCGACAGTGCATTTGTCCATAATAATCTTGGTGATTTAGAGTCGAGGTCAAGAAATTTCGAACGAGCATTAGAACAGTACAAATCAGCGCTTGATACATATCATCAAATTAAACGGTTTCAACAACGTAATCTTGGAGAAGATCATCCGTATACGCGAAAAACGAATGATAATATAAGCTTTACTAAAAGACGGATTGAAAAATTACCAACTTGGAAAAGATGGCGGTAAATATACAAAATGGTAATTTTTTATATTAAAAAAAAGTTTAGAGATTTTTTTTTTTTAATAAATAAATACAAAAACAAGTTTATTTTATTTTATTTTTTACATCGCTGATCTCAGTCCCTTGTTAGAGTATTGAAGAAAAATCTCGGAACCCTAATAGTTTCGACATGTCCGTCTATTTCTCACGCCCATAATTGCTATATCTTTTAGCCTATCAACAGGATTTTATCTTCAGGCCAATTTATCTTTTACCCTGTGAACAGGAAAATTTGTATGTGAAAGCTACAAGTGATTTTTTAGATTTCGTAGTTCCGACAACGGAGTCTTTATGGTTTCGTGTCATGTATAACGGATTAGGAGGTCAACTTGCACTTCACGAACCTTTGAAAACCACACTAGCGGCTCATTTTTCTTAATTTCTTAAGGTACTTTCCCGTATTAGAAAGTAAAGATGAAAATATTTTAAAACTCCGGTTTGCGATATTGAGCTTCAAAGTGGTGAATAGACTGCGCCTCCTTTCATAATTTTTAAACTGTTGATTTAGCAAATGTTAAAATAAACCCTCAATTAAAATTACCGATGGCGGTAACGTTCAGAACTATAAACAAATAAAATTTCGAAAAAAATTGAGAAAATGGACCCAATAAATGGAATTTTTGTAACGAGGTATGTTTCAGTATTAAAAAGCACATAGAAATTCAAGTCTAGATCATAAAGAAAATGCTTGATAATGCACAAAATTTCCGTTATTCAAAGGTAATTTCAGAAACAATTTCACATCTCCTATCGTATAAAATATCGTTAAAAAAATCTTTTAAAATAAGGTTAAGTTTCTTTTAACCACTCTTCATTTTTAAGCTTCATGACCAAGTTAAACTGAGACTCTTGTCGAATATATTTATCTCATTTAAGGTAAACCGTAAAAGAGTTATTTAAATTCTCTCTATTTCATTCCGAAAACTTTGAGATCCGAGAAAACTCGTGATTTATTGCGTATTCAAAACTCACTTGGCAATTTTTTTAAATTTTATTTTGAGTTCTAGTATCGAAGTTAGATCGAATCTTTGGAATTTTGACATTTTCAAAGATAACATCTTATCGAAAAATCGGCGGCTACCAAATCTTTAAATTAATAATAAAACACATTTAGTTTAATAATGAAGCCACACATTGTTTTTCTTAAACAATTATTTTCAACATTTTATTTTTAAAAACTCATTACTTATTCTATGCATGTTAATTATTTAAATATTTTAACTATTTATTCACTTACCAGATATTTTCAAACATCGCGTCCTTTTTTACTTATTTTAAATTCCATTTCAATATATTTAAATTTGTTAAGTGATTAATTGCGTAACTCAGAAATAAAAATTATTTTTATTTTTAGTATAAAAAGAGGAAATTATTTACGTTGAAAACGTTTATCGGAACTTCTGTTAGTGCTAGAAACTTGAAATTTGGTATGAGTGTAGATGACCTGAAAGATTTTAAAAAAACTTTTATTAAAATTTGTGTTCTTTTTATGCAATTTTTAAAAAATGCTTGTGTTCAGGGCCGGATCTAGGGAGAGCAGCAGAGGCACGTGTTCCAGACGCTAAGTTTTTGAGGCGTCAGAAAGTAATTTAATAGGGCGCCAAAATTAGGAATTTCACTTTCTTTTTAGAAATATTTATTTTTCTACAGGAACGCCATTTTTCAACGGTGGCCCGGGTGCCAGTTAGGGTAGGTCCGGCTCTGCATGTGTTTGTGTACCTTTACGTATAGGCATACACATGTGTATGTAATATTATAAATTTTTTGAAAATGAACTCTAGGCGTCCATAGGTAACTATTTCCATAGAGAAAAATATATGGTCTTTCAAAATTCACCCCTAGATGTCGGTAATGAATAATTTTTGAATGCTTTTCTTTTCCTATGTCATCTTTAACAATTGTCAAGTAGGCACATGTACAATTTTAACTATGTATACTTAAACACTACAACAACGCAGTCCTGATCGAGTAATTTCACATAATGGTGACATAAACTGGCGCCATAGAAAACCTGATCTAACCCCATTAGATTACTGTCTTTGGGGTTATATGAAAATAAAGGTCTATGGAAGTAAGCCAACCACAATTTCACCCCATAAAAAGCATTTGGACTGAAATTTATGAATTATATATGCGTTACGGAGTCAGAAATTTATTAAATTTGATATTCGTATCAAATCCTATAGACCTGCTCTTGATGGATATTTGAATAATGTCATTCGTCAAAATAAAAAACCAAAAAAATTTTAAAATTTACTGGTTAAAAAAAAAAAAACATCCGGAAACGACTTTTTCTGTAACTATAGTAACCAAAAAACAGAATGATGAAAGTTGCTCGTGCGTCAAATTATCTGCTATGTAAACGCGAACTGACGATTCTATAGTGATAAAAAAAAACCTTTATGACGGAACTTTATAAACAGCAAATTATATAATACTGTCTCATTGACACAAGTAATTAAATATAATTGCAAGTTCAAAGAATATACTTCAATGCCAAACTGAATAAAAAAACAATAAAAAAGTTAATTAAAAAACCTTGTAACAGTTCATTAAGTTCCATAGTCGACAGAATGATTCCTCGCACCTTTCTTTAAGGGGGGGAGTAAGGTTTTTAAACTTTTTTTTTGGATTTTTATTTAAATTTTTTTCTGAATGTACAACATGTCGAGTGTGTTGTGTCAAAATTTCAAGTAAATCCAAGCAAAACTAATGAAGATACAGCGTTTTAAGCGACCGGCCCTCATGCTCGATTTTTATACCTGCCTGGTAGCTGCGCGACGCGCCTACCTGGTAAGTATAAAATTTACTTTAATTTTATACTTACAAATCTTATACAAAACAAATACTTACTATAATTACCCGCGTAAGTATAAAAAATTATATCATTTTATTGATGCTTAGTTTTGGATTTTTGAGTACAACACTTTTGAAGTTCGTGAACATCATAACTCAAAATCTACTTCACCAATTTTGTTGAAATTTTGTACACTGTTTCTACACATAAATCAACTGGTAATCAGGTCGAGGTTTTTTTTTTGCTATTTTTTTCCAGTTTATAATAACAAATTAACCGAAATTTTTAGCAAAAATTGCGTTTTTCACTTCAAAATGCTGCCAAAAATAAAAAAATCGAAAAAATACAAAAAACTCTTCGTGACTCCCTAGGGAAACATATCGCCTTTTAAACGCATTTCGATTTTTTTGTCTCGAATGATCCGGTACCAAGTTATGATGTTCACCGCAAAACAACTTTTTTTCGAGGCGCCTCCGGAAATTCGCTGTGACGGACTTATTTATCGATATTTGTAATTGATAATTTTTTCGTAGATACTTCAGATGTTATACTATAACGTGTATATGAAATAAATAAGCCAACATTATTCATTTCTCCAAAAAAAAAAAATCATGAAAATATGCCTTTTTTTTGCTTTTAAAACCTTACCCCCCCCCCCTTAATTTTTATTTTGTTAAATTATTATTCAAATATTTGAGATTTTACTGTACTAGAAAATCGTTTCAAGTTATATATCAATTGAATGGAATAAAATCGGTCACACCAATTAATCGCTAATAAAATTACATGTTATTGTTTTGAGATAATAATATCCTTGATATCAAAAAGTACTTTCTCTTGTTCAGTAATAATCTATTTTTAAATTGTGATTTTATAAATGTCTTATTACTGTTACTATTTTAAAAATTGATCCAAAAATATACAGCAAAATTTTTTTTATGCTGTCTTTTCTGCGATTTTTTTGGTGATTTTTTATGCGATTTTTAATAGTATATTACGTGATTGAGGTTGTAAAATCTGTAAAATTTTGGTACAGATTCTAATATATGTAATCTCTACATATAATAAAACTGTAAATCTGTCTCCGTCTGTCTGTCTGTCTGTTCATGCATCACGTAAAAACTACTGGACGGATTTTAATGAAATTTGGTGTGATGATAACTTATTACCTGTGTCAACATTTAAGATACTTTTTATTCCGGGAAAATGTCTCATTCCCACGGGAAAATGGAAAAACTATTTTGAGCATCTACACACATTACGCCAATTTACATATTTCATAAAATATTTCATAACTATAGTAACAAAAATTGTAAATAAATTTTGTAGTTTGGAAATTTTTCTGAATTTTAAATCAAAAAAAAATGTTGCTAATTGTGTACCGAAAAATACAATAGATACACAATTGTCAATTTCGAGACAATTTAATGCATTTTGTGTTGCAAGAAACTACAAATTGGAAATAGAAACTACTCAACGTTTCGCGTGAACAACGTCACGGGTACGGCTAGTATACAATATAAGAATTAGTAAAAGTGTAATAACCTATGGTATTTTATGTATACATGCGTGTAAAGTGTCATTTTTTGTACAGCTCTATGTAAAAATATAGCTTACCTAGATAATATTTTGTACAAAAACAAGCAATTTCATGGTAATCGTAGATAAAATTCTTTTTAAAATGCCTGTGCATGATGAGAGAGGGAAGTAAGATATACTTTACATATATACTTATTACAATTTTTGTAATATTTCAAAAATGAAATAAAATTTTTTCACGTGTAAATTAATGCTTTGTCTTGTTTATAAAAGCAACTTCTAAGAAAATCGTGAAATTTTGTTGAGTTTTGTATTTAGATAAAATTTTTTTATGCGTTCCCGATTTACCGCATAAAAAGTTTTTTATTACAATCTGTAATAAACTATACTTTTATAGTCTTTTAAGAAATTTTTTACTGTTTATTTTGAGCCTCAAGGATCTGGGGTACGATTTTAAAATTCATGTTCATTTTTTCCGGAATATCAGTAGTATAGGTATTTAAACAAAATTTGATAAAGATCAGTTCAGATGTTAATTTGGGCCCTCTCTGGGACTCCTGAATTCTGTTTACTGTTCTCCCGAGATTTCAAAAGTATTTATTTTGAATCCTTTCTTGAGCTCCAGGGCAATTTGTCCCGACCTTCGGGGGAACAATTTTAACACAACTTGTGGAATGACACGGTCCAATGAAAGACTTCTGCAGCCGCCATTTTTATATATATTGAAAAAAAAATGTTGTAACACTTTAAGGTCGTAATAAATAAAATGCCAAACCTCAAAAATATACATTAGTTCCTTGTTAAAAAAATTCCCAAATTTGTCTTTAATTTCGCCTGTCTAAAGGTATTTCTCCTCTTTAATTTAGATAAAATTCAATATACAAACACTTTTTAAGTCTATACACTATTTTTGGTGACTTTTTTGTATCTGTTGTGTCCTCTGAAGTAGAAGAATTATTAAAATGCTTTTGTTTCATTCCGTTTGTCTTTAAATTACTTTTCGCAATATCTGAACAATACTCACAAACCAAATACATTCAAACCGGTTCTTTGATCAGTTACATTAAATAATATTGTTTATTGTGATTATCAAGAATCGACAATACTTTATCGAAACCAAAAAGAAAAAAAAATGTTGACTTACAACTTCCTTTTAATATTACTCAAGCATTTCCATTATCGGACCCGTAATTACCCCATCACTCATACTGGGTCTGGTACAACTTTATGTAAATGGCGAAACGATACTCCATATTTTGCCAACGAATTACCGCACTTGTCATTGAAATCAGACTATAAATGGTCGTATTCGTAGCAGCTGCTTTGCAAATAACGGGCTTGCCGTGGGACATTTTAATTACTACGTCTTAATAAAATTGTTCAAGTTACCAGCATCTCAGGGTGAGTGCACATGAATACGATTCCACATCTACAATCATATAATTCATTCGGGGGTTTTGTAATGGGCACCGTCAGTTGGGGCTACTTGAGTATCACGAGCATATATTAGATTTATGTATATATATATATATATATATATATATATATATATATATATATGAGTTGCCATTTCTATTACAACCAAATTTTGATGAAAAAAATGGTACTGGAAAAGGTTCTTTTCTTGGATGTAATGGAAATGTAACCAAGAACAACACCGTCGGTTGAAGTACACTCAAGTACATATGCATATTTTTACCGCCTAAATGATAAAGAAAAATTAAAAAAATTAAACTTGGTTAAAAAAAAATTTTTTGCTCAGTTATTTTGTTAATTAATGCATTAGATCAGTTTTATCGAAAAATTAATATATAGTCCCATTTAAAAATGTATAAGTTTGTATCATAGCTCGAAAACCATAAGAGCTATAAAGCTCCTGACTGTAGCAATCGGTTGCCCCCATCGATATCTACAACTCTTATTTGAACAATTTTTCGATTAAATGAACGGTTTGGCTGTCATAAAAATGGCAACTCTCGAAAAACTCACACAATATATATATATATATATATATATATATATATATATATATATATATATATATATATATATATATATAACTGTTTTTTTGTACAGCAGTGTCGTAAGATTTCAAAACGCGCGTTATAATAAAAAATTATAAAAGACGTGCCTGTAAAATAACAAAATATAAAGATGTCACGTTCACCACTTTTCTTCATACTCATAACTGACAAAGTTCCGTAGCATAGATTGATCTATGACCTTGTGCGATCATAACACTGACCAAGAAATATCGAGAGGCAGCTCTGTCCGGATTCATCCCAACTGATGGTACACCATAAAAAAGTGCCAGACAAAAAAAAATTATTTTACGTTTTTTACAAAATCGAATTGTTTTTATACGTTCAAATATTTGTTCTCCCGTTTTTGCAGTGCGTATTTTTGTTACAACACTGAAATTTGAGATGCTTTTGTATAAAAAAAAAAAAAAAGCGTGGGATTATAAAAGGTTAATAGTGAAGAAAAGCGTCATTCTTTTTTATTAGATGAAAAAATATTTCAACTTTTATGTGATTTTATCCATTGTTTCATTGCGTAAATAATGTACAGGCGATTATTTCAAAGTACCTTAAAAGGAAAAACAGAACCGTTATAAGATCACTCTCGTGTCCGTCCATTCCTCTGTCACAATGGTTTTTCGCGAAAACTATGTGACGTATGAATTTGACATAATGTTTAGGTCTTAATGACGTGCACATGTACCACCAGTCAAGGGTCAGTTTAGTTCAAACAGAAAGTTTTAATTTGTGAGGTATCATTTAAAAGAACTACCATGTCCACTCCAAGGATTCTAAAAATATTTTGTTTGTAATTTTTGGTCCAGTGGTTTTAACGATATAGCTCAAAATTTACAAAATATGAACGTCCCCCCAATTGATTTCCGAGGTTTTTTAAAGCTAAAATTTTGATTTATGTAGAGTTAGTAAATATTGAGTGCAGTGCATGTAATTGTTCCAATTATCTAGAAATAATTTTCTATCAGCGCCTAGTTTAATTTCTTCGATGAGTTTGCAGATTGGTTGATTTTCATTAATTTTTTTTATTTTTCTAGCCTTTATTACCTTAAGCACTATATATTTCCAATAGTGTACTTGACTGTATTTAAAATTTATGTCAAATGTTAAATAAATCTATGCATTATCGTTACATATGTCCAGTTTTAATGATGGAACATAAAAAAATTTGATAACTATTTAGAAATTTTATTTTGAAAATCACCATTTTTCAACAAATATTCAAATTAGTGAAAACGCGCCATTTCTTGAAAATGAGGTAACATTTTGTAGCAAGATATGTCGATTTTGATAATTTTCATCGGTGAGGTGAAATTGTGTTTTCTTTTAAATATTTCTATTAGCTTACGTATATAATAATAATAATCGGCCAGAATTCAAATAAATACTTGCTTTTACTTTGACATTTTATGAATATAATCAAAGTTTTGAGGTTATAAATATTGACATTGACGTTTAGTGGCTTCAAAATATGACGTCACTATAGTGAGGTGTTTTTCCCGCCTTTTTCTCATTTAAAATTGTAGGGTTAGTTTTGTTTTATGATTTTTTACAGAATCTGTCGAAAATAAAAAAAATCACTTAACTGATATAGAAAAACAATGCTTTTAGAATATTTTTGTAACTTCAGTCAAGTACCCTATTCAAAAGCTCTAGCTCGGCTGGAAGTACCTACTCTAAGTTTTTATACTCTGTTAGTCAGTCAGTTAACGAGTGACCAAAATTGTGTTTTTGTACACTAGTATTTTGGAAACTCTTCCTCCTAAACATATAAAATTTGGTTTGAAAAATTGCTTCTATCAATCTCAACCTTCCTAAGAAGTACTGTAACGTAACTAATCTCAGAGATTGAGGCGCAGCCATTCTTTTTAAACGTACCCCTTGCAGTCAAAATGGTGCATTCTAGTTCGCTCCCGCGGTCAGATTTTATCCTGAAAAAGGATCGTAGGTTAGTTCGCTCCCGACGTGTTACCTACTGACAGGTAAAATTAATTACCTAAAAATATTCAAACTCATACATATACAGCCATTCTTTTGTTACGGACGTGACATTTTCATGCCGTTTACACGCCTTCTTATAAGAAAAAAAATAGAAGTTATTTTTTTTATAAATTTTCAATTATTAGCAGATAGACAAATGTGTAAACAGTATTTGTACTGAATATAAAATACATAACATTATTAGTTTTAATGTTAGCTGTGTTACGTACATGACAAGAAAGTACCTGTTTTGTCACGTCCGTAACACAAACTTTATTAGCTCTAGCATTTAAACTAATAATGTTATGTATTTTATATTCAGTACAAATATTGTTTACACATTTGTCTATCTGCTTGGTATTGAAAATTTATAAGAAAAAAATAACTTCTATTTTTTGTTCTTATAAGAAGGCGTGTAAACGGCATGAAAATGTCACATACGTAACAAAAGAATGGCTGGGCGGTCGAAAATTTGGATAAGGTTTAAATATACATAAATAAAAATTAAATTAGTAATTTGGCCTATTGACTGCTCACTGGACAGAACCCTAATTGTGCGAGCCCGACTCACTTTTAACCGATTTTTATAGCCAGAAGGGGGGGGGCACATTAAACGTTGCCTGTATTGGAAGTTGGTCATTCACTTCAGCTAACTATTTTTAGTGACCACAACAGCTCATTTTAAGCAGTTTTCTTCAGTTAAACATGAACCACCCGGGTCAATAAAAATAGACGTAAGTGACCATCTATCCAGTATAGACAATGTTTCTATTTCCCCGTTATTATACAGAGTGTGCCTAATATAATTAACCAATGGTGAAAGCTACAGTTTCGGTTTGGAATTACGCGGAAGCAGTAGATGCGTCGAATACTATCTCCAAACTTTCCAAATTCCATGTAGTTTCAAAAAAAATGAAATGTTTTTTGTAACAAGTTATTCTATTTTTAAACAAACTCTGTATCGTAATAATATCAATAAATCCCCACCCTGTATAAATAGTTACCAAAATAAAAAAAGAAGAAAATCGGAAAGATAAACGAAAAACAATGTTAAAAAAGAAAATTATGTTTTTACAAAACCATATCTCGAGTTTATATCTCACTTGTATGCGTACAAATATGTATCATATGTATCCATATAAATAGGAAAGGTAAGATAAGATAAAATTTTAGCTGTGGTACGCGCCTACGCGATTCCACGATTGAAACAAAAGTTGTTGATAACCTTATATTAAGCACCTAGAAGTGTTCTCATTATTCAATCTTTTGTTGAAAATTAATCACCAATCAAATCATACTTATAAATAAAATCAATTATAAATTTTCTTCAATGAATACTCCACCTGTTAGGTACACAACATTCAACAAATTTTCGAATGTTATATTAAAGTTTTTCCCGTTAAGGGCACACAAAAAAATATAAAATGTTTGCCAGACCGGTTTCGGCTACTTTGGTAGCCCTCTTCAGCAGGATAAAATATAAATATAAAACCTATAGTTAAATATAATAAATATAAAAAATTAAAAAAAAAAATATTTATTGTTTTTATATTTATATTTTATGCTACTGAAGAGGGCTACAAAAGTAGCCGAAACCGGTCTAGGCGATCAAACCGAAGCGATTTTTTATAAGTACTCTGTTTTGCCAATTTTGCTACAAGACACTAAAAAAGTCCGAGATTGTATATCTTTTTGGAAAGGCCACAATTATCGTTGTTTTTTGAAAGATATTAAACAATAAATTCGAAGCTTGACTATGTTACAGTTTAAACAAAACTTAGGCGTTATCTTTTCTATATGTTTTGAACATAAAAATATTTACATAACTGTGATCTCAAACTTTTGATTCTGATTGTACCACTCAAATTTCCTTTAACAGTTAATTAGTAATTCAAAATGAATTCTAGGAATTTTTCACCAGTAATTGTAAATACAGATCATTGTATAATCCTATGCAATAATTATGAATTTGTATTTAAGAAAAAAATCGTTCATAGCCAGTGCAAGACTCTTTGTTAGAAGTGCGTACCTTATTTTATTTGTATGGTATGCGACCTTGATTAATTATTCAGTGAAAACAAGATGTTGTAATGGCTCTTTTATTAATTCGTGTTAAAAATAACCACAAAAGAAAGAAAAATTAATAATGTATTCCATTTTAATAAGTGTTTATTTCATTCAATGGAGAAAGAAAAATTATTCTATTTGTCAAAAGTGCGTGCGTAAATTTTAATTTGATGTCATTTCATTTTAATTACCAACAGATTAATCTAATTCATATACTCTTACATCATTCTAAAGTGTTTTTAGTATTAAAAATGCACCCAAAAGAAAGATATAGCAGTTCTATGAACACTAAGGTCACAGTCTAGAATTTTGAAAAAATCAGTCTTATCTTAAAGTACATACAGTTATGCATGTTCTCTCACAATTTCAAATTGAAATTCGAATTATTACGGTCGCTACGATCACGGATCAATGGATTCAGCCTAAATACAAAATTCTGTGGATCGATTGGCGCGTTTTGGCCGGATGTTATACTAATTTACATTCAGTCTTTCCACAACCAGTAAACGTATAAGATCAATATTGTTATCACCACAGTATCACATTGTTGTTGAAACAATGATTTGAAACAATTTCAAGATAAACTTACCCTTTTTAAAAACGGTACCCAGTTTCAGAGGGAAAGTTTCCAAGCTATAAGTTTGAAATTTTGACAGTATTCTTTATTCCATTCTCCATATACCTATGGAAGCTTTTTTTTATATCTTCCTATTTTTTCACACGGAAAACTGTTGAAAAAAGGCCTAAATTTTGTACTTTTTATTCAAACCGCCACTTTTTCAAATTTTATACATAGCGGCTTACCTACAGATTGATAATCTATTTAAAGATACTTTTTTCAAAAAATTATAATAATTATATAATAAATAAATGAAAATGCAAAAAAAAAATATTTCTGTATTTTTAAATAGTGGTATTAATCATAAAAAAAAATTCATCCCCATTCTCCCATCCTATCCATCCGAAAAAAATTGCGAAAGTTGACTATTTTTCGGCCGATCACACTGTAATGGTACCTTAAATGAAATATAGAATTATTTAAAGTTATAAAAATCATTATTTTAATCATACAAGCTATTAAATTGGAGGCCAATCTTATGTTTGAAGCCCTACCTTTCCATTTTTGACCAAATTGCCAACACAAAATTAACGGAAAATCAATTTTCGAAGTAAAAATAATATTTCTTGAGGTGAATTTTTATTCTTATAGCAAAAATAGGAAACTTAGCTTTTGTTTTCCCAAATAGAAATAAAGGATCAAAACGGATAAATTACAGACAATGGATAAATTTTGTAACATTGTAAATTTAATAAAATTAAAATATTGACTCGGAAGATGTCATTACGTACACTAAAATGTTTAACGTCATAAAGGTTGTACTTTTAATGACAAATAGATAAAACTTACGGCTAACTAAATGCCGTTTTTCTCGTTTTTAATAAAGCTTAAAAAATAGAATTTTTAAAAAAATTGACTTCGCCTACAATAATTATATTTTTTGAAAAAAATTCACAATTTTAATAGCAAATAGGAAAATTTCAGAGGAAGATTCCCCAAATTCTACTAGGTAAAACAACTCAAATTCAGATTTTTCTCATAAATATTTTAAAGAATTAAAATTTTCTACGTAGTGACGTCATCTCACATATACTAGAAATGTTTAAAGCTATAGAAGCTATAAAAATTATAATTTTGGTGGGATTTTTGTTATTCTAATCACATATTAAAAATTATCTCCAAAATATGTATTCCAATGTCACCAATTTTTTTAACGCGGAATTCCCAAAAAAGATGATAACCACAAAGATAACGAAATTCAAGACTAAAAAATACACCACCAACTCATACAGTTAAACTTAAATGATTTAATAGTATATTGTGCAATAAGTGCGGGAAATTGTCGATTGCCGACGAAAGCGAAGTTGAGCGCACGAACGTATTGAGTGCGCTCATTCGCTTGAATGGGACAATCGACAATCCCGCATGAGTTGCACATACTATTTTTTATTACGAATTTCACATACTTTTATCTATTATTATCACTATTTTTGACATTTTTATTACTTTTTAAAATAATATTTTTAAGTGTTCGTCTTTTTTTCTGAATTAATTGTCGTTTAAATGACTTTGTTGGTGGTTTCTATAGAAATAATTATGAAATATTTATTAAATGAAAAATTAAGAGGCGGCTTTGCGTGTTTTGATTAAATTTTGCGTGTTTTATTGTCAATTTGCGTGTGGAAAGTTACTTTTCACACGCAAAAAAGTATGCGGAAAGAGTACAGTGGGCAAACAGCTATTTTGCGTACAGAAATGTGTGCGCCAAGTTAGTACTTCTCCCGCATGAGTCATAAAAAAATTAATTAATTATTATAATCGTATTTTTATTTAAATAAAAACAGTCATTATTTCAAGGTTATACAAGTGTTTTTGTCACTGCGCCAAAGCATACTCGGGTACGCATGTACATTATTTATTATGAATGACCGGATATCCTTAAGTCTTTTATTTTTTACATTCTTCCTCTACCGTTTCTGTAGTATCAATTTTATTTATTCACTGCTATTATCTCTGAACGAATAGCTGATAAAAAATATTTATTGTATTTTTTTTTTTTTTTTTTTTTGTTTAGACGACCATTTTAATTTTAATTGTATTTTGCGTCAATTGGTTAACGTTTTATTAAACAACCCCAAAATTTAACTCGGCAATTCCCAGTGTCACCTGTAGGTGACAGACATTTTTAATTGTAAATTGTATAAATTTGTATAGAGTTGTCACAAGAAAGAAATATAAAGTCATCTATTAGCCTTCTAATGGTGGTAACAGAACGTAAAGATTTAATTATCTTATCGTTGAAAAAAATTGAAAACTTCTGTCACCTCCAAATAACTCTGGGAATTGCCGAGTTAAGTACCTAATTTAATTTTTCTTTATATTATATTTTTCTTTATAAATACAAAAAAATTGAAACAAAAAAAGAAAAAACAGTTAACGCTCCTTTCACATTATACGGTTTTTGCCGTACGGCAAAAAAGCGTACGGTCGCATTTTTTCAGTGGAGTGAAGAAGAGCATAGGACCTTTCACATTAAACGATTCACAAGGTCACGGTAAAATGCCGTTGCCGTGCCGTGTAGCAGCCGTCTCTTGCCACTGGACGTGACGGTTGCCGTACGGCGTTTTTAGTGCAGTCGTCTCTTTCACATTAGACGATTTTTTAACGTACGGCATTAACAATATTTTGTTGAATTTCATGTTAATTATTAATTTTATCTGTGAAATGGATGAAACTAATATTGAATATGATAACCAGTATTTTAATAGATTGTATGAAATTTCGAAATTGTGTGTTTTGATGTTTAGTTCGCCAAAAAATTAATTAAAGGAGCCTGTAAACATCCGAAAATAGTTGAAAAATTTATTTTCGTCATTTTTCAGGTCTTCAAAGAGTCTGATAATAAATAATCCTACTTTCTAATTCTTCTGATTTATATAATTAATTTTAATCACACTTGTTACTTGTATAATGTTGCAAATCAAATGAAGATATTCTTCAGTTTACAACGGCAAAAAACCGTGCAATGTGAAAGCAACAATATCACGGCAAAAAGTCGTACGGTTTTTTACCGTACGACGAGCACCGTACAATGTGAAAGGAGCGTTTTAAGAGAATTTTTCTGCTGCCCGTAAGATATGGAATCATGATTTTATAGGGATTTTCTTAACTCGTTCCCGCCCGCTCTTGATTTTGCTTAGCACTTCCGTTCACTCCCGTTCCCGTAAAAAAAATTTTCACTCTTGCTTGCCAGTTAAAAAAAAAAATCATACCCGTTTCCGATGGGATTCGAGGGAGCCCTAAAAACTCCCGGCCCAATTCCCATCTCTATTTTATAGTTCAGCTACCCTGCCCTGTTGCTTCATTGAAGCAGTTGACCATAGATAATATTCTTAAAGTGGGATTTATATAAGAAACACCCACTACACAAATGATAACTACGTGGCATATAGGACAATAATATTATTGATTATGAACGAATTTATTACGTTTAATTAAGTGTATTGACCTGAGGGAACAAATTAAACATGAAAGTAGATAAATAATTAATAATACTTAACAGTTATTACTATAGAATTGCTACGAATATTCGGCAAATATTCGGTATTCGACCTATACAAATATTTTAAATAACATTCCCTACTAGCTATGACGTGTTATATCCAGTCTATGAATATAAGTATTATGTATGCAAAAATACACACACATGAGACATATATACTAGGGATGGAGGTTTTTCAAAAATAACCGGTTTTCGGTTATTTCGGTTTATTTCATGCTCGGTTTAACCTGCCGGTTAAAACCGCTTTAAAAAGCCGGTTTTTTGAAAAAACCAGTTTTCGGTTTTTTCTAGGAAAAACAGCATTTATATAGGCAAAAATTTTTATTCTATAATTATATTTACTTTTAAACGAATTTAATACCGTAAATGCAAACAAAAACAAAAAAGTAAGTAACTTAACGAGAAAATTAATTTGTCTAAATTTCTCATGATCTAGAAGTTTTTAAAAATTCTAATAAATTACTAATTAATAAGCTATTTTGAAAGTTGAGTGAAATTTTGATAAGTAACAATATCTGGTAAATTGGCTTGTTACTTTCCTCTTTGTTTTATTTATTTAAATCTTAGTATTGGTCTGTCAGATTGGACCGAGACAATCGATTTTATTATTGGGTATTGAAACAATTAAAAATACGCTGCCAATAGGGTGGGCACACAGCTTCCTCGTAGTCGTAAAAGGCTTTAAAACAGTATTCTACCAAATATACATATTATATACCGTGAAATTATATTTTCGCCTTGAAGTTTATAAAAAACTGTTGTAACTCAAAAGACTTAAAGGCTAAATTATAAAATAATAGCAAAAATATTTTAGAAACTAACCCCCAATATACCCTAAAAATTTGAGCGAGATAGGACTAGCAGTAAATAAGATATTGACATTTAATGGGACTTCATGGTAGCGGCGTAGCTACCGTTACTCCGATTTCGATTAAATTCATAGGGGACCATATAGGAACCAAACTACATAATTTCTGAAAATTTCATAAAAAAGAATTGAATAGTTCCGAAGTTATGCCACTTGGTGCAATTTTGGAATGACATGGTAGCGGCGTTGCTACCATTACTCCGATTTCGATTAAATTCATAGGGGACCATCGCGGAGCCAAACTGCATAATTTCTGAAAATTTCATTAAAAACAATCGAATAGTTCGGAAGTTATGCCACTTGGTGCAAAATTGGAGACACACAGACGGACAGACAGACGGACAGCCCAAACCAAAATTGTTCAGGAAGCTCTAAAACGTAAAATGTGCGTAAAAAATTTGATTTTGGAGAGAAAAAATTTTTTATTTTTCAAAAGTGATCACAATGCTTCCGCTACTTTAGTAGTCTCGGAAGCAATAAATATTAAAAATAAACCACGATTTCATTATTTTCCATACCATAATAACCATAATTAACTAAATGTATTAGAATTTTAAAGAAATTAATTAATTTTTTTTTTTTTAATAACAACAAATCACCGGCCACTGAATAATGACTTAAATTTTTTAAAAAAATTGTCCGGTTATTGATTAAAAAAAAAAAAACACCGGTAATAACCAAGTCAAAAAAAAAAATAACCGAAAAAACCGGTTAATCGAAACAGAAAAACCGGTTTTCGGTTAAAACCCGTCGGTTTTTCCCATCCCTGACATATACAGCTACATAGTCATGATATGCGTATTGTTTAGTATACGTATTTAAAAAAAAATTGGAATAATTTAAAAAGAAAACCGTTAATTGCTACAATTCATTATTGAATTTAAAAGAATTAAAAGAATATTTTAAAAATGTGTAATTGATATATTTTTTAAAATATTTTCTTTATGGCTTTGCACCAAAAACAGAAAAGTTACACTTTAAAATATTTACATGTTTATATTTATAAATATTTATATTTATATTTATAAATATTTATATTTATATTTATAAATATTTTTGCGGCCCGGCCAATATATCAGCACACAATAATATCCTATAATAAAATATTAAACTGACGCCGAGTAAAAATATTGTAAGATTTGCTAAACGTTTTTTTAACTATATCTTTTTGCTATTATTAAACATAATGCGTACTTTTATTGACAAAATTTAAAGATTTTAATTCTTTGGAAAACAAATTTTATTAACTTTCTTCCATTTTCTCAATAAATATAGCCTCAGTACCCATCTATATGCAAATGGAGGTGATCAAAACTCACTGTGACTTAAATTTGAAAACAAAATTCATTGAAATGGGTGTTCCTGAATTTTACAAATATTTCCGAGCCAGATTTGAAAATACTCGAAATTTCGCATATGAAATTATTTTCATGTTTGGAAGTATTTATGGATGTGAACCAGTTATTTTCAGTTATGAAAGAAAAATAAGTCTCCTGTTGGAAATAAATTGCCTGTTAGAAACAGTATTAATAACGCTCACTCTGAATCAGTTTTAAAAAATAATCACTACGAACAAAATTTGTCTCGAAATAGGAAAGATAGTAGCAGAGAAAAGATGTCAAGTGTCAGGACGTAAACATTAAATTTTTATTGTTCTTTTATATGTACTTTTATTATACATGGTGGCCACATTACTGGAAAACCTAGAAATGTCAGGGAATATTTACTTTCTGGAAAAGTCAGGGAATTTTACCAGAAGAAAAAATTGATTTTATATTTAAGGATAAAACTTCAATCAGTTTTTCACTTGTTTTGAGATTAGATTTAAAAATTTGCGCGTATTTCTTTTTTTTTTTGTTCGTCATTTATTTTTTTACGTCTGAAATTTTTCACAAAATAGTCAGGGAATTTTTTAATAAAATTTCTGGAAAACCTGGAAAAGTCAGGGAATTTGTTATAATATATTATTTCTACGAAATAAACCTACGTTTCTATGAATATTGATTTTTTTGCGGCCCACCTAAAGTTAATCCTTGTTTGTTTGGCCCAAGTTAGCCTTTGAGTTTGACACCCTTGGTGTAAGGTGTCGTTTAAAAGGTTTTATTATAGTCACACCAAGAAAATACAAAACACCGAATAATATTCGACGAATATTCGGTATTCGGCCAACGTTACAAATAGCCCTATAGAGGTATTTGTAGCAAGTCTAATTATAACAGATAAAAAAGAAACGAAAAAAGATATAAACGTTTTTGTAACAATTGTACTTTTTTGTGTGTGGTAGAAAGCAATTAACACATTTTTAAATAAATTTGTTAATAAAATTCTTAATTACGCGTTAATGGATTTTGATAATTGCCATTTGAAATGACTAATCGTCATACAATGTTAGGTATGCGGTTGTGTACGTACCAAATTGGCTGTTACTATCTATTATGTCACCGAAGGATGACATCCTTCCTTCGGTGATATTATAACACAGGTCTGTTATCAAAAATTTGAGAGAGGTGGCAATCGGTAATAATAATAATAAAATATAAAAAATAATTAATGAGTTGCACATGCATGTACTAATAAATGCAAGAGGGGGATGTATTTTCACTGTGCTTAAAAAATAAAAAAACCAGCCAAAAATCATAAATTAACACTTTCACCATTATATGTGAAAAATACATAAAGAAATGACTACAGCAATTTTGCGTTTTCATAAAAGAAAGCTATTTTTTTTTTTTTTTACAAACAAATATATTGTGCTCTTGTTTATTTTTTGTTGCATATTATCTTTATGAATTGTGCAGTCGCCTTGTACATTGTATCTTTTATCCTTCTAATATAGATCAATTGTATATATAATCTATCTCGCTTGTCATTATTATTAACATGCAGACTGTGCAACGTAATGAAAAAAAAAATATTACTTATACATATCGATCGTGTTCCATTTAGAAATCCCAAACAACACTTACTAGTGCATTTGATGTTTCACAAAAAAAACTACTTTTTTAAAAAATTTTATTGCAATACTAACGTTTTAAATGCTTTTAAATGCAATTAAAAGGTTAGTCTAGCATAAAATTTAAAAAAATTAGTTTTTTGTAAAAAAACAAATGCATTGTGTTACACAGTGTCGTTGTGTGTCCTTAATGGAACACGGCCATAGTATAACTAGGCAAAGAAACACCGTATGTGCGGATAACTCGGATTACAGTAAAATGGGACACATTTTACTGTATATTAAAATTAACGTTTTGAAGAAATTTAATTAAATTGAAATATTTTTATTAAAAATTAATGCGAGAATGTAACAATACTTACCTAATTAAACAGAATTTCTACAGTGTAAAAAAAATGGATTTGCAGTCAAACTCTTCACGGGTTTGATGAAATACGTTTAAACAGAATTAATATCGGTTCGTTCAAAAACAAATTAATAATTAATAATATTCCATTTAAGGTTTTTAAGAAAGTGGAGGGGGAAGGTTAGGTTGGCTATATTGTCCTATGTTAAATACATAGGATACCGTAATGGTTGCCAACTTTAAATAAATGAAACTTATGCCGTTAAAACTTATGAAATTATGTTTTTTTTTTTTTGTTAAAAGAAATACAGTTATTAATAATGATATTTCAAATTTGATTGTTTCCAATACTTTTTATAATCTAAAATATTTTTAATGTATTTAAAACAATGCACAATATGATGTGTAAAGTACGGCAACAGTGTAAAGTTTTAATAGTTTTTCCCACAGAATATCACAGAACGAACGCTAGTATCTCTATACTACTGAAACCAGAGTAACGACAAAGGATAGAAAATATCCCACCAATATGTTATATACAGTGATGGGCGCGTAAACTGCTTACAGTGTTTACAAGCATAGTTTACACGTAAACACGACTTCTGTTTACAACATATTTTTTGGATGTAAATATGTAAACAGCGCAAACAACGTAAACAGGTTAAAAATTAAATTGTAAATTGTAATAATAAAAGAATTACATTACTTAATAAGCAAAACCCAAAAATGTGTTTTATAACTTCATATTTATTTTTCACAACTTCGTATTTATTAACAAATTCAAAATTCAATTGAACAAAATATGAACTGAAAAATGAAAATTTTAATATCAGATTTTTTTCTAACCTATGCACTTTTAATCTTTGGATGGCCACATTGGACAAAGTTTTTTTTACAAATTAAACACAAAGCACTATATTTTCTCCCTTCTTTTTTTAATTGAAAATTTAATTCTGTATATATATATATATATATATATATATATATATATATATATATATATATATATATATATATATATATATATATTCCTTTTGGGAACTGCCATTTTTTACTTTATTTTTAAAGTTTTAAATTTAAATTACGTGTAATTTATGACTCTTTACGTGTTTACCGTGTTGACTTTAATTTACGGTTGTTTACTCTGTTTACATCTCTTTACAAGGTAAACGTAAACACCGACTGTTTACACGTAAACGCCCATCACTGGCTATATATGTGTACGCGAAATTGTATGTGTTAGGGCGATGGATGGTTGTGTGTATGGGTGTCTTGCATACGCATATACATAACATGCATGTAGCACGCATCATGCACGTATACCGTGTGAACATGACGGCAACAATATGACAACGATTGAAACACACCCATTGGTAGCTACTAAGTGAATGACAACATAGTTCTGCAAAATGCACATAAATACCCATAAGTGATTGCAGAAAAGAGATAGTTGTATTCCTTCCAGTCACAGATGAGACAGATCAAGCCTACGTATAAAAAAGTGAAATCTTAAAGTTGCAGTAACTAGCAATTTACACCATTACTGTTTTAGTCTGTTACTGACTGCCGTGGTGTTCACGTCAAAATAAAAATCATGTTTTTTTAATCAACTCGTGAAATTTAAACAGAAAAAAAATATGAAGTGTGTCTCTATTGAATAAAGAATTTCTCAAAATAAAGGGATATCTTTCTTAAAATAAATAAATTTATTTTTAATTGTTGACTGGTGGTAACTTACGGTGGCCATCATAGTATATAGTATGCGAACTGCATATGAAGGGCCAGGGAGAAAAAGGGGTTAAGTCACTGTAATCAATTTTTTCAGGAGATCAATAAAACTTAAAGAAACGTTATAAACATTGTGTTGTTTATTTGAGAAACAGCTGTAAGCCAAGTCAGCAACAGTACACAAAAGTTGTGGACTTGACTCCTTATTCCCTCTACGCGCTCGTTTGACCCCTTGTTCCCTCTACGCGCTCGACTTGACCCCTTGTTCCCTCTTTGCCTCTAGTTGCGAACGGGTTTTTTTAGGTGACTTGACCCGTTTTTCCAATAAATTGTTATAACACGTGATAATACTCTTGAAGAACTACAACAATCAATCAATAACTCATTTTTCAAAAAAATGTGACTTGCTCCCTTTTTCCCTTCGACCCGTCATATATAATCATCAAAATATATTACTAACACATTGGTATATTCGTGTCCATACATCGTGTGTTGTGATTGTAAGGGTGCTGTATTACGTCACTCATTGATTACAGCGGGCACAATTTGGTAGACATTCTAGTTTGACCCCTTGCGTCTAGTGTTCTATGGTTTTTGAATGTTGATGTTGAACTGAATGTCAACCTAACCAAAAAGTTTAAATAATTTATTACAGTTTGTTAATGAAATTTCGTCGTTAGTGAAATTTAAATAGTTTAGTTTCTCAACAACGATGCTCCAAAAAAATCAAAATTACAAAATAATAATGACAGTGAATTTAAAAGTTTTTAAAAGTTCGGACATTATGAAAAAAAATACAAAATAATAATGACAGTGACTTTTAAAAGTTTTTAAAAGTTCGGACATTATG
The DNA here is from genome assembly GCA_035578155.1 of Brachynemurus nebulosus. Classification (NCBI taxonomy): domain Eukaryota; kingdom Metazoa; phylum Arthropoda; class Insecta; order Neuroptera; family Myrmeleontidae; genus Brachynemurus; species Brachynemurus nebulosus. The sequence goes on from JAPWDM010000030.1 coordinate 4,637,881, forward strand.
AAAAAAATAGCAAAAAAGTCAATTACATACGATATTATAAAGCAAAATTAATAACAAAATTCGTGTCACTCAAAATAAAGGAATATATACTAAATGTGTTAGAAAATGAAATAAAGAAAATGTGTTATACATATCTTAAATTTTTAAAGAATAACAATAATTTTAACTTAAAAGAAAAATATTAAGATTAATAATTTTATAAAAGTGTATAAACATATAAGTATATATTTTATAAAGTGTATATTTTATAAAAGTGTAATACTATGTTCAAATTGTGCGCGACATCATCGCTTCTTTGTCACAGAGCAATATTGCCATATTTACTGCGGCTAATTACAATGTTCAATAACTTTAATATTAATATTACTTATATAAAGATTTTTATCTCAGAAACAAAGAACAAGACTGTTTTGAAACTTGGTGCAGGTATTCATAAACCTGTGATAATTGCTATGCATATTTTTTGTAAAACGAACATTTCTGACTGTCAAGATACAGCTTTTTATATAAATGTGTGTTAACCTATGTGAAAGTGTAACTTCCAAGATTTTTTACTCGCTAACTAAGAACAAGATCGACTTCAAAATTCGACAGGACATTCTTTATTATTTCAATAATAAATTGTCAAATTTTTAAGAAGCTGTCATTAAAATTTTTTTGCCTCTTAAATTTCTTATCAACCTTAAAAACAGTGTGCAAAAATATGATATCGAAAATTATCTGTTTTTCGTTATTACATGTTTAATTTTCTTTTTTATTAGAACAAATATCTTTCTAGTGATTTTATTAAAGAAATGATTCCCATCGTCGGTCGAAGAATAGATTTTGTACAGCACTGGGTAGCGAATTTCTACCTAAAAACAATAAAACCTCATCCCAGTAGGGATGTCGTTTTTTAATCGATAAATCGAGAAATCGATTAATCGGAAGTATGGAAACCGATTTTTAATCGATTATTGATTTTGAGATCGATTCACACATCGATTTTTATTTTATGGAAATCGCGAAACGATTTTTTTTTCAAAACATAAATTGCTTTTTTATTTTATTTATACGTTGCTATTTATTTATTAATTTATATTTATTATCGGTACCTATTACGATTATTAAATTTTAAGCATCAAACGCATCAAATGCATATAATCAGTTGTCTATGCATTTCAAATCAAATTGCTGACAACTGTACCATATACAAAACAATAAAGTTTATGCGGGAAATTTAAAGCAAAAAAAAAAAACTTTCATATTTTTTTTTATCCCTTAATCTATAAAAAAAACTTTGTATGTTATTAAATAAAAACTTCTCAACATTTAGTACAATTTAGATAATATTTATACAATTCTAGAGAAAGCAACGACAACTGCAAATGAGTCATTCTCATAAATGTATCTCTTAGACAGACTCGTAATATAGCTATCTCTCAGAAGATCTACTATCTAATATATTGAAAAAGGATAGTAGAAATTATATCTTTTATATGTGACAAAACTTTATTTTTGAAATGAGTCATTTTCTTTATATATATGAATTTGACTAAAGTGCCCTGTAAACGATCAAATTTGTTTGACAAATTTGTTTGTCAAACTTCACGTTTTCATCAAACAAGAGCTTAAACGATCAAACCAAAGCTCAAACAAATTTGACAAACTTGCGCGTAGTTTGTCACACTAGTGATCCCCATAAAATAATTTTGTTAGATTAAACTTGGCCAAACATAGAATAAATAATGAAAATTACGGAAAAAATGTTGCTCGTACAGAGATTTGCAAAAATTTTGTCATATTTGCTATTCATTTCGGGGCAATTTAATAGAGCTTGTTTGACAAACACAACAAACACCGCCGCTCACCTTCAAACTTGTTGGTCAAACACGTCAAACAAGTTGATCAATCAAGATTTTCATCAAACATGTCAAACACGTAGATTGTTTGACAAACGCGTCAGACAAAGCTGCATACTATCAAATAATTTGACAAACACGTAAAATTTGACAAACAATTTGATCGTTTACAGGGCACTTAACATTTTTATATCAAATGAAAACAAAAATTGTCAACTTTGTTGTGATGTTGTGATTCATCTCTGTACCATAGAATAAAATTCTAAGAAAATGTTGGTAATTAAGTACGTACAGGCTTAATATTTTTCATCTTAAAAGACTTCGAAAGTTCATCTTTCTGAATTATACATAAATTTTTACTTAAAAATTACCGCAACTTTTGCAACAGCAAATTTGAATCGATTTCTTGGAATCGATTTTGAATACAATCGATAATTTAAGTATCGATTCTTTTGTTGGCAATTACGAATCGATTCAAAAATAGATTTTTTTTTAAAAAACGGCATGCCTACATCCCAGTGTTGTCAGACAGTTTTTCCAAAAAACTGTAGGTGGCAGCTTTAAAAATTTGTCAAGTGCGTGTTTGACACGCACTAAGTAATGTTCCTCACAATCAGTGGTCATAACTAAAACTTCGTAAAATATAACAGTCCGGACACATACGTTCACGATGTGACACATACGAACACGATCGTTCTGAAATCAAAAAATAGGTTATACTTTAGGAATAAAATTCATTTATTAGGAAAAATATTTTATCCACCTTCATATCTCGTTATAAAAAATTCCTAGAAACAACTGATTGTACGGAACACTGTTAGCGCAAGTACAACTTGCACTTGACTTGTTTTTATTAAAGTTAATTATGTATATAATAAAAATTAGAAATAAATAAAGGTTTAAAAAATATTAACTACGATTTTTTTATTAGAAACACAAAATTACAAAGACAACGTATTTATTATATCATCGTTTTTTTTATTAGATTGTATTTTCAGATACCTCGTTTGTAGTACTTTTCTAAAAATAATTTTTTTTTTCAATGTAACTAAATCAAATATCAATCACAAATATGCGTATAAGAGTAAAAATGTAAGATGAAATTTGAGTGTAGTGGCATTTCAAACGCGCGCTCCTAAAATTTTGTTTTCTTCCGGACCGAGAGATGGCATGTAAATAGTGGTTTAGCACCGTTGTACAGAGATAGTTATCTTTAGTGTATTTGATCTGTGTGTAAAACGCTAAAACGTGTTTCACGTGTTTTAGGCTGTATAAACAATCAATGAAATAAGATATAAGATTTAAGAAATAAGATTTAAGGAGTATGCCATCTAGTGATGTTGAATGGAGCTTTAACGTAACTGGTCGTAGATATAAATATGTAGGTATTTTTTTACGTCAAAATTCGTTAACAGTTAACAGTTTCATTCAACGTCACTAGATGGCATACTCCTTAAATCTTAAATCTTATTTCTTAAATCTTAAATCTTATTTCATTGATTGTGTATACAGCCTTATACGTCCTCCTTTGTTTTGTTGAAATGGCGGAAACGGACAAACTATGACGAAACGAATAGGTATAAAATGAGCGAAAAAACGGACACTGAGAGCCATCTTACGGTTGGGGAGAAAGTACAATGATGTGCAATATGGCCCTATTTTTGATAGGATTCTCTATGTATATAATTTTTTCTGTGAATTATGTGGGCTTGTCGGTAAGTATGTAATTATCACAAATATGTAAAGATGGCTCTGTGTGTATTAAAATAAGTTATTAGACAAAGATAACAATTTTTAGAAGCTGTCCCATTATTAATAATTTTAAGAAAAAACAGCGAAAGAGTTTCAACTAGTTTTCCTCATTTTGATCCTAGGAACTCAAAGTCCTTGATTTACAGTTTGTACTTGATACGTATTTTTTATGTCACCGAAGGATGACATATTAATCTCGTTGCGTGATTATAGTGGGGAACCATATAATATAATAATTATAGAGTTGTACATGCATATATTGAATAAACGCAAGAGGACTGTATTCTCACTGTACTTAAAAAACAAGCCAAAAAATCATAAATTAACACTTTCACTGAGGTGACATTACTTAGTGCGTGTCAAAAACACGCACTTGACGAATTTTTTTTTAATTAAAATAAAAATTTTGTCGGTTCAGAAAGACTATTATTTTGTATCTATTAGATAAATTCTTTCAGCACGCATATCTGCACGTATCGTAACTCAAAGGTGCCTAATTATCCTTTTTCGATTGTCATATATGTATATGTTGATGTTACACTTGAATTCTTTTATATTTTTGCTTGATACATTTTGAACGGAGCACACTAGTTCGCTCCCGCGGTCAGATAATCCTAACGGGTAGTATACTAGTTCGCTTCTCTCTAAACCGTGTAGTAGTTCGCTCCTGTTAGATTTTAGCGAATTTCCATTCTGGAAATTCAGCTATTACAGCCGGTGTCATGACGCAACTCGAGCCCGGGACTACGGCTGAAATTTGTTTTGAGGTCCCTAGAACCCAAAAATAACATTCACTAAAATTTATATATATATATATATATATATATATATATATATATATATATATATATATATACATATATATATGTGTGTGTGTGTGTATATATGTATGTATTTATGTATCAGCACGATAACTCTCGAACGAAGTGTCCTAGGTTTAGGAAATTTAGTGAGAACGTTGGAAGTCCAAAAATCTTGGATGAGTTCTTCAACCAGACACGTCGGATGCCAGGAACATGTTTTTGTTCTGAGTTAAAAATTAGTTTTTTGCCAAAATTTGCTATAATTTAAAAGTTTTTGTCACATTTTTTACACCATTGCAAAAACGGAAAAAAATCACATAAAAAAGGTTTTTGAACTATTATTCTAGGTTAGCTAGTTTTTGAGAAAATAAGAAAAAAAAGTCAGTAATAAGAATTGGACAATTCTGGACCCACCATCGAATTTTTTTGAGCGACCTCAAGGAGGAGGTACCGCTTCTAAAAATGAAATACCCCTGTCGCAACATCTTGCATAACATAGCGAATTTCCATTTACAAAGGTACGTTTTTCTCGGAAACTAGTTGATATAGAGTAATTGTAAATAAAAAAAAGCTTTATGTGATTTTTTCGCCTCATTCTGCCAAATTTTTTTCACGAAAAATGTTCAGAAAACCGTAAACATTTTCACGAAATTTCTTAAAAATATGATGTTTCGTTCTTGAGTTATCGTGCGGACACTTAGTAAACACATATATATAAATGTGTACGCACGATAACTCAAGAACGAAACATTTCGTGAAATGTTTCGTTCTTGAAAACGTTTACGGTTTTTTGGACATTTTTCGTGAAAAGAATTTGGAGGAATGAGGCGAAAAAATCACATAAAGAAGGTTTTTTTTATTTGCAATTACTCTATATCAACTAGTTTCCGAGAAAAACGTACTTTTGTAAATGGAAATTCGCTATGTTATGCAGGATGCTGCGACAGGGGTATTTGATATAAAACTAGGTGGTTAGGTTAGTTTAGTTAGTTTTAACAATATATTTCAATTTTTTATATAAAATCTAGATGGTGAGGTTAGTTAAGGTTAGGTTAGTTTAGCTAATTCTAACAATATATTTCGATTTTTTTTATATAAAATCTAGGTGGTGAAGTTAGTTATGGTTAGGTTAGTTTAGTTAGTTTTAACAATACATTTCTATTTTTGATATCAAAACTAGGTGGTGAGGTTAATTAAGGTTAGGTTAGTTTAGTTAGTTTTAACAATACATTTCGATTTTTGATATAACTCTAGGTGGTGAGGTTAGTTAAGGTTAGGTTAGTTTAGTTACTTTTCATTTTACTATCTGCCTGCTACCCCTTATCCCCACCGTCATTTAGGTAATTAATTTTACCTGTCAGTAGATAACAAGTCGGGAGCGTACTAACCTACGACCCTTTTTCAAAATAATATTAAAATCTGACCGCGGGAGCGAACTAGTATGCACGCATTTTGAATTATCATTTTAAAACAGGGTTAATAAACTCACTGTCTGGTTTAAAGAACAAATTTTAATAACGAATTAACCACAAAAATTTTTGATTCGGATATTTGATATTTTTAATTAACAGAATTTATAATTTATTTTTTTTACTAAAAGTAAATATTATGCAAACTGATCTGTTTATTATTTTATTTATATGAAATCGGAGACTCGTGTAATCTCCATCTTCGCAATTCATTGTGACGTACTGTTCCGATTAACTAATATTTAATACATAGCACGCATCGATATACATATATACCCGGGACGTTATATTTTAATATTTGACTCGAAAATTGCAAAAACTCCACCCTACAGATCTCGTTTCGTAACATCTTCTCGATCAGTAAAAGCAACTTACCGAACTTATATTCACAAAACAGATTTTTTTCTTAGGCATACAATTAAGTTAAAATCACCTAGAGTCCATGAATTATATAATAATACAGAAATATCTTTTTTTATTCATTTTTATTTATTTTTTATAATAACTAATTATAATTATTTTTAAAGTGTCTTTAAAAAAGGGGGCTATTGGTGCCCACGATTGCGACCGCAGTTTTCATCCGAAAAAAAATCAAATAGATTATAAATCTGTAGGTAAGCCGCTATGTACGTACCTATGGAGGTTTTTTTTTTAATTTAAAAAAATGGCTGCCGTTTGAATAGAAAGTACAAAGGTCTTTTTTTCAACAGTTTTTCGTGTGAAGAAATAGGAAGATTTAAAAAAAAAAAAAAACAAAAAGAAAGCTTCCATAGGTAAATGGAGAATGAAATAAAGAATATTCTGTCAAAATTTTAAACTTATAACTTGAAAACTTTCCCTCTGCGAGTGGGTACCGTTTTCAAACAGGGCATTTCGAGACAAATGCGCTTAAAGATTTTCTCGGAATTGTTTCAAATCATTGTTTCAGCAACAATGTGATTCTATAGTAATAACAATTTATCTTATACGTTCACTGGCTGTGAAAAGACTGAATATAAAGTGATATAACATCCCGCCAAAAGGCCAATCGATCCATAGAATTTTGTATTTAGACAGAATCCATTGATCCCTGGTCGTATATGTAGTGTAGGTCTACCTTTATAGGTGTAGTGTATGTCTGCCTTTATAATGTAATGTACATTTCACTACATGTACCTATTCTCTATGAAGTTATAATAGCATTTATGGTTTTGGCCACCTATGCGTGGATAATTCCGTATACTGAGTTCCTTGTGGAGTTAAGTTAACAGTATAGAGACAGTAATTAGTCGAATTACAATTTAAAATTTTGAGAGAACATGCATAACTATATGTACTTTAAGATAAGACCAAAAAAAAAAAAAATTAATTTTTTCAAAATTCGACACTATGACGGTACTTTAAGTAATAAACTGAAACAATAACAAAACCGCATTTATATATTGCGAAGAAGAAATTTGCAATGTAAACTACGGAGACGTCCTTGCCACAATAAACCTTGAAGGCGACTTTCTTGTTTGATATACCTTACCTGTACATACTTAAACTGCCGCCGCGCGACCAGCGGACGACGTCCACAGAGCAGCCAAGTGCATCGAACTCATTCCTACAAACCCAACGAGTTACTTTTTTTTTTACAAACAGAAATTAAATATGAATTCATGCAATGCTACATAGTGTAGGCTGACAGCAATAAAGTGTGTCTTGTTAAGTTTAAATCGAAATGATTTAAGTAGTTTATTTTGTGCCTAATTACTTTTATTTCCATTGAAGTGTTTCCATCGAATCAGGCCCGACGAGAGAGTGGACAGCCGGGACTGTAGCCCTAATGCCCGAGCTGGAAGAGGAGAGCCCGTAGCGATCGATAGAAGTCAGAGAAAATGTAAACCTTTTTTTTTCGCTCGTCGCTTATTTGTTTTTGTTTTTGTTTTTTTTTTTTGTTTTTTTTTTTTTTGAGAATAATTCTTAAGAAGTGTGCTTTACCCGGGTCCTACCATTTCTCTTTACGACCCTGCATCGAACTATTGGTCTAGTTTTGTTCATCTAACCCTAGAAGCTTTGGCTATAGATAAGACAGATAATGTAGCATGATAGACTATAGATAATATAGCAATACACTCCTTGTATAGGTATACTATCTTTGAATTTCAACTTGAACTTACTTGAAATTGAAAATATTGAAATTATTTGCATAAAAAATATTACATACCTATTTTGAGTGCAAGATGTATTCAAATAGTTTAAACAATTTTAATGAAAGGTAAATACATTAATCTTTTTCAACAATTAGTTTTTCGGAATTATTCCTGTTGGTGTTAATACCTACATAATATGGCAAGTAGTTATAATTCTACATTATACACATGACATGCATCTTGGACACGCATCACCAAATTTCTTGATGCATTGTTTTGACGCATCAACTGCAAAAATGAACTTTTGATTTTTCGTTGTGATGCGTTTGATGCGTTTTTGAACTTTTGACTCTGTCTCATGCAAGCAGTGATGCATTTTTGATGTTAGCCTTTATTTAATATTTGTATATGTATCTATGGAAACGATCAAAATAAAATTCAAATTGTTTTGTTTACTTACACGTTACTATACAACATATATATGAAATTAAAGCTTATAGATATATTATTCACAAAACAATTGCAAGCCCATTGAATAATGGTTAATACGGTGATTTCATTGATCGAAAGGTATTGGGTGATGATTATTCCTCCACACCTTTGAATAATGCCTAACTTTCTCAACAATTAACGAATATGTAATAAGTGTGCTCTTCAACATTAGTAGAAAAAAAACTTCTAGAGTGGCCGTTGCAGGACCATGATGGGTTAAAGTAGTTTCCATAATTTAACCTTTAACCGGTAAGGTGATGTCTGTGAGTCGTACACAAATATATTCTTTCAGTTTTCTTCCTCCCTGCTCGTTTTTGTTAACTGAACGTTTGTGTATTCTTTTTTGGTTTAGGGCAAATTTTACCCTGCTGGCGTAAGGGGAGTTTTTGATACATGCATATACGTGTGGTGTCCAGTTTTGGCTATCTATGTTACCAGCCCGCAGTATATTAATTTGTTGATGTCTCTCAGACATCACTTTACCGTGAGTTAAGGGTTAAACAAATCGATTTTAATTATAAATTTTTGTTCATATCTATTGAGATATTGAAAAAAATTCTTAAAATATTATCAAAAAAAATTGCTTTCGTGTATAGATACAATACACAATATTTCGAAATACAATTCCATCACTTATCAAAATCGAAATCGCAAGAAAACCCAATAATAATAATCATACCTATTGCATTATTTCCCATTGATAAAATATTTACGTACAACACATACATGTTGTAAAATTTATTTGTAGAAAAAAGGATTATATCGGTTGCTAGGATATATTGTGTTAATGCCTACATGTAGAGGAATTGTATGGCACACAATATTGTTACCACAACAGTTGCGTGGCAGCTGGCAGTGTTCGCTTGAATATAGTCACATTTTTAATGTGTTTACCAAAATCAATAAAATACAATACAACTTTATAGTGATACTAATAATAAGAGCAACGTTTACAACGTCATAATCCTACAACGGGTTTGCTATATCTATTTTATTTATCTAGCGCGTAGGTACACTAGAATGCAAAATTTGAATCGCTTCAAATTTTAGTAATTATATACACTTTCACAGTCACCTGGTTTTTTTTTTGGTTATATAAATAAAATAAAACAAGTAGGGTTGATCGGGGTAATTGTGAATTGGGGCAATTGTGAACGGCGCCTATAATTTATAAAATAACATTAATATTGTTAATCCCTTTAGGACTAATGACGAGCTCAGCTCGTCATACTAACTTTTAGAAAAAATTTAACTGACGAATGTATACTGTCTTATATCGGTAACTGAAGGCTTTACAGTAAAGAGTTATCATATTGTAAATAAATTAAGCAAAACGTACCAAACTTGCAGTTATACTTATAGAGATATTAATTTTTTTATCTAAAATATTAGAATATATGGTGGTACTAAAAGAGTTAAAAATCAACTCTTAATATATTTTTCTGTCCTGTCTTAATATGCTATTAAAATTTCATAACGATTCTCCAAGTATTAGTATCTTTTTTTTTTGTTTTGAAAAAAACCTTGCAAAATTTTATGTATCTTACTTTGACGAATCCTCAAAAAACAATTTTTTTTAAATACATTTTCTTTTTTTAAACGGTAAGAAATGGGTAAAAGTACTTCTAAAGAAGTGGTCTAAACCCTGAGAGGGTTCCTGATTAACTGCTAAAGAAATTGGACAATTTATCACCAATTCACAATTACCCCATGATTTTAAAATTGTGGAGTAATTGTGAACGTCATTCAAAAATGCCCTCATTCGGTCAAAAATTTCAGTAGTGTCCTTTTCAGAGTTGAAAATGTTGATGAAGGTGCTTGTGACATATTGTACAAGTTTCCGTTGTACAAACAATACACAAAAAAAAAATTGTGTAAAAAGCAATGTTTTGTGTATCAATCTACGAAATCATTGCTGTGCTCCCTTATCCAATAACAACTTACAAAAACAGAAAAATTACTTGTTTTCCATGTCTCTGTGAGTGTCCAAGGGTAGTAGGATTAATACAAAACCATTTTTTTTTTTTTTCATTTAAAGTATTAGACCTAATAGATGGTTGTTTTTTATTCATGTTATCTAAATGTATTCCCTTGAAAAAGTCTCATTTTCCTTGTTTTTGTGTGAAAATCTTGTAATTTTTTGATTTTTTATTTGATAAAATGACAAAATATCATCAAAATATCATTTTTAGTTTGTAATAAATTTGTTCCTACAATTTTTGTTCTTTTTCTTTAACCTTGATTTTTTGTAGTCATTTGAGGTATGCGTAACTTGCATTAAACAAAGAGAAATTGTGACCGCTAAAGTATGATAAAAAATTTGAAAGTGGAGTAAATGTGAAGAATTTGAGTTGGGCTTTACTCTGACGTACCACACTTCTTTTGTAATCCATTCTAAATAATTTTTCTGATGGCATTCACTTTTACCCCAAAATTCATAAGATTTGCAAAATCGCACCGGGGAAATGTGAATGGCTTATAAAATTGTTGTTTTTCATACGAATTTGCTCAAAATTTGTGTGCTGCATCCTGAATAATGTAGAATTAAAGATAAATCAACCATAATGTGATACATAAAATAAAAAATACTTAAACAACGCTTTTATCTCAATTCATGAAAATCCATTCACAATTACCCCGGTCAACCCTAATTTAATTTTTTTTTTTTTTTGCAAACAATTTCAAATTTCATTATCATCCCAACCAGCGATACCAATAACTCACAACACATCTCCATCATCCGGCCTTGATAAAGACAAAATCTGTTCCCACGACACGACGTAATACCACATCATATTCTTGCGTCTCTGCCGTAATAGCCTACGATCACGTTCTAGTATGTCGTATAATAGGGCGATTTAATAAATCCGTTGCTGAATATTACTGACTCACATACAATCTCTTCTAGACAAGCTGTAGAGTAGCTCTAGAAGAAGACTTAGACAAGGGCGGAACAGGACGTGGCGTAACACGTAATAGAGGATGAATGATTATGCTGTGTTCACAGCAGCTAGCGAACCTCTTGCTGAAACAGAATCGCCACATAAAATATTTTGTACTGGGGGGCTACGAATGGAACTGGAGGGACTGTCGTAAAACGTAAAAATATTATCAATCTTTTTAAAAATCAGTTTTACGACGTTTTACTGTTAATACTACATCATCTACGTTGTGTGTGTCTGTTTTGTTTTTTAATTCCCAATATTTATGAATCATTTTGTCTGTTAGCTATGCATATACATATCTTTATATTTTTCTAACGTAAAAACTAAAGCATGTTCAAACTTGTAAGTGAACAACTAGAGTACCTGATTAATACATTATGTATACATTTTATTTATATTAAGCAGGTATATAAAGACAGTGCGATATACATGTTATTTAAATAATCACAAACGAAATAGAGATATTATTTACATTATAAATGTTTTGAATTTGTCTAAATTTATTTCTATTACGGTTGACCACTTATATATTCAACATTAATTTTTTTAAATTATTTTTAAAGTTAGAATTAGGCCCGATTTACATTAAAGCTCCGCTCTTGGTACAATATCACTCCGCTCCAGGTTCGATAAAATATTCGTATACAATAAACAATGAGTGTATTCACATCATCGCTCTGATATCGGTCCGATATCAATCACGGTTGGCTCTCGCTCCAATGTCACTCCAATATCAATACCATTCAGGTAATATTTTATCGGAGCGATATCAGACTAGTTATGGCTTGTACCTAAAGTGTAAACACTTTTTTGATTCCACTCCACTCCGCTTGCATTCATTTGTTATGAAATGATATTTGTATCGAACTGAGACTGAACTGGGAGTGTACCCAGAGCAGCATTATAATGTGAATAGAGAACGAATAGGTACCAGCATGATATCAGCACTGTAATGTTAACGCAACAAGAGTATATCGAATTGGGAGCGTAGTGATATCGGAGTGAGAGCAGAGCGTTAATGTAAATCATATAAATGTAAATTATAAAAAATAGGTAATTTTTAATTTTTACTGATTTGTTTTCAAAAGCTTCCTTAGGCTAGTCTTCAAATCTAGAGGAAAATCCTCAGCGTTGTAATAAAATTTATAGCCCCCCAATCCAAAATATTTTATATGGCGATTCTGTTTCAGCACCAGACTTTTATATTCCTAGTTCACAGTTAAATGATATGAAATGATTAACTATTAAAGCTTCGTGTAACAACTAGGTATTTAATTCAAACTATGTAACCTAATTACCCGATACGTATAGTATATTATGGGCGCAAGCGAAAAAGAACTTTTTTACCTACATATGCATTTATCTTTGTCTATCATATTAATAAATATACGTTTATTCACTCGCTTCTTTAAAAACATAATTACTTTGTTTGGTTGGTAACTATGTAAATAATACAATTTGTGTTCCCCTCACCTAAGTTTCTGGAGGTCTTTTGAGCTCGCGTTCATAATACAATGGTGTGGGTACAGTTAATTATGAAAAGTAGTCAATCCAGTAGCACGTCTTCGGTCGTTGTTATGGTTGATACGCTTTTAAGGTAGCTATATGTTGTATAGGGCATTTTCTTAAGAAACTATCCGTGTTCCCTATGGGATTTTCCATCGGTAACATCTCACGAACTATCCGACTTCGAAGTGCTTCAGAAGCCAAAATATATACTTCCACGTTTCTAACTTCAAAAAAGACGAATTTCTATACAATTTAAAGTACTTTCTAATTCGTCACCTATGTTTCGTTATTCTAAGCCAGAAACCCAAGAGTTTAGGCTATACTTTGTCTGCCAGTCAAAGTTAAAGATTCATTAAATAAGATATTATTTATTTTAATAGCCATGGTAACATATTTACATACCATGTGAGTTTTTTGAGAGTTGCCATTTCTATTACAACTAAACTTTTATGATAGAAATGGTACTGGAAAAGGTTCTTTTTTTGGATGTAATGGAAATGTAACCAAGAAAAACACTATCGGTTGAAGTAGCCTCAAGTACATATGCATATTTTTACCGCCTAACTGATAAAGAAAAATTAAAAAATTATACTTAGGTAAAAAAAAATTTTTTTTCTCATTTATGTTGTTAATTAATGCATTAGATCAGTTTTATCGAAATATTAATATATAGTCCCATTTAAAAATCTATAAGTTTGTATCATAGCTCGAAAACCATAAGAACTATAAAGCAATCGGTTGCCCCCGTCGATGTCTACAACTTTTATTTGAACAATTTTTCGATTAAATCAACGGTTTGGCTGCAGTGAAAATGGCAACTCTCGAAAAACTCACACAGTATATCTCTAACTTCAAAAATGACGAATTTCTATACAAATTGTTATCTCCAATTTAATCCACTTAGGAGACGAATTTTTGAAAAATTCTTTCATAGTGCTCACCTCCATTCATAGAGAACTGTGCAAAATTTCTAAACAGGCTGTGCGTTGTCTGTCAGTCATAGGGAAGCTTTTGAATATTTTTTATGCGATCCCTAACCCCCGTATGAAAAAGAATTCCCTTATGACCCTTACGTCATAAAAAAAAAAAAAAAACTTGAAAGTTTTTATTAAAAAAATATTTTGAAATAATATTTTTCCAACATAAATAAGAAACCTTGACATGTTTTCTAAATAAGTTTAATGTCAATTTTCATGGTCCCCACGTCATAAAAAAATTATCAATGACTTTTATCAGAAAACTGATGATGCAAGTGGGTCAGATCAGATAAAAGAGTATTTCAACCTGGAACTTAAAAAAGAAGGTATACACAAAAAATAAATAAATAAATAAACAATAAATTCAGAAGGAGATACTCAAACAAGTATTCGAGTTAGCAGATTAAAATGTTAATAAAATTTCCAATAACTTCACATTAGTTACATCACAGAAGGCCTCGGTAATAAATTAAATCGAACAAAAAAGAAAAAAGTACTCATAAACTACATAAACCTACATTCGGCCAAAATACCATGTACATGTGATGAAAATCCACTTGGCGAATTTAATGAAAATATTTCCCATTCATTTTCTTGGAAAATCGCCCACCAATAAACGAATGAAATTTATAGTTGTATTATATATTGCCGTAGTTGCACATTATATAAAGCGGACAGCACGCGATATAATATACCTAATGGTTGTCGATGGTTTGCTATAAGAGATGACTTTGGTACAGTAATTATATTTTTAAATAGGTTAATTTTCATTGTCACAGACCTGGATGAACATTTTTCTCCCGAGTTATCACTTTCCTAGAATTTCACCGAAATAAATGAAAATGGGAAGGGGGGTAATTAATTGTTGGATAACGAGAAAATTATTAGTTCAGATGTATCTATAGTGTGTGAAATACTCAGAATCAAATATATTTTTCTACATAAAAGCAATTACCCAAATTTTTCGTTATTGTATACCCGGAAATTTTTGTCAGTAATTGTTCCGAGAAAATCACAAAAAGGTTTTCTTTATAAAAGATAATGACTGGCCTTTTCAGCGACAATATTTCGAGGAAACTGTTTTAAGATGTTCTAACGCTACCTAATCCAGATTACTAAAATAGTTTTCAATGAATTTATTCATAGGATTATATCAAAAAAGGCAGATTGGGTGATTTAGTTAGATAATTGAAAGATAAAATTTTGGAGAAAAATTTTTGCCTGATGATGAAAATTCTGTTGTCGAAACGTCGCAAATAAATACTTATTTTTATATCAGTAACTGTTGGTGATTTTTCTCCAAAATTTTAACCTTCAAGGCATTATAGTGACTCAGGATGGAAATTTACATTTACGGCACGACCATACTGGATATTGGTTTGAAAATATGACTTGCGTTCTAGAACTCAACCTTTAGGTAGTTCAAAGAAAATTCTGTTGTCGAAACGTCGCAAATAAATACTTATTTTTATATCAGTAACTGTTGGTGATTTTTCTCCAAAATTTTAACCTTCAAGGCATTATAGTGACTCAGGATGAAAATTTACATTTACGGCACGACCATACTGGATATTGGTTTGAAAATATGACTTGCGTTCTAGAACTCAACCTTTAGGTAGTTCTGGGACTTTAACGACAACAGTAGCCAAAAACTAATTGCAAACATCACAGCGTTATGGCTTGGAATATTAAATTTTACAGCTTAAAAATTGTTAGACTTAATTTAAGACATTATAGAAGATGATTTTCTGTAGATTTCCTAATGGCAACAATTTACTACGTAACAATTTGTTACGCGTAACATATTATTTTTGATGTGCAAGCACTTTTACGGATTTCTGCGTATAACTAGAGCCCGATTTGCCTTTCAAAGACTTCTGAGCACTATGTAACGGTTGCTTGTAAGGTGGCCAAATTTGTAAAAAATACATTGTTATAAGGGTTCTGCTATCTTAATATGCTCATAAAAATCAATCAACTGTCGGTAAAAAATAGACCCAAAAACGTTTGATAATTTCAACAAGTTTTAACGCTTTCAGTTTTGAGGAATAAACTTGTGAAAGATTAATTTTTAATCTCCTTTTATTAATTTATAATTGCAGTTGAGAAAACTCCTGGGCACGTGTTCTAAGAGCCCTTAGGCAAATTCAACTCTGCATACAACCGTGGTTTATTTCATGTGGTTAATTTCGCGATTAATTCAGTATGTTCAGTAAGAGCTCAACCGCGTTCTATTCCTTGTGTTATGTTACAAATTTTTTTTTATAACTGTAACAACTGTTAGTTACGCGAAACATGTTGTATATGATGGGCAACCGGCTTTATAATTACACTAATAAACTGCTTGATATTATCTTTAAAATTATTTTGATGCAGACTTAAGATAAATCAGTATTATAATTTCTAATTTACTTTTTTCTGATCATAATACAGTTTTTTAATAAAACTATTACAAAAAAAAAATCATATTGGTATTATAATAGTATAATAGTAAAATTAATTTAATATTTAATTTGAATGTAAATTGTGTATGAACTATAACGTAATTTTTAAATTACTTCAACACACTAATTGCTAATTAGTGTTCATTACTCCCAGTCACTCACAAGCAAGCACACTGTGGCAGAGATTGTGGATGATGATTCACGCCAGATAATTATAAAAATAATTCTTTATACTTACATACACATTTAACAAAAAAACATTACAGTAAATAAATTGCAATGCACACATTTCATTCATTCACTATATGTGCCGTTTATTTTGAAAGTGGGGCAAGTCCATTTTTGACAAAAATGAAGATAATGATAGTTATAGATAAGACTTAGTATGATCTTTTTATCTGTCAAGAATTCATAGTCAAAAAAATTCAGAAGCCTAATATTTGGAAGATTGAAGTTTTAGTTCTTAACAGTTTGTAAATTTGTTTATTTTGATAGTGGTGCAAGTCCATCTTACAAGTAAAAATTCCGAAACCGGACCTATTGATTTTGATGAAACTTAGATATGTTGCAGAATACTAAAAAATAAGTAATACGTATTTTTTTTATCTGCGGAAAAGCGGTCTGAAGGGGTGAAATTGTCCTGCAAAAATTGGGGTGAAAATTTAGTTTTTCAAATATCTCGAAAACGGTAAGAAATAGAGCAAAGCTTAAATTGGTGATATTGCTCTTTTTTAAAAAGCTATCCATTGATATGTAATTTGTTTAAATTACACCAACGGGGGTAGTTTAGGGCTAGAATTTGGGGTTTACTTTTGTGAAAAGGGGTAAAAATAAAATATAATAGTGTTTTGTTTACAGATTTCAAATGTACGTAAAAAAATCTAATCGACCTGTTTTTACTCAATTTACAAATATCAAATCCAGGGGTAGTTTACCTCGGGGGTAACTGTATCGACATAATCGTACTACTTGAGTAATTGAAAATTTCTTCAAGGAAAATAGTTTAAAACAATTAGAATAAATTTCCAAATTCATTTTAAGCAACACTGCAAAGGGGAGAGTCGCCCTTTTAAAGTACATACTTATTTTCATACATTCATTTCTACTACTGAGGCACTGGCAGGGGATACCTAATAATGTCACAGTATGTGCTTCTGAAGTTGAACTGTCGTATGAAAAGTTTTTATTATGTTTATTTTTAAATGATAAAACTCAAATATTATCCATTAAAATTAACGATTACAATAATTCATTAATTTTAAAAGTGAGGCAAGTCCATTTAGTTTATAATAAAACCACTATTTTTTTTATTCAGCGCTATGAACACTATTGGATTATAAACTTACATTATCTAATACCACAAAATACAAAAAATATGTCTATTAACACTTACCAATATTTTTAAATTTATTGAAACGCAAACCCTTAAATATCTCGCAATAACAAAATATGGACTTGCCTCACTTTCAAAATAAACGGCTCATATATATATATATATATATATATATATATATATATATATATATATATATATATATAGTTTGTTTTGTTGTCTGTGTCCGTACAGTGTCTTACAGAAAAATCAATCACTATACCAGGTGGAAATTTTCAAATCTTGTACAACTTTATAAGTTGTACTCGCGTTGACTTTGAGCTGGGCTACAATTGAAAGAATTTGGGGGACAGGTCTACCCACATTGTCAATTTCCCATTAGATGCCCTTAAAGACTATTGCAAATGAATAACTTTTTTTTAATTCAGGGGACTCGTCCTCTGGACTCCGATAGAGGCTTTGCCCCAAGGGGCCAAACTACTATTATGATAGTTAGCATCGCGACTGTAATCAGAATTTTACGTCATCAGACTTGGCAGAGAGGTGGAAGGTTATATACGTATTTAGAGTTTTTGTTGGTATGTGTAAGGTAGTGGATGTTTGTGTGTGTAATACTCTGTATGTATATAGCGGTTGTCCAAGGTAGAGATGTCGATTTTAAATCGATTAATCGAAGCTTAGAAAATCGATTCTTTTTTCGATTTTTTTCATTTGAATCGATTATTAAAAGTAAGAGATCAATAACCGATTTTTTCTAAAAATAACTTCATTTTAATAGTAATTCTACAAAGAAACATGTGTTAAAATGAAACACCAAAAACTCTATTGTTAATTGTTACTTTTTACTCGTTATATCAACGAACTCCTCCTATGGCTCTAGATAAGTCAGACTATTAATACAAAAGGAAGGAAGAGACCACCTATCTGTGCAAACGACGATCCCTTTCCCACAACAGCGACTTATTTAGGAAACATTTTTTTGTCAATTTGTTTGAAATTTTTGAATAAACTTGGTTCAAGTCGTGGTATTCGTTCTACATATTCAATTGCCTTATTTTTCTTTTAATTATAATTGAAGAGTTAACTCATTCATCGCCTTTACAAAGATAATGTAAGGCGTTTTTACACGATATTACCGATATTACCTATGTACTATCAAGTAAGTCCCTTAAACAAAAATTATCAGGTAATTTTATTAAACTTTTCAAAATTTCGATTTTTTAGATCGAGCTCACAGAATCGATTTTTTTTTAGCCAATTTTTTTTTTTTTTTTTTTGAATCGATTTTTTTGATTTCGATTTAAATCGATCCAAAAATCGATCTTTTTTTGGAGAATCGACATCTCTAGTCCAAGGTGAGAATGCATACGTATAGGTACTAGAACAACCATGTGCGTGTACCTGACACAGCTGAATTATAGTTAATGACAGATGACAATAACTGTTAATTGATAAAATTATCATTCTTATAGTTATTAACTCCCCCTGTTAATGACTATTTGGAAGCATTAAAATTGTGACAGTCGTAAACACCCCAAAAAATAATTAAAATATTAACTTATTGATACTAAAATATGCAATTTAATACTTTTTAACTTATAATGTATTCACATAAATTAAAAAAAAAAAAAAAAAAATTTTAATCGGTAGCATAACCTGCATACAAATAAAATATTAGAACCATCCGCTTAAAAATTTTTTAACATATTCACGAATTTGCCTGTAGTTTACACACGTGACTATTTAAACAGTTACCGATAGAACGTTTATAAACCTTTCGTAACAAGACTTGGTCATATATAAACTGACACAACAAAGAATTCGTTGATTCGTTTTTTAAAAATAATTACCACTTTAATTGTTAATAATTGTTAATAATATAAAACATATTACCTTTTACCTTTTTTCTGTCAGTTCGTTCTCAGCCTTTTACGGTTCATTTATAAAGATGCCACAACGAGCATTTTTAAAATCTATTTACTCAACTGTTCGAATTTGTCTGTAAGCCACTGTACCTATCTCGTACACCTACGTCATCGGTCATACATGAAGTTTTTACAATAATTATGTGTCTATGTTGTGTCAAATTGTTACAATGGTAAAAATTGTGTAGGTTGCCGGACCAGAACACAAGGCAACGTACTGTTTTGTTATTCTTTTGTTTCAGTTCTTTTATTTCTACAGTCACAGCCAACCGCTTACATTTGGTGTATGCTGTACGAATGCGGATAATAATACATTTTTTTGTGCGTCATCAAAACACAAAATGGCTTTGTTTTTTTAAAAATTCCCTCGTCATAGGTTAACCAATATCAAGATTGTATACATACAAATAAATACAAAAATAAAAAAAAATATTCCCTATACAAAAATACTATTTGCATTGTTAAAACTCTTATGACCTGTTTCGGTCAATATGACCATTATCAAACAAGTGAAGATTAAATTCAGATTCATGCCTATTTATTAGGGACTAGCCGTATGCCCACCCGATGGGATTTACCACTGGCAACATCTCAGGATGTTAGTCAGTGTTAAAGATGTATTAACCTGTTAACTGGGTATGACGAAATATTTCGTCATACATGAAAGCCTACTGCAATGGGGATGACGACATTTTTCATCATGGAAAAACCTGTTAACTGGGTATGACGAAATATTTCGTCATACATAAAAGCCTACTGCAATGGGCATAACGACATTTTTCGTCATGGAAATTAACACTTTCAGTCCCATGAATTCTGGTGTCCTGACTGCTGTGTTTTACGCTGATGAATGCGATAGTGAAGTTGATTTTTCGACAGTTTTCTAAAAGTCGTCACTCATATTCATTAGTATAACATTCGATTTCCTTTGTCTACACACCCGAATTTTAGGTGTAAATTGTCTCTTAAGATAATTTTGTTTTAAATAAATTCACATAAATAGTATTTACCAACCCCCGAAACAAAAGCTTACCGACGCCCCTGATCTTCCGATTTTACGTACTTTCCCTTAAATTTGCACCGACCACTACGTAAAATTGGATTTGTGGTGTATTCAGTTTAAAGCAAATTGAAGTAAAATTTCATTCTATCTTTCGTCTTCACCTTCAAACTAAATATATCGACTAAATGTCTGGCAAAAACGGAATCAGATTTCTTGTTTCTGTACTATCTGAACGTGTTCGGTTCTGCGAGTTTCAAAATCCGTGTTCTGTCAGTTTGACCGATGTAAAAGCTATCACATGCTTGACAATTTAGTTTGTAGATCCCCGTTTTTTTTAGGTTTATTTTTGTTTTATTGTGTACAATGAAATTCGTAGGTTAACTTACTATCAAGATTTTATCGAACAAAATTGATCGGCCTCTGATGTACAAATAAGTACAGAAAAAATAAAAAATATTCCCTATGTATGTAATGTACAGGGCGTGGGTTGTTGCAAATAAAATGTATACCTTCGAGATGGTATCTATATGTAGATGTACTACCATACTTCATTTAATATTCAATGGAAAAAATATTGTAAGACAGCTTCAACGATTGATTTTTATTGTTGGTAGTGAGAGGGACACGTTGTGAGAGATTCCCTGGATCGCTTGAAGGTATTCGAACAAGAAAGACGTAAACACAAAGTTTATCACTAGAGAGAATACATGTTGCACTGAGTAGCATCAGGAAATCCAAAACTTCCTACCATCAAAACCAGAATATTTTTCATAACAAAAATGTGTTACTGTTTTACCTATGTCATTCTACATCTCCTCAACTAGTGATAAGCAAATGCAAGACCAAGACCAAGAACATCAAGTCTTGATCTTGGTCTTATTCTTGCATTAACAATCTTGGTCTTGATCTTGCTAGAGCAGTTTGAGTCTTGGTATTGGTCTTGGTCTTGCAAAATGCAGTCTTGGTCTTCATCTTGACTAAGAAATCTTGCAATTTCTTACATTTTTTTTACGCAAAAATTATTGTCCTATGCAAGTTTTATATAATTATTATATTTATACTAGCCGTATACCCAATGGGATTGCCCATCGACAATATCTCTTTATTAGGTACTCACTTTGTGCTCACTTTTAATGTTTTTCAAAAGCCTAAATCAATATCCACGATGAACTTCCCATATGAACTTTCATTTTCTGTTTTAACGCCTTAGGGAATAAATTTCCAGAAACAACTGACTGTTATTTATAAATAGAAGCCTAAACGCCAATTTTCATAAGTCCTGTGCTTAATTTCGTCCCTCTAAACTCAACAGTTGAGGTTGTCTGTTGTCTATCAGTCAAAGTTAATGATTCATTAAATATTTATTTTAATAGCCATAGTAACATATTTTTAATATCACTAACTTCAAAAATAAAGAATTTACATACAAATTTTCATTCCCTATTAAACCCACTTAGGGGACGAATTTTCAAAAATCCTGCTCACCTACGTCACATAGGGAACTCCTATGCAAAATTTCATTCTTTTAAACCCAACGGTTTAGGTTGTGCGTTGTCTGTCAGTCAGTCAGTGTTAGAAATTTATTAAGTAGATTCTTCTCATTGATTTTATAACAATGTAGCGTGCGAACGACGTCGCGGGTACAGTTACTTATAAGTATTTAGTTATAGGTACAAATTCAAATGACTGATGTCGCTATACTTTTTGAGTTACCTACTCCCTGTAATTCCTAAGTATCCAGTCTTCTGGAAAACTCTGTCCAAGAGCTATTTGAATACGCAATTGTAGGCTGTGGTTGTGAATTTATTATACCTTTGTATTCAATTCAATAGAAGAAAGGAAGCCTACCCATATATTTGAATACTTTTTTCCTTCTCATTTTTCTATATTTAATATCACAGTGGTACGTTTAATATAGAAAAAAATTTTTCTTATCAATTTTTACACAATTGT
Organism: Brachynemurus nebulosus; assembly: GCA_035578155.1. Lineage (NCBI taxonomy): Eukaryota > Metazoa > Arthropoda > Insecta > Neuroptera > Myrmeleontidae > Brachynemurus > Brachynemurus nebulosus. The sequence goes on from JAPWDM010000030.1 coordinate 4,660,441, forward strand.
TATAAAAATGTAAAGCATTTCATATTTTATTTATGCATTAAACCAAAAATATTTCATTTCATTTCTTTATGTAATGATATCTGGCAATATATTGCTTGAATATATTGTTAACTTGTTATAATATTTTTGTTATCGACAACTAAAACAAAGGAAATAAAAGTGATTTGAAATTTGATCTTATAGCTAGTTCACATACTGAAGTATCATGTATCCAATACCTATAAATAAAATAGAAGGGTCTGTCTGTGATTTTCGAATTTTTAGGTATTAGTATGTTTTTCAGTTAGCAAATTCGACATATATACCAAATATAACTTTAAAAAAAATTTTGTCTGTCTGTTTGTACGAACCGATTTAACTAAAAAACTATTAAAGTTATTGAGTTGAAATTTACAGAGAATATAGATATTAACCTCCCGATCAATCTTAGCAATATTTTAATGTAATCTCCCAAATGGTAATGTACAGGGTGATTCAAATAGAATCTTTATTAAAAGTTCATGGTCTTCTAAATAAATTAGATTTTTGAAAATTTGGTTATAGAAGTTTTCAGTTATGAAGATTTTAATTAAAATATTTTTAATTTGCTGCCATTTCCGGTTATACCGGATATTGACACCAAATTTGTTATTTGAAGTGTTTCATTTCAGCTTATGATAAAAAAATAGGGGCAAAATATTTTAGAAAACTACCTAAAAGGAATTACCCTTACTAAATTATGAAATTCACGCTGGCGAAGCCGCGGGTAACAGCTAGTTAACTAATAAATAGAACGCATAAGTAGTTTACTTTACGCACCTAGCATTCTGTTGTATTTTTCTAAACTATTAAATTGGATAGAATTTTTTTATATAAGACACATCATGTTTGCCGTTTTGTATCAGTAACCATCAAATACGTATACTAAATTTTTTTTAATAACTTTTGGGCCTAACAAGGAGAGATTCAAGTATGGTCCCCACCGATTTCAATCAAATTTCGTCTGCAAGTAGAGCATAATATCAATATTAAAAATTTACAATATTTAGAGCTCAGCAGTAGAGCGACGGAGTGCGGATAGTGGGGTACCGGGATCGAATCCCATTACAAGTGATTATTCAATTTTTTCTTTTTTTTTTAAATAAAACAATTTATTAATTATGTTAACAAAATTAAGCTACGAAATATTATTTATCGCAAAATTAATGAATTAATATAATTTTTCTTAAAATCGTTTCTTTTTCGATATGAGTACATATATCTCAAAAACTAGTTCACTTAGCACAGTGGTTCAAAAACTTATTTTATATAATTTTTTACGCTCTTTTCGATGGTGTAAAAAAAATTTAAAAAAATTTTTGAACGGCCAATTTTTGGTTAAGAGACTATCAAAAATGGCCGAAATTTTGACTTCTAAAAATTGGACGTGTCTCATCCAAGTGTTTGGGACTTTTGACCTTTTCATCAAATTTCGTCAAAATTGGATGCTTCGTTCGACAGTTATCGCGCAGACACATAAATACATACAGTCGACTCTCGTTAATTCGAAACTCGAGGGACTCTTAAAATATTACGAATTATCGAGTGTTTGAAACATCAAATGGTTCAAATGGTTCAAAATCAATCAAAATGTGCTTACAATCTTTCTGTCTCTTTCTCTCTGTAACTGAATTGTCAAGTGTTTGACGCCGATGAGTTCGAATTAACGCGTCGTTTTGTTACGTATAGAAATGATTTTTTCGTTCGAATTACCAAGTGCATAAAAATGTATTGATTTAGTTCGAAATATAAAGAAATTTTTTAGGGAATTCGTGATAACTTTGAATTATAGAGAGGTTCGAATTATCGCAGGTTTGAATTAACGAGAGTCGACTGTATATATATACAAGGCCGAGACCTTACAACAAATTTCTATCATAGTCTGTAATAACTGAATTTCCAGAATGGAAATTCGCTAAGAAAAAGACATCTTGTACAATGCACCAAAAATTTAAAAAGAAAATAGCTGTTTAAAGAATTTATGGAAACAGAATATCACTCAGAGCCATGGGGTAACCACATCTAAAAAAAAGAAACTTTATCTTACATTTGTGAAAAATTTTTAAAAATGTATTGAAAGTCCATTTTTGTTGGTCACTTATTTTCCGGTCTACTATACGGTATACATACACTTCCTAATTTTTCATTCAAATTCGTTTATGCTACATTCCCCAAAACTAAACTTAACTGTTACTCTAACCATCGCAAACTATAAAGCGGTATAAAATTTGAACATAAATGACAGGCACTACTACGTACGTCCCTAATGCGCCGTCTGTCGCTTTATATTGTGAATTAATATTCATATTTCGTACATATTTTTTTTGTTATTGTTACTAATACGAAAAAAAAAATGCTGTTTTACTATTAAAAAAATTGTGTCAACACCATCGGTTACAAATTAACAGTTAGTACTCAATTGTAATTGTTTCTGGCACATCTGGTAAACTAGTTAAATATTATTACATACTCATCCCCTCTCTTTCTGCCACCACTACTGCTTCCTCCCCACCACCAAAACCCATAGTTAAACTATGTTTATAATTTATTGTGTATATACAGATATTTTACTAGAATGGACAATAGAAGCGGAATTTAAGAAAAATTGCATTAGTTTTGTTATTGTATTAATAGATTTGAGCGTTACTTTATGGTATTCCATATTTGTAAATAATAAACAAATACTCTACTTTGCAAAATACCACTTTTATTTTTGAAACTGTGACAATAGTGTTTCGAACCGTTAGTTCATTTTCAAACAGAATAACTTCAAAAGCTCGTGCCTGCTCGCACTCTTTATAATATTAATAGATTTGAGCGTTACTTTATAGTATTCCATATTTGTAAATAATAAGCAAATACTTTACTTTGCAAAATACCACTTTTATTCTGTTTGAAAATGAACTAACGGTTCGAAACAATATTGTCACAGTTTCAAAAATAAAAGTGGTATTTTGCAAAGAAAAGTATTTGTTTACATCGTGTTACAATTGAGAGAGTTCCTATTTGTTTTGGGGAATTTTTCCACTAGAATGGAATGTTTTCCTGGGTCAAAAAGTAGGCTATAACCATCTCTGTTTCCCAGGATATCTCTTTACAAAGTTTTAAGTTGATTAGTAAAGCTGTTGAGGCGTCAAAGTAAAACAAATAAACAAACAAACAAACTCACTTTCGTATTGATAATATTAGTAAGCATGGATCGATCATTCAGTTTTTTCTACAAAATACAGCTGATCCTTTTTTTATATGGTGGATAGGGACCACATAAAAAAAAATAGCACAGAAAAATTTACTTAAAAACTTCATAAATAGCTATAAAAAGTATAGTTCGATCCAGATTGAAGAAAAAAAAACTTTTTTATGCGGTGAATCGGGACCGCATAAAAAAGTTTCATCAAAAAAACAACTCAAATTTCCTTAGAAGTTGCTTTTATAAACAATATAAAGCATTAATTTACACATAGGAACATTTTATTTCATTTTTATAATATTATAAAAATTGTGAAAAATACATCGGTAAAAAAAAATGATGCAGTAAATGCTTAAAAACAATTAAAAAGTATTTTTATCAAAAAAGTTTATTTTAGTTAACGTTTAAGTTTCTTACTTTCTCTTGATTTTGATTCACATTATGCATTTTAATGACCATTTTTTTCTTTAAAAAACCGCACAAAAATGGACCGCATAAAAAAAGATTTAGTTGTATAGTATATATTACACAATTTTCGCAACATTTTAAAAATAAAATATTTAAAAATCTCCCAATATGTAAATTATTCCTTTATCTTGTTTAGAAAAACATTTTCTAAGGAAGTCGTATGGTTTTACGTTATGTATTTTCTACGAAACTTTTTTTATGCAGTCCCAATCTACCAGGTAAAAAAAGTTTTTTTCCAATCTGATGCAAACAACACATTTTATAAGCTTTTGGATTTTTTTTTATTCTTTTATATTTGCTCCCTATCCTCCACATAAAAAGAGGTTTTAGTGTATTGGTTGCATTCAAAAAAATTCTCAGTACTTTCAAATATACCAAAACTCTTTAGAGCAGGGGTGCGCAAACTTTTTAGACCCGCAACTCCCTTATGGTACAAATTATTTCCGGCAGTGCCCTTTACTGATTTTTCCGCCAGGAATATAACTGACGAACCCAAAAAAAAAAAAAAACCGTTCCACAACCACGTTTTTTTACTTTGGTCAGGCATAAAGTTATTAATACGTAGTTTTCCCTTTTTTAACGAGACACTACCATGGCCAGATCTAGCCGAAGTGGCACCCGAGGCAGCGTTGAAAAATGGTCCCCTTGTAGAAAAATAATTCTTCAAACTTTTTTTCTCCCAAAAACCAAGTGACGAGCAAAAAAAAAAGAAAACGTGAAATACGTGCTAATTTGGCACCCTCTTAAATCACTTTTTGGCGCCCCCAAAGTCTGACGTGCGGGGCACGCGTCCCCGCTGCCTCCCCCTAGATTCGGCCCTGACAGCTACAGTGCTCCTTATGATGCTTGGCGGCGTCCCTGGGCGGCGTGGCGCACAGTTTGGGAATCCCTGCTTTAGGGCATCAGGAACTACTCTTGGAAGGACACTTTAAAAACATTGGAGGGGTTTGGCGTGTTTACTAGCGTTAACTTCTGTTCGACAGTACATGATTCCATTTTACCATTCACGTGTTGTATTCAGTTGAAAGCAAACTGAACTAAAATTTCATTCTATCTAGCGTCTTCACCTTCAAACTAAGCGTGGAGTTTCAAGTTCAATGTACAACTAACTAAACAATGATTGAGCGAAACTCAGCAGGAAACAATACATTTATATGATTTTAATCACTAGTTCCGTTGTTCTTGCGCACAGTGGGATATGATTAATGAAGTGTAAATGCGTTACCTACCTTACCGACAGACTACAATGTATGTACTTGACAATACTGCGTATGGTATTCTTCTGCTATGCGGTGTTTCTTAACCGTGTATTGTGTAATTGTATGCTACAACAAACTTGTCTAGCCATTTTTGTCATAATTGGATATAAAATACCTATTACTTATAATTTCTTTTTACGCGGAGAAAAAAATTTTCAATGTTATTTCAAGTTTACATTTAAAAAATTTATTGTTGATAGACAAGTACGTGTTACAAAAAGTGAAGATGAAGGTCCTGCCATTAATTATTATTTTTAATATTCTCACAATAATATTTCGAAGTACAATGTCAGAGAAGATTTTAAGAAAAATTATATTAATTCATTAATTTTGCGACAAGTAATACTTTGTAGCTTAATTTTGTTAATATAATTAATAAATTTTAATTAAAAAAAAAAAATTGAATTATCAGTTGTACCGGGATTCGATCCCGACACCCCACTGTCCGCGTTCCGACAGAACGCGGACTAAAGAAATTGATTATATTTTACCTATATTTTTGTCCAAATTTTAAATAAGAACCTCTCCTTGTAACATTTCACGAGGGACAAGTGGCTTACGCGCGAATTGTATATATTATTATACTCATTATCAATCGCTTTAACTATAAATATAATTACGTACGCCTTTCAGTATCCAATAATTTCGATCATCAATATTTAAACAGGTAAAATATTCGTGGTTTAAAAAACGAATCATATTTTTTAATAACATTCATATACTCTCTTATCTGAATCAATAATAAATGAGACCAAATAAATTATGCACATATCACCATACAATACCAGCAGTATTCAGATGAACCAACTAAAATAAGCGAGTACGAATAAATGAACAAAGGAATGTTGTAGAAAGAGACAAACTGATTGGTATAAACACTTTCCACCGGTAACTTGACGTCACTTCAAAAAAAATAAAAACTGTTTAAAATTCATGAAAAATATATGTATATCATTCAACATCGCATCGGCCGGTCCTGGCAAGTCAAGTGCCTGTCGTTCGACGTCCATAAGTCCAATCATAATTTTTATTTGAAATTTTAAAAATAGAAAAACAGTCATTACACGTATGTGTAAATAATTATTGAGACTCTTGGGAATAATGAATGGACATGTAAATTGTGGAAAGTGGGTTAAAGTTGAAAAGTGGGTCAAAATCATGAATTTAGTTCATGCATTGCGAGTTCAATACATGTACAATGTTACTTTTCAAAAATTTTATTAATTCAAACGAGACTTAATGAACGGAAACAGTAATTTTTCGTTCAAGTACAAGCCATAAGCATCTACTAATAGAAAAAATTTTGTTTTTTATTTTAAGTAAAAATTTCACAAGTTACTCTGCCTACGGCAACAAATCAGCGATTTTCAAAAACTAGTTTTTGGCCAAGGGCCTAATTATTATTTTTTTTTTTCAGTGTATTTGAGTAAATTTTTTTACAGTGTCTCAAAATAATATATAATAATATGCCAAAAGTTGAAATAAATTATATTTTCTTATACTGTAAAAAAAAAAAATCGAAAAAATAGTTTTTTTTTGCTAAAAAAGACCCATGTAACAGCTCCTTAATATAAAGTGTCCATTATCCGATAATTATGTTTAAGCGCTTATTCTTAAAACCATGATTTTATCAAAACGGCAACGATATTTGCAATTAATCTGCGCCTCCCTGGTGAACATTGCGCCCTCCCCGGTTTGGAAACCGCTGGTATAAAGAAATTAACTTTTTTAGCATATTTTGAAGTAAATTCCGATCAATATATACCTATTATTTGCTCCGTTTTTTGATCTTTCAGGCGTTCTAAAAAATCGAATTTTTTATATTAATGGCTGGTTCTAGATAGTCTTATAAAAAACACCATAACAAAGAGAATTATTCCAATTTTAGTCCAATCGGACTTATAGCTTTCTTTGAATCATTGACACCGTTTTTTTTTTATTATGCCTGTGACCTTCAACAGGTTTGGAAAGCCAGACGGCTGATTAAAAATAAAAGCAAAAATATTCAAGATACACTTAATAATATGTACTTGAATGTACGAAAGTTTTTTTTTATTAGGATAATTAGTTTTCCCCCAAAAAAATTCCAAAAAAGTATTTTTTTAATAGCTAATCACTTGTAAAAGATCCCTTAAGTAGTGAGAGCCTGGCTAATTTTTTTTCTAAAGGTCCATTATTAACTAGTTTTTGGCAGTCAAACATTATCGAAGTAAAACTTCGCATATCTACTAGTAAAACTTGATTAAAAGTTAGTAAAACTTAGTAAAGAAACTAAAATCCATTCTATTTTTATTTTTCTCGAAAACTAGTTTACAGAGAATATTATTTCAAAAACCGATCTTTATGTAATCTTATCCCCTATTTTCGATGATGAAACGTGAACTGGCTAACGACCTCGTCCAAAGGTTTCTCAAAATTTTTTCAAAGTAGGAGGTTTCCAACTTCTCTAATGGTCCTTCACTGAAGTCTCACCATGATTACGGCTGTAATAGTTACATTTCCCATTCGAAAATTCGTTAAAACTATAATGTTTATAATACTTTATACTTCGTACTACGAATGTGTATTGTATGCAAGACATGAGGTATTATATTTTAATTAAAAAAGCTACATACTTAGGTATTTATAAATTAATAATTCATTGTCACCGCTTTTAAAGAAGTAGGTTACACTCACACAGAGTTAAATCGAAATTCATACAGATATACCGTGTGAGTTTTTTGAGAGTTGCCATTTTTATAACCGTCAAATTTGTATGATAGAAATGGTACTGTTAAAGGCTCTTTTTTTGGATGTAATAGAAATGTAACCAACCAGAACACTATCGATTGAAAGTAGCCTCAAGTACATATGCATATTTTTACCGCCTAATTGATAAATTAAAGAAAATTCAAAAATTAAACTTGGCTAAAGAAAATTTTTTGCACATTTATATTGTTAGTTAATGCAGTAGATCAGTTTTATCGAAAAATTAATATATAGTCCCATTTAAAAATCTATAAGTTTGTATCTTAGCTCGAAAACCATAAGGGGTAATTCCATGGTTACTTACATTACGATTTGATTTAAAATTGAGATTAAAATCTTTTGAATTTTCGTATTTAATGAGTAAATCCACTAAAATTTAGTCAAATTAAATCGAATACGATTTGAACTTTTAAACAAAGGAAATCAAACAACAAAAAATACATATACATTTTTTTTTATACACGATAAAGGAGGTGGTCACTTACATTACTCAAAAAGGAACATAATTTTTCATCTTGTACACAATGAGAATTTTCTGTTCTGTTTTGATAACAAACAGCTTCATTTAAATAAATTTAAACAAATAATGTTTCAATAAATTATTTTAATAATAAATTTCATAAAATATTATATACCTTTGATAAAAATGTAACTTTTAATCGGTCACTTACATTACACCTCTTTGGTCACTTACATTACAGTCACTTTAAAACAAGTTTTATTAAAAAGTAAGTAGTTTATTAGTTTGATTTTTTGGAAAATATGATAGATAACAAAGATAAAAGTTTATTTTTAGTAATTAAAATAACGTCTGTCAGTTTTGATAGCCTCCATTACTCGAATTCGTAGCTTGACAAAAAATCAAAATAATACTCAAAACGAGTATAGTAATTATTTCAGCATAAAGAAAAAGGTAAATTTAGCTGTATTTTAATATTCATTTGAAAAAAATCACAAGTTACAGTATTTTTTTTTATTAAGTAATAAATTTTTAAGCTAAATTTACAAAATAAAAACAATTAAAAGTAAAAAAGTAAAAAAATAAAAAAACGTTGTATATCAGTGATTTAGTCTTTTGAGTATCAAGTAGGCATGATTTTGATTTATTATTTTCATTTCTTAATTTTTACTAAAATTCCATCATTTCATGGAATTGCCCTAAGAACTATAAAGCTCCTGACTATAGCAATCGGTTGCCCGCGTCGATATCTACAACTCTTATTTGAACAATTTTTCGATTAATCAACGATTTGGCTGTAATAAAAATGGCAACTCTCAAAAAACTCACACGGTATACCAAGTCCATATATGTGAATATAATGTAAATATTATATACATATATTCGTATATGTAAAATAAGTAAAAAATACTATTTGGGGCGTTAATGGTATTATGTGTACATACATATAGGTCTTGTGTATGCAAATAACGACTCCAATCGTACAGATCGGAATATGCGCACAAATAAAACAAATTTTAAGAATATTATAGTATTGTTTTGAGTTGCAGAGTGTCCCCCCATTGTCAGTGTTGAAGTGAACTTGAGACATTGAGAATAAGTTTCTTACACATTTGCGCTACTAATTTCAGGATTATAAAACTACTGAATAATGAATATTTTTACGTCATGAAGACACTTTTTGGTCAGTGATTCTAAAATTGTCGCCATTTTTAACTTTTTGGTAAAATCGAAAATTTTGTTCAATTTTCTCCGAACCTTGCTTGATGAAAAGCGATGAAAGTTAGGCGAAAGATATAACAAACGGTCCCAATTATTTTAAGGACAAAATTTTTCGTATTTATGACGTGACTCAAAAGAATTTTGATTTTTTTTTTTAGAAAGACCCTAATTTTTCTTAGCATACTTTTAATCGGTAATCTATTTTTTTTGAGAATGACATCACCGTATCTTTGAGTGACTTGAAATATACGCTTTCTCCTGTGGGAGAGACCGCACACAAAATTTCGAAAAGTTCCGTAACATTTCGAATCGTTTCCAACAATTTTATTTCCGAAAACTTTCGTTAGAAATGCACCCATCGTTAAAAATACATCCCTAACATCACAAAATAAATTTTGATTATTTGTTACCTTTGTACGAAATGGTCTTTTACATTGGAATTTTTTTGGCTAGTATTCATAAATAACATATCAATCCCTCATAAGTTACTGACCCCAACAAATCAAAAGGGGGTGAAAAAATCCAGCAACAGCGTTGTCACTATTTTTTTTTATGCCGTCCTTGCTTTTTAGTAAAGCAAAATTTTTTAAAAAAATCTTGATAACCTTTTCACTTTTTCCTATCAAAAAGCAAGTGATGAGCAAAAAAAGAAGCGAAAGAAACTTGTAAATACAGAAAATTATATTTTTATTACTCATGCGGGAGAAGTACTAACTTGACGCACACATTTCTGTACGCAAAATAGCTGTTTGCTCACTGTACTCTTCCCACATACTTTTTCGCGTGCGGAAAGTAAACTTTCCGCATGCAAATTAACAATAAAACACGCAAAATTTAATCATAACACGCAAAGCCGCCTCTTGATCTTTCATTTAATAAATATTTCATAATTATTTCTATAGAAACCACTAACAAAGTAATTTAAACAATATTTAATTCTGAAAAAAAGACAAACACTCAAAAATATTATTTTAAAAAGTAATAAAAATGTCAAAAATTGTAATAATAATAGAAAAAAGTATGTGAAATTCGTAATAAAAAATAGTATGTGCAACTCGTGCGGGATTGTCGATTGCCCACTCAAGCGAATGAGCGCACGAACGTAGTGAGTGCGCTCAACTTCGCTTTCATGGGCAATCGACAATTTTCCGCACTTATTGCACAATATACTATTACATTCGAATTTTTTTTTTGGCTATTATTCATAAATAATATATCAATCCCTCATAAGTTACTGACCCCAACAAATCAAAAGGGGGTGAAAAAATCCAACAACTGCGTTGTCAGTTTTTTTTATGCCGTCCCTGCATTTTCGTAAAGCAAAAATTTTTAAAAAAAATCTTGATAACCTTTTCACCTTTTCCTATCAAAAAACAAGTGATGACCAAAAAAAAAAAAGCGAAAGAAACTTGTAAATACAAAAAATTATATTTTTTCCAAAAATTTCCCGCCCTAGGCGCGCGCATTATGACAAATACGCCCCTGCTCAACACCCTTTGTGATAAAAAAAAAAAAAATCATGGCAATTTTCTTGCTCCTAAACGATAATATTCAATTAATATGAAAGATTTAAAAATAAAAAAAAACTAATCATAAACAGTTTATAAATAGATTAAACATTGATCAATTAAGTTGATAAATAATTAATTAAAAATATTTATAGGTATTTATAAAATCATAATAGTATAAAAATTTCATTTGACTTTCTCCATTATGAATGAATTAAACAGACACCTACTTAACTCTATTTACATTCGGCGGCCACCAGTTTGTTATTTATAAATTTATTATAAATTTATAAAACAATATTGAATACTATATGTTAGCTGTTTACCTTTTTAGTAACGAACTGAGCGTGTAAAATAAAATTAATGAAATTGAAAATTGGCATTTTTTATTTACATATTAAATAGACGTATTATTTATACACATGTGCAAAGAAAACTTGATTTTTTACTTTAAAAAAAATTGTAATAATAAAAGTAAAATCACTTATAACGTATAGAATTACCTATATTTATGTATAGTATTTTAGAAAGGTTTGTTTATCTTACAGTTGGATTCAAAAATTTGAGCTACCTGTAAAGTGGGAATTATGTGTTGTGATTTTTTTCAGGGCTGGGAACTATTTAAAATGATTTAATTTTAAATATGCATTTAAAATACCAAATGGCATTTTGCATTTTCTATTTTAAATAAGTTCGGTCAAACCATTTTCCATTTTGTATTTAAAATGGAAATTTGAATTCATTTTGCATTTAAAATGAAAATGCATGTAAACTCACTTATGCACTTATGTGTATATGTATGACACTTATGACTCATACATAGAGATACATAGAGAGACAACTTAAAAAATCGTTTAAAAAGTTAAATAGTCATCAAAGAAAAAGATGACAGCAGTCATTTGTATTTCTCAACTATATTTTGTCTTTATCTAATGAATGACAAAATACATTTGTTAAATAAATGCTAATTTTGAGTCAGAAATAAACAAAGATACACTAACCTTTAATGTCTTGTTGTCACACTCTTATCAATTGTTTATATTGGGGTTTTCGTTGTCATAGATCCCAGTTGTGTACAAGATACTTGCTTCAAAAATAGGTACATAGTTGGCCATCCATGTATATCACTGGACTCATATTAATCATAGAACTCGAGTTGAACGCAGTCTAATAAATTGTAAATTAAAATGTAAGTTGATTTAATTGACTCAAATTTTTTATAACTTCTCGAGTTACAATGTCACTTGAGTAAAATTTGTTACTAGAGCTGCAGTTCTCTTAAGTCAAATTTTTCTGACTCAAATTGTGTGCTGTTATCTTTAAGACACGCCGATAAGAAATGTTTTGGTATTTCGAGTAGATGATTTTCATAATTTAGAAGTCGCAGTTGTAGCGTAGTCAAGGTTTGATTATGTCAAGGTTGAATTAAATTTTACAATATTTTTGAGTAACAATATTTCAAGAATTAAATTTCGTTTTCATATCATGCAAACTTTATAAAATTTTCTCAAAGGACTGCCCTTTGAGTAGTTAATCAGTACGTTTGACATTTTTTTAACTTCTTTTTTTATTAATATATCAAGATAAAAATTTTTAGAATAAATTTAAAGTAAAAAAAAAAACATTTTGCATTTTATAATCCATTTTAAATAGCTATTTTCCATTTTCTATTTTAAATATGTTTAGCAAAACCATTTTCCATATTGTATTTTAAATGCATTTTTGGAAACCATTTTCCATTTTATATTTTAAATGGTTTCTATGAACCATCTGATTTTTTTTTTTAAAAATCTTGTGAAGATGAGTAACTTAAAACCAGCAAATGTGTATAAAGTTTAAAATTAAAAAAGAATTCCATTTGAAGTTTCATGCTGATTAGGAAATATATTGTTGAAAAAAATATGATATAACATAATTGCACGTACAGCATATCCTCTTTCATATGGTGGATAAGGCCTACATAAAAAAAATCCCACAAGAAGAAAAATATTAAAAATTCTATCTATAACTATGAAAAGTATAGTTCACTTCAGATTATAAAAAACAAAATACTTTTTTATGCGGTTGATCGGGAACTCAAGATGCTTAAAACTAGGGCCGGCGAGAGAAATGACGGGCCTCCGAACAGAATAAAAATTTTTAATCATTTTTTTTTTTCAAAAATACAGTTGACGAGCCAAAAAAATGTTTCCTCACTTTGTTCGGGTCCCTAACAGAGGCTCCGGACCCCTTTTTAGACCCGAGCCCCTTTCGCTGACTTTACTCAAAACCTCACGGTTTTCTAAACAAGATACAATATTAAATATTTACACATGATAACATTTTATTTCATTTTTTATAATATTACAAAAATTGCGATGAATACATATGTAAAGATACTTAATGGTGTAGTAACTGATATTTTTATGGAATGTACTGATTCAATGCCTAAAAACAATCAAAAAGTAACTTTATCGCAAAAAAAAAAATTGACTATGGAAAGCGTTGTTGGAAAAAGAATTAATTCTTGGAGTAAATGAATTACAAACTTAAAATCGGCAAGATCGCATTAAATGAAATATGGTGAAAGATTCAAAAATAAAATAAAGCTATAATTTACGAAATTTTCGAAATCATAATTCAGCACAGAAACAAAAAATCCCACTGATTGCGAAAATATTTTCAGACAGTACACAAAAATTAGATTGTATAAACCGACTTAAGTTTTAATTCAACGTATTTTATGACTATATTATATTACTATTTTGCAGAGATAAAAAAAGTAATCATTTTAACTATTACATATGTACCTATATAACAAATGCGATAAAACCAAATATTAATAATTTTATATATGTATATTATGTACTATTGTTTTTTTTTCGAAACTCGTGATAAAAACTGATATTTTTTAATTAATATTATACACCTGATAAAATAATATGTAATACTAGTTTAATCATCGGTTTGATAAAATTTTATTAACCCATTATACAGATACAGAATGAGTTTTTTGAAAGTTGCCATTTAGATTACGACTAAACTGTTGACTTAATCAAAAAATTGTTTAGACAACAGTCTGTTGTAAATGTCGCTGCAAATAATTTCGAACTACAATATGAACCTACATACACTTTTTCAAATAGAACGACTGTATATCAATTTATTGATAAAACTAATCCAAAACATTAATATCAGGTCAGTCCATAAGTTCGTGCATATTAATAGCATGCATGGAATTCACTATGACTCATTTAATAAACCAATACAATTTTGAACCTGTCGAAACTTGTCATCGTTTGACTAACATATTATTCAGTTCATCACCAACTTTCGTAAGTATCGAACGCATTTTAGTACCCACAGAAGATGAATATAGATAATCAGTACAAACGTGCTGTGCTACATTTTATATTTTCGTGGTGGTGAATCTGCCAGGTCTGCAGCGATAAAAATTAATAGTATACATGGTGAACACACTATTAGTGTAGGGACTGCCTAGAAATGGTTTAAAAAATTTAAAGTTAAAGAAAGCAGCATTTATGATGAACCCGGTTCATTCAGGATGTTCTGTTAATTTTAATGATGGCATTCTTCGAAATCTTGTGGAGTCAGAGCCACAATTAACAGTGGATCAGATCGCAGAAAGGAGGAGTTGTGTTTAATTGCGTTTTTTTAGATTATTTAAAAATTTACCAGAAAAATACGCACGAACTTATGGACTGACCTAATAAAAAAAAAATGTAATTACTTCGTTAATATTACTATAAAAATAACATTCTACTTAACGCGTTTTCAGTCTTACGACCATCTTCAGAGTAAATTGAACAATCCTTTGAGTTGAGAAGTTCCTGGTTATAGCATCGATTATCCTCACTCGTAATAAGAATGGCAACTCTTAAAAAACTCAACCTGTATATGTTGGATCAATATATTGTATTAATAATGATATACATACGTGACTCTATAAATATATTTTTTTTGGTAACTTTCTTTATATGTATATCATCAAATAAATTTTGTAACTTATAGATATTCTTTTATATTAAAAAAATTAATTCAGTATTGCACAATAGTAGAGCAATATGTGGAAAATATAATTAAACAGCAGGTCTGACCTCTATTGAAAAACAAAAATCTCTATATATAGCATAATGAACAAATGACTAGACTTTAGTTAATAGTTACAAACTTGTGGTGGCTGTATCTATGATAATATGCAAATCCCTGTAGCGTTTTTCAATGAAAAAAAAATACAATTAAAACAACACAAACACTTTATTGGTCACTATATACAAGGTTTATTGTTAAATTGAATACATAAGAAAATTAATCAGAATTAATATTTCTTTATGTAAATTTTTTTATTCACTTAAAACAAAAAGGAATAGTAGGACAAATAATGAATATGGTATCGACAGAGCCGGAGAAAGAAATTAAAAATCACGAGAATAACCCAATTTTTTTTCAATCCCACATCGAATCCCACAATATAATTGTGTAACGTACATTTTTATATATTTTTGGAGAAATGTTCTTAAAAATTGCTGTCCTCATCCTTATCACCAAAAAGATCGCTTGAACCAAAATTATAAGATTTGTAAAATTCTTGCAGAAGTTACAGTAACGGCCGGGTTTACATTCACATTTAAAGCCGACTTTAACACTAAAGCCAACTTTAAAACTGATTTTATTTTTGGTACTGTTTTACAATCAAATTTCAAGCTCCGTTAGTGTAAAAGTCGACTTTAAACTAAAATAAGAATTATCTCGACTTTTACTGCTTAAAGTCGGCTTTAACATATTTGTTATTGCTGATTATTATCATTGAATTTTGTTTATAAGCATAATTTTTCTATAAAATATTCGTACCTTAAATGAATAAAATAAAAGTTTTATTTGTTTGCTTATTTTCAATAATATTTTTGATTATTTTTACGTCTTGGATTAATATCAAACATTCCTTTTGGGTTAAACTGGCTGAACGATTTCTGGGTTACCCGCGATTTCTTTTATGATTCATTGTATTTATGATAAATTTCTTTCAAAAAAGAAATAATATAGTTTCCTATTCCAATCTCACTGGCAGTAGCGAAATGAGTGAAATGGGTATTTTTTTAAATTTAATCATGTTGATATTTTCGTTTCTATAGTTATTATTTTTTTTTTAATGTAAGATTGGCTACGACCATTCATAGTTCGTTTTATCCATGCAACACTTAAAAGTCCTTTAACAAAAGTACGCAGACCTGGTCATTGTAAAACAATGCTAAAAATAAAGTCGACTTTAAATTAAAAGTAGCTTTAGTTAAAGAACCGTTAAAATTATGAATGTAAAACCGGCCGTAAATTTATATTTAAAAGCAACTTATTGGACGGAATACTGTATGCGCATGTGTGACTTGCATTTGGTCAATTTAAAAAAAAAAAAGTTATTACTTTTCTTTCAGTGATTTGAACTGTTTTACTGACTGAAGGTTTTTTTTTGTCAATATTACAAATTCATAATAAAAGAATAAAATTTAATACAAGGTAAAAAGAAAATACATGAAACATCACCCGTATGTCTGAAGTTAAAAGTTAATTAAAAATTTGTCATTTTCATGTGGGTATTATGCTCAGTTCAATTCTGTTAGTAGGTATATTGCGACTGCGCATGTTTATGCATATATTTCCAATGTAAATTTCTTCTATTAAATTGTATAAAGTTAGCTTGGATAAGTGATTTATGTTAATATTGCAAATGAGGCGACAAGACTGGTTTTTACTTGTGCATATGGTATAATTATTGCATATAAGTACGATAATATCTGAGTTGTACACAAAATGGTGTGATAGAAAGCTTTTTATGAACGTACATATAAATTATGTAAATTAGCCCCTCTTAACGATCAAACGACCAATAAATTATAAAATCTTATACGGAATTTTTTTTTACTAACTTCGGTTTACTGTGATACTAAAAAGTTTAGGAATACTCTGCCTATATCAGTCATAAAAACAATGCGGTACTTGACTGTATTTAAAATTTGTGTCAAATGTTAAATAATTGTATGCATTATCATTACATATGTCCAATTTTATTGATGAAACATAAAAAAATTTGATAACTATTTAGAAATTTTATTTTGAAAATCGCCATTTTTCAACAAATATTCAAATTAGTGAAAACGCGCCATTTCTTGAATATGACTTAACATTTTGTAGCTAGATACGTAGATTTTGATAATTTTCATCGATGAGGTGAAATTGTGTTTTCTTTTGAATATTTCTATTAGCTTATATACATAGTAATAATAATCGCCTAGAATTCTAATAAATACTTGCTTTTACTTTGACATTTTATGAATATAATCAAAGTTTTGAGGTTATAAATATTGACATTGACGTTTAGTTGCTTCAAACTGTGACGTCACTACAGTGAGGCGTTTTTCCCGCCTTTTTCTCATTTAAAATTGTAGGGTTATTTTTTTCGATGATTTTTTACAGAATCTGTCGAAAATAAGAAAAATCACTTAACTTATATGGAAAAACAATGCTTTTAGAATATTTATGTAACTTCAGTCAAGTAGCCTATTGATTACAGATTACATACACATTTTCTATATATTTCGTGTCCGTCCGTCTGTCTGTCCGTTTGTGTGTCGCCAATTTGCACCAAGTGGCATAACTATTCAGTTGTTTTGAATGAAATTTTCATAAATTATGCAGTTTGGTTCCTAGACAAATTTCATTGCATTCGGAGTAATAGTATCCACAGCGCTACCATGGAATCCCATTAATTGTCAATGTCTTATTTACTGCTAGTCCCGTTTCGCTCAAATTTTTAAAGTATTTTGGGGACTAGTTTCTAAAATATTTTACTATTATTTTATAATTTAGCCTTTAAGTATTTTGAGTTACAACAATTTTTTATGAACTTTAAAGCGAAAATATTATTTCACGGTATATATATTTGATAGAATACTGTTTTACAGTCTTTTACGAGTACGAGGAAGCTGTGTGCCACACCCCATTGGCAGCGTATTTCTTAATATAACACTGATTACTATATATAAAACTAATGTTAAGGCATTTTTTCTTAAACTCCGCCTACTTGACAAATTCCAATAACTATTATGTAAAATGACATTTCTATTTTAATTCAGTCATTTTGATTGTTCTAAATTATCAGGGCAAATAAATTTAAAACACAAAATTGGTTTAATATACTTCTTCACATCAATTTTCCTTCATACTTTCCAACAAAATTCTCTCTTCCAAGTTAGGCGGAGTAGGTACATCTGCGTTGTTTTTGTTAAGTTTATAAATGTGTATTTTGTTAAATGATTGTCATTTAGTTATAATTATCTCAATTTTGAACTCATCGTAAATTTTGTTATTTGAACAAACCAGCCATTTTGTCATTGTCATTTGTTCGGCTGAAACAATAGGCTGAAAATTGTGTATACGGTAAACGGTGAAGGGGACGAAAGACGGCGTGAATAAAATTCAATTATTATATTAATTATCCGGATTTTATATGTATATGTATATATGTACCGTAAACTAGAACAGATAAAATAATAAATGGGCTTTATATCTATAATTATCTAGTGGTTTATTTCCAATGACTTTAATAAAATAGTTTAATAAAGAGGTTCGATAAAGTGCAGATCTGACCCTCGTACCAAGAGTTCCGTATAATATTAAAAATAAACAGTGAAAAGTTGGCTTATTATTCATCAGTTACTATTAAAAAATAATAACTCGTTGCAATTCGCTGTTTGATAATGATTATATTGGTCGAAACATGTCATAAAAGTTTCAATAATAATAGAAATGGTATTTTTGCAAAATGTTTTATTTATTAATAGCAAGTATAGAATACCATAAATTAACGCTCAAGTCTATTAAATTTATCCATAAATTAGTTAATATTTAACGAGAAATGTACACCAAAACCTTTTTCTATACAGTAAATAGGGACCACAAAAAAAAATCACGAAAAAGAATACAGCATAACCTTTTTTGTACGACTTTTTTTATATGGTTAAAAAATAAAAATTAATTATTTTCAAAATTTTAAAAAGTTGATATTAGTAAATAAAAACAGTTTGCAAAATACCACTTTTATTGAATATAGAAATTCTTATGACATGTTTCGGTCAATATGACCATTCTCAAAATGTTTTTATTTACTAATATCAAATATGGAATACCATAAAGTAACGCTCAAATCTATTAAATTTATTTTGAAAAGTTTTTTTTTATATTTAAATGACTTAAAACTAAGGGTCGAAACATGGCTAAATCATATACATAACGGTACATAGCAATCTAACAAGAGTAAATATGAAATAATACTCCCAGGGGTAGAATTCCTCCTTCTTGGACTACGGCCATTAAATAATAAATAAGATTGCAACTTTATTTGTTCAATTAACCTTGTGTTGAAAGTATTAATTAAGAAGCAACATAATTAAATTTGTTGATTTTATAATTAACGAAATTAACACGTAAACAGAAATATTGGCTTAATGAGATTGACTTAAATATACATACAATTAAACTTTTTCTGTCACTGATTTTAAACGTCAATCGTTAACTATACTTAATTATCAAGTTTTTTAACATTGAAAATACTTTTATTTTCTTCTAAAAGTTTTTACAAAGAGCTAAGTACGATTTTCATTTTGAAATGAACAATCTCGTACACGCAAATGTTCTCAATTCGTTGAGTAACATTCACTCCAAGTGGTAGGAAATTTCATAGCCACCAAGTAGAAACCAAAATTTTTTTTAGTGATAGGGTACACTTTATGTTAATACCTATGTTAAAATAATAGCGGGCACCATTCAGAAAAACCTGTAAAAAAAAATAATTGAAAAATTTTAAGGCAGCTGGTGTACTTAATAAGCCTAAAAAAGATTTCTATATATAACAGCGCCAGTGATCTAGTGGTATATAGGTGTTTGACTCGTAATAGAAGGATCCTACGTTCGAGTCCGATACGGCCCAACAAAATTTTTTCTGTATTTTTTTTTTATTATTATTAACAAGAGTCTTATTTATTTATAAAACATTTTATTTAAAATATGTATTTATAACAAATCTTTAAATAGGTAGAAAACCTCAGAAAAAATGTCTTTACGTCAGCAGTATCTACGTTTTATTTCTATAAAATCAATCTCCCTTCGGGTAAAAATTTTTTACACATAATTGACAATTTGTATCAAACACACAATGTCCTCAATGTGTTACAGTTACAAAATATACAATTTCTTGTCTTATGACAGTGATTTAAAAATTGCTGGTTCATTATTCAATACAATAAAACTTGACAACATTGGAAAATTAGCACCTTCTTTATTAAATAGTTATTGCTAATAATTATTATCTATTTGTTGTGTAATAGCTAATCACAGTATATTAGGTTTGTTCCAACCAATCACTCTGACTTTTAAATGGACATCAGACGCATGCGTGTTTCAACCGGCCACGATCGAGTACTTGAACCTATCAAATTCGTCCCTTATTAGTTAGTAGCATAGACAGGTTATCAGAAATATGCGCAGTGGATCTTTCTATTAAAATTTTTTTATGTTTTTGTGTACATATCTTGTAATTCAGTATAATTCATTGTTGTTTTTCAAAGTTGAGTATTAAGAAGGGAGTTCAAATAAAAAAGCAACTTTTTTATTTATGATTATTTTGCTTGTTGAAATTTTTTTCAAATTAGGGAGGGTTTCAAATAGAAAATTTTGTTTTTGAAACATTCATTACTCTTCCCTGTGGGGGGAGGGGGCTCTTTTTCACAAGTTTTTAAGCGTTTACAAGGAACGCCATATCTCAAAAAGTAATGGATATTTTTTAAATATTTTTTCATTATTTTATTCCTGAAGGACCTGTCCATAAAGCTGAGTATGGGTTTCAGGTAATTTTAAAAATTAACCACAAAATTGTAATCCCAAACTTCTAAAAATTATAAAACCCACTTTTTTATTAAAAAAAAAATGTTTAAAAATAGTTACAATTGTTCAAATGGAAAAAGCATACTCCACTTTATGCACAATATGTTTATGAACAAAACAAAAAAAAAATTAAGTCTCTATCTTTTCTAGAACTTGAGATATGATTTTCCTTGTCGGGAAAAACACAACTTTCGGGAAACGGTAAAAAACAAAAATTATAACAAAAGAAGCGGTTTACTCATTGTTTATTAAAACTCTCCAGCCCCATACATTGTCCCCTCTTGTTCCTTTTTCTTTTCTTTATCCTGAAGATTCTTCATCTTGAAGTAGTTATATTACTGATCAAATCGCGAGGGCGGAGCGAGCGTTGACTGCAAAGAAGCAGCAACTTGGCTATGCAGCGGCTCACAAATAAATATTTTTCTACATGAAAAAAAAAATTTGGCCATGTTTTATATATCACCGTGTTTGTAAAGAACCACAGAACAAAATAAAAACAAAAAACTAAATTCGAAAAAAATTAGTTTATTAGCCGTTTCTGGCGTGAACTACTCCCTTAAATTCTAAATAAATTTGTTATTAAAAAATCTTTTTAATATTTTATTCATTTAGTTACAAATATTTATTAAAGTAAGTGATTTTGAATTGACTGTAAAAATCAGTATTAATATTAATAACAAATAATATGTATAAATTTAAATAAATTATTCCATAGTATTCTTTCATACTGAAAAACCAGAAGTAAATTTTTAGTACTTCAACAAAGAACACGTTCCAAAAAATAAATATTTCTGATGCGTTTCTATACCGATAGGACAATGTGATATGTGCACCTGGGTCAGTACACAAACTAACCAGTAGGAACAAACCTATTATGTACCTTTGTTAGAAAGTGATAAATTGATTTTAAAAATAAATAAAAAAAGAAAAGAGAAAAATGATATTCAGTTGTTAATTATTGCTTCTATATTTGTAACAAGTTACTGTCAGTAAACACGCATGTCTGTTTTTATCATTGACTTAACGCTCCTTTCACATTATACGGTTTTCGCCGTACGGTAAAAACCCGTACGGCTTTTTACCGTGATATTGTTGCTTCCACATTGTACGGTTTTTTGCCGTTGTAAACTGAATATATTCATTTGATTTGCAACATCAAGTGTGATTAAAGTTAATTCTATAAATCAGAGGGAATAGAAAGTAGGATTATTTATTATCACATTCCCTGAAGACCTGAAAAATGACGAAAATAAGTTTTTCAACTATTTGCGGAAGTTTACAGACTCTTAACATCAAAACACACAATTTCGAAATTACATAAAATTTATTAAAATACTGGTTATTACATTCAACATTAGTTTCATCCATTTCACAAATAAAATTAATAATTAACATGAAATTCAACAAAATATTGTTAATGCCGTACGTTAAAAAACCGTCTAATGTGAAAGAATCCATTTAATTACATACACTACTGAGCTAAAAACGCCGTACGGCAACCGTCAAGTCCAGTGGCAAAAGATAGCTGCTACACGGCACGGCAACGGCATTTACCGTAACCGTGTAATGTGAAAGGTCCAAGGCTCTTCTTCACTCCACTAAAAAAATGCGATCGTACGGTTTTTTGCCGTACGGCAAAAACCGTATAATGTGAAAGGAGCGTTAAGGGACTTAAGTATGTATAGCAGAAAATTATACGCGTGCTCGTAATATGGATTAAGTAACGTTTTATTATTAAAAGTTTAATGTTCTATATGAATAGAAAAAATTCTTTGAATTGATTATATTGAATGATAAAGTATTATTTTACAAGTATTTAACGGTTTGATTAATAATTTTTTTTTTCTGAACTTATTGAGTTGTTGTCTTTTTTTAGTAAATTTTTACCTGTTTGAAAATGAATCATCAATATACTTATGTATTAATAATTTTTTTTATCGGTTTCTATGAAAATTTTTTAATTCAACTGAAGATTATGAATATCAAAATTATACGATAGACCGGTTTTTGAAGAATGAGTCTAGACTTTAGACTGATTAGTTGTATTAAAATTTAGCCTTGATATTGATAATCTGAAAACTGAATTGAAAAGTACAGACTGTATCTCCTGTTCAAATTTCAATATTTCCCAAATTTTTGTACTGTTTCTTAATATCATAGTACAGTTTTTCCACTGAGTGTCCCGTACAACAAGTAACTATTGTACGAATATTTAAACTGCTTACTATAGTTTTATAACAAATACCCTATTCGACTACTGGCCGAATATCGAATATTCAGCCAACACCCGGGCTTGAATAGCTAAATATTCGGCGAATAATATTCGGTATTTTGTATTCTAGAAAGGAAAACCTTTCACGCTATATAAAACTTTTTAAATTGGTATTATGCTAAACAGTACGCATATTATGACTATGTAGCTCTCTTCTCTTTCTCTCGGAATAAATAAATAAACGGTTTTTGGAGTATGAATGTATGACATTGATTGCTTTGTTTTAAATAAAATACACATTACGTAATAACTAGGTTTGAATATTATAAAATATAAGGACCAAACATAAAATATGTCACGCAAAATTTACGTATTAAAGTGTTATAGCAGAGTTATAGAACATCGTTATTAAAATGAAATTGATGTAGTTATTTCAAACGTGGCGTCACGTCACTGTTTTTCAAACCCTTCTCCTATTTGCATACGTATTTTATGAATACTTTTTTGCTTTAAGGGGAGATTTGCCAAAAAAACATCAAAAATCGACCTTTTTTATTGTTTTTATACAAAGAAATATTTTATTAAGAAACTAAATATACAACATTGTTTCTGTACATGTCTTGGGATTACAAAAAAAAATTTTAAAAAAGATTCAAAAATGAGCTGAATATAAATGGCTTTGAAGTCGACGCTGCGAGATTTTTCCACCTTGATGGTTCCTCACGTTCTGAAATCCGCAGTGAATAAAAATCAAAAAATCAATAATTTTCTAAAAATATACATATGTATACAGTTATGGCACTAAATAAGATCTAAGAAAAAAAAAATGAAAATAAATTATTAAAAATCACCGCTTTTTCTCGACTATAAACAGCCGGCATTTTGAAAATATATTACGGGACCAAAAGATCCTAGTTCCTGCCAGGAAGACGATATCAAGGAATAATATGCACTTTGAGTTATGTCGATATCGCAAATACTTTTTGAAATACATGAGGAACCATGTCAAAAAACGTAATTTCGACAAAAAAGCATATTTGAAGTTTCTTTTTTTTTAAATTATAGCAAAGTGCGTGCACTAAAATGCTTATAACTTTTTGATTTTTCATAAAATTTTAAGAGAATATTTTTAACACCTTAAGTAACATAATTATCAAGAAAAAAAATCGATTTATTTTTTTTTTTAGCGAATCTTCCCTTAAATAAATGAATGCATCGTATTTCATTTTTTTCCCCAGTATTCGATATTCTGCCAAATATTCGTTACAAGTTAGCAACCAGCTTACTATAACCTTATTTCAGATACAATTGATCATGAGTTTTCGTTAAAAAATTAAATAATTCTTATATTCGAAACCAATTAATCTTCTATTCTTTTCTAAAAATAAACTGCAAATTTAAAATTTACATAAATGCAATAATAAAAGAGATAAAGCCAAGAAAACGGAAATTATTTAAATTCAAAGTGACGAAGCATGGTTAAATTTAACTGAAATGAACCATACTTATTACTTACTACTTTTACGACTTTTACAATGTGAACAAAGTTTTAGTCGTTTGGATTTGCTCTCTTGTTTAAATTACATTCACATAATATGAGTATTTATTTGATTAACTCCTTTAATAATTTCTAATCATAATTTTACAGTTCAGTGATTTTTAATTGTACCTGAGCGTACAGATAGATACCTTTATATAGAGATATTTGTATAAATATCTAGATTTGAAATTTTAAATATGTAAATAATATATTTTCAAAGAAACTAATGCAATTAAAATGAACCATTTATATTATTATCTCTTTCGGTTGTAATCAAAATACACACAGACTTCAGGCGTACCACTCGCTAATTGTAAGATACTTACCACAGAATGCTGGGAATGTATTATACGTATTATACGCTTTATAAACTGTGTATATATAAGTCTATATTAGGGATGTTATGGATATCCGTAACCGTAACCGAAACTACCGGATATCCGAAATAATTATATATCCGAAACCGAAACCGTATCCGAAAATAATTGTTTCGGATAATAACAGACAACTGCCGTTGCAAAATTGAATTTAAATCGAAACAAGTTTTTGCTGCATATGTTTCTCTTGATAAATTTCCGTTGATTCGTTTTTAACATTCACTTTTTGAGTAAAACTTTTCCCTTTCTAAAAAAATATGTTCACTGAAAGCAATTATCCGTAACCGTAACCGTATCCGAAACATTATCCGATATTTTTACATATCCGAAACCGAAAAAAATGTTTTAAATATCCGTATCCGTATCCGCATCCGAAATTTCATATCCAATACATCCTTAGTCTATATTATCCTTTTGTCGTGTGAAGAGAATAATAATAATAATTATTAAAGCCTGATGGATATTCATTTTAAATAAATATCCTTAGAAAATTATTCAAATAATACGAATTAACTTTTATTATACATACTGTTATAATAGATTCGCCGTGAAATGTTTAAACGCTTTTCAGTAATTATTTGCATATTAACAATGCCAAGAATAGTTTTTGATTACTGTTAGTTGATAGTTGAAATATAATTCACGAAAGATTACAGTCAAAAACAAAAATACACTGCCAATTGAAGCGTGGCACTCAGCTTCCTCGTACACATAACACACTTTTAACCAATATTTAATGTGATTTTGTGCTTAAATTGGGTCTTGTCTTAAATTTCCGTATCCTATCTAGCGCTGGCTTTACACTAGGGGCACTAGGGGCTAGTATTCAGGGCAACGAAATTTGGAACATGAGAATATAGAGGGGCTCGAAGCTGTCGGTACAAAGGCTCAAAAAAAAAAGTAAAAAAGCTTTTTTTGCTCGTTACTTATTTTTTTTAGGGAAAAGTTTTTTAAAAAATATGGTGTCTTCTCAGAGCCCCGCCATTACCCTCCATGGCCCTGGCTTTAGGGTAATGGAGCAGCATTTTTTACAGCCCTGCTCTTATTATACCGAAACAAGAATAACTTGGCAAAAATAGAATGAATTGCTTCTAAACTTTGTCATCTTTCACAAACTATTATTAATTTTTGTTAAACTCATATAGAGAGTACAAGTTTTAGATAATCACGTTATTAACAAATTAAAGGCCAATTTTAACACTTTCAGTCCCACGGCTTCGGCATCCGAAACCAAACAAAACTTCCCCAGAGGCCGACCGCGATCAATGATTAATTGATTTGTTGATTACTCATTATGTGTGCGATGTTTATCATGTTTATCATTCTTCATCACACGGATGTGTTCCCATTCACACAAACACATACATACCAACAAACACTACTCTCTTGGTTTCTATGTATAAAAAATTTTAAGATAAACAAAAAATACATAAAAAATATAATTTATATTTTTAAATAAAATTGATTTGAATGCCAGTGTATATATTATGTTATTATGTAGTATGTATGTACGTATCACGTAGTACGTCTGTTTACAGTTTTACACATACATACGTGTGGAACTGTGTTGTGTGTTTGAATCATTTTATTTTATGTATCTGTTTATCTAGTTTTTTTTTTTAAATATTGCCGGCTTCCGGGGAAATTTACTATGAAAGTGCTCGGGCCTCATAGTGTTAATATTAAATGAAAACGATAAATATTTTATTCCGAGAAATTGTGAAAAATTCTAACTACTGAACAACGAAATCCTTAGTTAGTGCGTGTCCGCAACGCACTTGCCGATTTTAAAAAAATTAATACCATGTGAGTTTTTTGAGAGTTGCCATTTTCTATTACAACCAAATTTTTATGATAGAAATGATACTGGAAAAGGTTCTTTTCTTGGATATAATGGAAATGTAACCAAGAAAAACACTATCAGTTGAAGTAGTCTCAAGTACATATGCATATTTTTACCGACTAACTGATAAATTAAAGAAAAATTAAAAAATTAAACTTGGGTAAAAAAATTTTTTTTGCTCATTTATGTTGTTAATTAATGCATTAGATCAATTTTATCGAAAAATTAATATGTAGTCCCATTTAAAAGTCTATAACTTTGTATCATAGCTCGAAAACCGTAAGAGCTATAAAGCTCCTGACTAGAGCAATCGGTTTGAACAATTTTTCGATTAAATCAACGGTTTGGCTGTAATAAAAATGGCAACTCTCGAAAAACGCACACAGTAATATGGAAATTATCAATTTTACGAGAAAAGGATACTGAACATTTCTTGTTGAAAATGGGTAAAAAATGTGAAAAATTTTGTTTGATTTCAGAAATTTTTTAAACAGTATCCGACCCGATTACCATCTTGTAGCATAGATTTCCATAATCGGCATTGTCTCCTGAACTGATTTCAGCAAAGAATTATATAATTCGGGACAACTGCATTCAGACCACCTGCTTCATTCGTAGTTCTAACAACAAAATCTTTATTGTAAATTCGTGATTTCTGTCATCGTAGAGATGATCTACCCGCACTTCATCACTTTGTAAAAGTCAGTATCGTTTTTTAAGCTCATATAGAAAGTAAAAGGTTTAAATAATCTTTAACAAATTAACAAAATTAAAGCCTAATTTTAACATTAATAATAAAAGCCAGGATTATTTTATTTAAAGAACTGTCTAAACTCTAACCACCGAACTACGAAATCTGGACTATACTTTCCTATATTTTCTTTCAGTAATAGAATTGATTTTTTAGTTTCAACGCCGAAGTCGAAATATTTACTAACCGTGCCCGTTAAATGAAAAAATACTTGACCTAATTAAGTAACAATAAACAAAGATACATTTAATAAATAACCCACCACGCCTAGCTGGTAGCGTAGTAATAAACTTACTATAAATAAATTTAATAAAACTTGCTATGCACAACAGGTAACCCTCTTATTACACGGTTACTTAGTTTTCATCCATTATGAATTTTTCATTGCATTCATTCCCGGTGGATTTGCATGAAAATGAACGAAGAATTTTCTTCTGTTTTCCATCATTCATATTTACTTTCATCCTTGAATTTTTATGTATTTTATATAGCGCGTGATCTTATTAACCCTAGAATTATACGTTGGTCTACGAGAAACGTTAATCATACATCGGCGTCAATTTGACAAATGGACTTTTTACGGAGAGTTTATTTGCAAAAAACATTTTTTTACATAACAATACTACAAAAGCGAAGACAATATTTAAAAAAATTGCATTTGAAAAAATTTTTTATATAAATATTTATTAATTTTTTTAATCTTTTTATCAAAGCATATTTTTATTACAGAAATTAAAAAATAGATAAATACATCAATTGTATCATAAGACATGTCTTTCAAATAATTAATTTATGAACTATTATGAGTCGGTGGACATGTGTGACTATACAGAATGTGAAATTTCTCGGTCACAAATATTCCCGTAGATATGTAGTTATTTCTTGATTAGGCACATTTGTAAATTTTCTAAAATTTGTTAGTAATTTTTCGAATAAAATCTCAAAAAATAATAAAAATTAAAATATTTTCCACAAAATAAATTATTAATATTTTATTAAGTCACTTGAAACTTCAGTATTATGTCGTCTCTATAAGTCAAACATTATCATTGAATAAATTAATTACAACATCCATATCTTTAATAAATTTTAGAAAAATTAGGAAAACTTTTAGATGTAAAGTACAAAATCTTTAAAAAAAAAAAACATACGTTAATCATACATCGTCGTCCTTTTGACGCACACTATTTCAATATAAACAAAATTAATACGTCTTCTGTGTTATAATAACAAATAAATTAGATAACAGAAGTTTCACAGCAAGCAGGCAACGACAAGTTCGTTCGTCATTTTGACGAGTACGTATAATTCTAGGGTTAATCGAGAATAGAGTTTTCTAGAATGTTTGCATTCATTGCATCATGTTTATTTCTGTTATTAATCGAAACTCGAGATTTTTGCAATTAAATATCGTTTTTTTTCTTGTTTAGAACCCGCAATGCCGGCTAGCGGTCCCGTATATCAACCGACAACCGTCACCTACGAACAACAGACACCCGAGAATGGTGCCGGCACTAGTCAACCGGGCGGCACCACATGGACGCGACCGGTCAGTTACCTGTCACAGACGGTGGCCAGTCCCCCAAACCGGGCGCGCTTGATGCAATGGTTCATATTATTGTTAGGCTTATTACTATTAGGCGCCGGCTTGTGTATGGTGATCGATGGCGCGATTGGATACAGTAAAGAGACACAACAGCCCAGCAGCAGTGCCGATCCCACCGGAAGTCCAACGGATACGTCCAGCGCTTCGGGACAAACGAGCGATTTGATTGTGGCGTTTGTGGGTGCATTTTTAACAATTATTGGAATCTTTTTACTCGGTAAGTTTACCTTGGAGTTAGGATTATTGAGTGATTTTTTTTTGAGATTTTTTTTTTCTAGATAACGTAAAAGCCCCTATAGCACCGGAACGCTATTTTTAGGTGTGTAATTAAACTGGCTTATAAAAATTGACAAATAAATTAAACACTAATTTTTTTTCTTAACAGGCATGAAAGAAAGTTTTTTTAATCCAATGAATATGTTTTTAAAAAAATACAACCCAAAAATTTTTATTTATTTGTTTTTCTTTTCCAAAATGTCGACATCTATATCCAAACAAAGAGATATTAATAACACTAGGAGTTGGGAGCCGATATACAAACTAGTGATGTCGAATAATTAATCGATTAGTCGGTTTAGTCGACTAATTTTGTTTACATTTAGTCATATTTTAGTCGACTATTTTACCTTCGATTAAATGATTAAAATGATTAATTGTTTTTTTTTTTTTTAAATGACTAAAACACCGACTAATTTAACAACTTTTTTGTAATATTTATTGGACTTCAAAAAATGCAAACTAAAAAATTATCTGTCTGTATGATTTTTCACTTTTATGTGTTTAATATATTGTGGTATTTCATTACTTTCTTTTTCTTAAAAGAAAAATATTAAAAGTCCATAATTAAATTCGAAAGAAAACATCGTTTTTGAAAGAGTTACGTTGGTTACTTTAACATGAATTCGACTAAAAATTTAGTCGATTAGTCGACTACTCTGTGCTCGATATTTTCGACTAATAACTAATTTTATCTGAAAAACAATTTTAGTCGATTAATCGATGAACTGCTTCTCGGCCCGATTTCATTAATACAAACAGACGTGTAATATGAGTATTATGACACATAGGGTGACACCTAGACGTCAAAGTAGGAAACATAGAGTGGTTTAAGTATCAGACGTAAATAAAGGATTATAGGGGCTTTTACGTTACATTTCAAAAGAAAGACACAGGAGCAAGAGTACAGATATCTTTTGAAATGTTAAAATATTGTACATAACTTTTACTGAAGTCACTTTGGTTTTTTGCAATAAACTTTTTTCATTTATATTTTTCCTGCTAATGCTTTGATTAACGAAAAATGAAAATTACTGAAATCGAAAAAAACGGCATTGAAAAGAGAAATTCAGTTAATTTAATTTTTTGAAAATTCATAGTAAGGAATATGAAGATATTTTTCTTGTCACTTTTCACATAAATTATAATATTTTTAAGCTTAATATTTTCGAAACTCGAGAAATTGATAAGTTGAACCAAGGATTCAAACCATATAATTGGATAGTTTTTATTAGCACGGTTCATCAGAGCCGTAATCGACCCCCCGCCCCCCCGATAAAAATCCGGCCCCCCGACCAAAAAAAAGCGATGACCTTTTTTTTGCTCGTCAGTCGTTTCCCGCCCTAATTTTAATGAAATACGCTAAAATTCCGGTCCCCAGTAAACAGAAGCGGCGACCTTTTTTTCTTTTTGCTTGTCTGTCGTTTGTTACCCTAATTTTACAGAAATACCGTCCTTAAAATTTACCAAGAAATAATTCTTGTATTCTCTTGGAGGCCCCGGCTGCCCCAGCCTAGTTACGGCTCTACGGTCCATCTTACAATTTCTTTGTTTTTAGACGATTGATTATATTCAACTGTTTATTTTTTAATGTCCGTTGCCAATTCAAGGCTGGAGTTACCTCTGTGAAGTTCCTGGGGCACTTCTAGTGTGGTGGCCGCTGAATAATTCACATGTGGAGACCGCTAAGTACTTTTTTGGAGGCCTTCGTGGATATATTCCGAAATTTTTAAATTTTTGCCGGAAAATACAGTTGGCGGGCAAAAAAGAAATCGAAAAAACGCTTTTTCTCTCTATATTTTATTCCTTGATTATTCGATTTTGTGGAGGCCCCTGTTGTGTAGAAGCCCCGGAGCACATGCCCCAAGTGCCCTTATGTAAATCCGGCTCTGTGCCAATTGGAATATTATCAAAATAATTTTCGGTATTCACATCTTAATGATCAGTTTATTTACTTCAATAAAGGAACGTTTTGCTGAGTGTTTTCTGTTCATTTTATGCAAGATATCATGGATCGTGCGTAGTTTTCATAAAATTTAGACTTCTTAAGGACCCTCCAAATTCTCGCCGAGGTTGGACGAGTCGAGAATGTAGAGGGTGATTTCGTTGTGCCTCGCGGTTGGTGTTTTAATGCTATTCATATGCAACAGCCAACCTCAGCGAGGAACTCGGCGAAGAACCTCGTCCAACCTCGGCGGGAATGTGGAGGGTCCTTAAGCGGTCATACACTTTTAAATACGTGTATTATAAAGTACGCATATTAGGACTATGTAGCAGTACGTGTGTGTATTTAAATTGTATTCTTCCTGATGATGAAGTAAAGCTCGAAAGTCGGATTGTAATTAATTTATTTAATTAGTGAAAAGTGACTATACGATTTTCCATCTTTCTCAAAAAATCTTGTCGAATTTTGACAGGTCTATTTCAATTTCTCTTTTCAATACAAAAGCCAAAGCAATACCTGTATTTGTCCTGAACGCTTTTTGCTAAAATGAGAAAAACTTACCTTTTATTCTACCAACCCCAATCCCCAAACTCTAATTTTCCGTCCAAAAAAAAAATTCTATTCCTAAAAATCCTCCATGGCTATGCTTAAATTTTACAAAATATTTATCAAAAATCTGTGTGTATGACTTCCAAATTTTTTTCGGATTAATTCAAAATTTTATCCAATTACGTCTCGTTTTTTTCTTTTCAATTTTTCCGCCAAAAATCACACATCACTCCAACAGCCAAGAGTCTTCTACGATGTCTTGGAGAGAGTGTCATTGATGTACGACAATGATGTAAGTGGTCTTGACAAAAATAAAAATTTTCAGACAATAGTCCACCATTTTTTTTTGTTTCTTTAATCGTAATATTTAAATTTGTTCCATATTTCCGTTTTTTTTATTTTCAGAAATGAATGCGCTTCTAAAAAAAAAAAAAACTAAACAGTTTAATTAACAATTTTGAAACCAGATCTTTCGATTAGTTCCTTATAAATTTTTATTTTATTTTTATTTCTGTATGAAGTCATATAATTTCTTTATTGACCCAAAAAAACAATTCATTCTAGTATTTTCTTTTGTTGTTTAAGTTCAAAATCAAATTTGTGTTTTTTGAATCCTTATTTTTAATGTGCACTCAAAATCATTCCTTTTTAACTCCTAACTGACTGTCCACTTCATCACCTGTGATCGATCATCAGTCGTAATTTTTCTGTAGCTACGAATCATAGTAATGCATTTTGTTTGTTTTTGGAACCATTCAATCGCTTGCATGTTACGTTAAATCTTCGTATCGTGTTTCCGTTTGAACTCTAATTGTGAATCATATATATTCCCGCCAGAATCAATGAGACATTTATAGTGTTATGATTTAACCCTCATGTTGACACTTGGGGACCTCAAATGGCACCAACATATGTCACCAGAAAGAGAAGTTATGTACCTCTTTTATATTCTTTTTCTATCATTTCTGTTGGTGTCTTTTCTGAGGATCATTCAGAATCTGTAACAAGATGAGGGTTATCAAAAATATTGTTATGAAAAATTTCAACTTCCTCTGGATTATAAAGATATTGTTTCTGGTTGCACAAATGCAAAGCTGTGGTTTACCAATTACAAAACTTTATTAAATTATTAGAAGAAAAGTCGTAATTTCAAGAATTTTTCAGTACCTATTTTTAAATATCCGTGATAAACAACTGAAAAGGAAATAAGTCACAAATTTTGTTAAACTGATTATGAGTTATATCTTCACTGGTACTCCGCACTGGCAATCATTTTACCTGCTTACAAAAGGAAATGCGTGTCTGTCGGTTACCCGAGGTTTACACGCGTCAGTAGCACTGACACTGACACAAGCACAGACACGTGTAAACACCTACTGTCGCGTCATTTTTACTGACTGGCATTTCATATGACATTTCATTTATGACATACGGTAATTTTACTTTAAATTTATTCTATAAATTTTTATATTAATAAAAAAAAAAAGTTAAGAAAATGTCAAACGTACTAAAATCAAATAAAGGCAGTCCTTTGAGAAAATTTTATAAAGTTTGCATGATATGAAAACGAAATTTAACTCTTGAAATATTGTTACGCAAAAATATTGTAAAATTTAATTCAGTTTTAATATATTCAAACCTTGAATACGCTACAACTGCGACTTCTAAATTACATATAAAAATCATCTACTTGAAATACCAAAACATTTCTTAACGACGTGTCTTAAAGATAATACCACAGAACTTGAGTCCGAAAAGTTTGACTTGAGAGAACTGCAGCTCTAGTAATAAATTTAACTTAAGTGACATTGCAACTCAAGTTACAGAAAATTTGAGTCAATTGAATTAACTTATATTTTATTTACAATTTGTTAGACTACGTTCAACTCGAGTTCTTATGATTAATATGAGTCATAAGTGTCATAAATACACACATAAATTTGTGCATGCATGCATTTTCAATTTAAATGTAAAATGGATTCAAATTTTCATTTTAAATACAAAATGGAAAATGGTTTGAACGAACTTATTTAAAATAGAAAATGCAAAATGCCATTTTATATTTTAAATACATATTTAAAATGAAATCATTTTAAATAGTTCCCAGCCCTGCAAATTGTGATGTACTGATGTCATTGTAGTGTACTGTTTTTACTCTGTAGCGGCAATTTTTTTTATTTAATTGTACAGTTTATTTTTGATGAGTTTTACAAAAATGATCAAAAATTAAAAAAAAATTACTTAACTGATACACACCCCTCCCGTTTTATGTAAAAATAAATATGTAAATAAATAAATATGTAAAAATAAATATGTAAATAAATAAATAAAAAACTAAAAAATCAAATTAATGTAAATCTAATTCATTTAAAATACGAATATACCAATATTACCGAATTTCCCAAAAATTACCGTAATATTACCAGTGGTAACTTAATTTTCAAAATTACCAGTAATTTTACATCTCTACCGTGGATATTTCAAATAACTTGTGCTGGAACATTTCGAATTGTTAACCATAATTTTTTTTAAAGATTCCAGAGAAAGTTGTTTAATTTTCATAGCAATATTTAAAAAGTTCTAGAACAAATTACAATAGAAAAACGAATGCATGTATTCTTAGTATTGAAAGTTTTTCATTCTTTCATTTCCCAAAAGAAAAACGTATATCTTCGATGATATTTACCATATATACCTCCCAACATTCCTTCACAACTAACATTTATATGACAAACTTTGGTCTATGTAACGATAAAAAATTTTCTCAACCATATTTCTCGTACAGGTGTTTACATTCGATCATGTAGGCGTCGTAAAACATGCAGTTGGTGGCGTGGCAAAGACTTAACATCGAGCAGTACACGAGAGAATGGGGTCGCTGCAAGCGCCGCAATGAATCCATCAACTGACTTATTAGTGACCGCTCAGTATGCACCTGTATCTGAAGTTGCATATCAACCACCTGCAGCACTTGCAGCCGAGGAACGTAGTAAATTAATGGCCGAGAATAAAGATTGGTAAGGAATATTGATATAATGGTTTTTATTTATTATTACGTTTATTAATATTTTTTTTTTAAAAAGAAATATAAATTATTGTTACTTACAATATTAGTTATTCACGTTTTATAAACTTAAGGAGAACCATACACCTAAGGAGATTTAAGCTAATTTCAAAAATGCGTCACTTCTTGCATGAGGCAGAGTCAAAAGTTCCAAAAAGGCATCAGACGCATCACAACGAAAAATCAAAAGTTCATTTTTGCATTTGATGCGTCAAAACAATTCATCAAGAAATTTGGTGATGCGTGCCAAAGATGCATGTAATGTGTATAATGTAGAATTATAACTACTTGCCATATTATGTAGGTATTAACACCAACAGGAATAATTCCGAAAAACAAATTGTTGAAAAAGATGAATGTATTTACCTTTCATTAAAATTGTTTAAACTGTTTGAATACATCTTGCACTCAAAATAGGTATGTAATATTTTTTATTCAAATAATTTCAATATTTTCAATTTCAAGTAAGTTCAGGTTGAAATTCAAAGATAATATACTTATACATACAAGGACTTTATTGCTATATTATCTACAGTCTATCATGCTACATTATCTGTCTTATCTATAGCCAAATCAGAGGCTAAATGATGCCAATATCCCGTTCAAGAACATCTAATGTGCTCCAAATTTCAAGAGAGCATCAGCAGCACATCATGTAGTATTAAACGCATCAGAAGAGTCATGATGCTGCATCAATGCGGTAAAGTTTACATTTTTGAACTTACCCTTAATTTTACGTTCTGTGGATGACGTTAGTAAACTTAAATTTTTTTCAATAGACGCCATCTACGTGGTTTAGATTCAACTAATTTGTGGAATTTGAGTAATTAAAATGTAAAAATGTCAAAACTGTGACAAGAAATGTAACTAACCCCACCAAACTTGTTTTTTATTTTTTGTCAAACTATGCTTCTAATTTTGTTAAAAATCGAAAAAACCAGGTTACAAATACTGTAACTAGTATCAGATTTTATGTATGCATTATTTAAGTTACATCATCAAAGCCAAAATTGATTTTTTAAAAATTAAAGGTTTTTTGAATAATTTATGTTGAATTAGCTGATGATATTTGGCTAATTTAGGTGTCAAATTTGAAAATTTTTTTCGAAAAATGTAACTTGTCCCTACAGAATTTAACTTTCTCATAAAGTTACACTTGCAATTTTGGCAAAAATTGGAAATACGCTATCAAAAATGTAGGACAAGTATTAAATTTTTTGTTTCTGTAGTTAAAATTATGATTTGTATAGCTTTAAATAATATTTTAATAAACATGATGACGTCAGTAAGCTTATAAAATAGTGAACCAGTTAGTCCCAGTTTGATTAACTTTATTTTTTCCCACCAGATATCGTATGTAGTTACAGTAAATATATCGTAGAACAAATACCAATAATACCAATTTTTAGTGTACTTACTCTGTTTTTGCTATTAAGATACCAAGATTTTCTATTAGTGTAAAACTCTCAATGCTCTTGTTATAATACAACATACAATATTACTTTCTGTTCCTTAAGTAGTTCATCACACAGCCACCGTAATATTATAGATGTCTCTAATATGTATTGTATATAATAAATTTACCCCATACCTGTACACTAGTATATTGAAATAAATAATATTAATTGTTTTACCCACAAATTTGAAGTGTTTCCAAAACATTTTTTTGAATGTTTAAACTTATTGTTTACTTACCTATGGTGTATGGAGCCCCTTAAGAATCAAAATTCTTAACCCAAACAAAAATTAAATCATATCAATTTGTAAATTGGAATTCCTTTAAAAAACAAACGCCAAAAAAGCAATAAGTAGGAAAATATATTTTTATAATTAGCAAACCAGTAGATTTAATTAATTCCGAAACGAAGTTTTTTAGAATTCAGATATGACTTAAGTGGAGAAATACCTTTCGATAGCCGAAAATGAAGGTAGTTTGGGAAATATTTTTAACAGGGAAAAAATTGATTTATTATTTTATTAACTATAAACTATAACCTCAAAGTGTCGCAATATATTTTTTTATTTATATATATATATATATATATATATATATATATATATATATATATATATATATATATATATATATATATATATATATATATATATATATATATGGCAACTGCACAAGTCTTTCATTGGATTCGCTACCGTAATTAAATAAAAAATTTTGCCAAAAAAAATTTTAAGTCGTTTAATAAATAAAAAAAAGTTTTTATAAAAAAATTTTAAATTTTTTAATTACAAAAAAAAATTGCATGGATATTGATATATAAGTTTGATTTGCCAAATGGAACGCCAGCAAATTTTACAAAAAATGGTGTTTCAAAAAAAAACACGTTTTTAAAATTTCGGTATT
Source organism: Brachynemurus nebulosus (assembly GCA_035578155.1). NCBI lineage: Eukaryota > Metazoa > Arthropoda > Insecta > Neuroptera > Myrmeleontidae > Brachynemurus > Brachynemurus nebulosus. The sequence continues at coordinate 4,697,768 of JAPWDM010000030.1, forward strand.
TAATAACCTCTAATATCCCGGTGAAAATTTTTGAGTATACTTATTCATGATACGTATATACGTTGTTTATTAATAAAGGTATTTTCTTCCCTTAAGCAAAAAGCAAAAAGTGAGAAAATTCTAAAATTACTCTTTTTCATTTAAAAAATTATATTTATATAATGTGTTATTTTTAGAAAAAAAGGTAAATAAATAAAGATTATAAAATGTAGTAAAATAAAAAAAAAATGTTTTGTAAATAATAAATCTTATTCTCGTTATAAATTCTGATACATAAGCAATTATTATTTTTGATTACATTCAAACCGGAAAAAATATCTAACAAAAAAAAAAAAATACAAAATTATTACAATTTTCTCTAAAATTAGGTTAATCTTACATATTTTTTTATTTGCGCGGCACATATATATAAAAAACTGTATTTAATAAAATTTGGCTTATATTATTATCTCCTACTAACACGTACCAAACGCAGGGAGCTAGGGTAAGGTAAGCTACCGTTACAAATTTAATTACCGATATACGTACATATTCAGTTTCTATCCTTATTGTTCTCATACGAATTAAAAAAGGAAAGCATTACTTGCATGCGTCCATGTTTAATTTCATTTCATAAAATGACAGTTCATTTTTTTTTTTTTTTTTTTTTTTTGTAAATACAACTGAAAAAGAGAAAGAACAATTTTTTATTTTTGTGAAATTTTTGATTTTTTTTTTGGATGTAGTCAAACGATTTTGGAAACGTAGAAATTTTTTAATCAAAATGATTTGTATATTTTTTTGCAGCACGATGCGGACAAATTTGAAATTATTGATTTTATTAGTTTAAATATATTGTTTTGTAGTATAAATAGTTAGTTAAATAATTATTTAAATGTCATGATATCATGTTTGAAATTTTGTAAATAATATTCAAGAAAAAGTTTACATGTCTGTTTCCAGAAATATTTTTAATATTATAGCATGAATATATGGTCGCTATTTATAATTAATTATGAAAATTTAAAAGTATTTCAAAAATGAAAATCGTTTAATCAGTATTTCAAAAGAATTTACTATTTCTATGATTTATTTAGCTACAAAATAGTTAAACGTCAAAATTCGAAAGATTGACTAATTTATTTTTTTAAAGGTGGGTATACACTGAAGGATTTTTGATCGTAAAACATATAAAGACCATTGGACTATTCTCTATTCCCCCAAAACACGTATAATTTTGCAATTCTCATTACAAATGTTCTAAATCGTCATGTGGTCTTTTACCGTTTACTGTTTCAACAGTTCGCAATCACTATTGTCAAAAGATGATTGGAACAAAAGGAGGATAAGCGAGAATGTTCGCATTCCTGTCAATCTTGACTGTCTACAAACAGTTTAAAAGGAAGTTTAGAAATTAATTCTTTGTGGAGTTTGGAAAAATCTTAGTACCAACATAAAAAAAAAAACTTTATGTGGTTAATTGGGAACCGCTTAGTTTCATAGAAAATCCATAACTCAAAATGCTCAAAATCTCACGATTTCTTTAAAAGTTACTTTTCTAAACAAAATAAAGCATTAATTTACATGAGAACATTTTATTTTATTTTATTTTTATATTATAATATTACAGAAATTACGATAAATAATATGTAAAAAAAAATTAGTAATGCAATAACTTATATTCTTACCCAATGTACTGATTAAATGCTTAAAAACAATCATTAAGTAATTTTATCGGAAATTAATGTTCAAATTTCTTACTTTTTCTTACTTTTCTTTCTCGTCATCGTACATTTTAAAAAAAAAGGATATGTGGCATAAAAAAAATCACAAAAATAAAAACAGTTTTTGTTGCAGTTAACACCGAAACTCGTGTTATTTTGGCCTGGTCAGCCATGTACTAATTCCATATTTCCAATACTTTCAGTGGTGTGATTAGAAATCATTCAGTGGACACTCACCCTAAAATCAAAGACATCTTTTGTTTCCTCATATTTCATTTATTTTTGACAATTTAATTTATTTATAAATTTCATCAGTTTTTTTTTATCCATTTCTTTTTATATAGTTCAGAAAAAATGTTTTGTCCCACTTTCTTAATAAAAGACAAAATTTATTTATGCATTTTTAATTTATTTCTGAAATATAAAATCGATTTGGCAACCAATAAAATACGATTAAACGATTAAATTTGACAGGTGCTTTGAAAGCAATTTTTTTTTTTGTGTGTTAGAAAACAAAAAATAAAATTGACGATTCATCAAAAAAATTTAAACTATAAAAATAATTAGATACACATTTAAAACAATTGATTATTTAAAATATTTTTGTTAAATGACTTTTCAATCATTCCTATATTCATGTTAAATGCAATCGACTGTAAACTTTTAGTAAATTAGCCTGAAAACAATGAAGAGATTACTGATAATGTTTAATTCATAATTTGCCTATTACAACAGCCATCGATGCACAAACCTACAGTCGAACAAATTACTAGAAATTAAATATTTAAATTTTATTTAGTTGAACAAACTATTACAAATCTTTCTGTTCTATGGAAAAATAAAATGGCCATAGATTATAATTTGATATAATTATGTAACAAAAATTTGTTAATAGTAATTTTAACGCCTGACACGACCACGTATTTCAAACTGCGTGTAGGTTTACTATACGTTCTAAAATTTAAACTATTCTTTGTTTATTTTTGCATTAAAATATTATTTTTCAAAAAAAAAATATGAAGGTTAAAGTATTAAACAATATAATTTTTGAAAATTTGGAATGAATTAAACATTTTCAAAATCCAATATAGCTTAATTTAAAATGACGCCCAGTATTATAAAGTACAAACCAATCAGCATAAATTAACTTCCTAAGTAAAATAATATTCAATGTTATGAAACCCTCGTTATATTAAAACAGTTTTTTTTTAATGTAGCTGTCAAATTTGAGATTATTTTTCCATTTTTCGTTAATTTTTTTCGTATTAATTCAGAATTGCAAAAATTATTGTATGCAACACGTGCAAAATTAGTGTTTTATTTCATTCGTCGCAATTGTCTAACTTAACCTGTAGCCTCGTTTAATAAACTTACGACTTGTGAAAAAACAAACACCTTCATTTTGTTACTTATTGCATACATAACTATTTTGTATTCAACGTACACGCATTTTTTAAAGATCCACACATTAGAAAACGTTGATTTTTGTCAGTGACAATTTTTGAAAAATTATTCTTTTGTATATTTTTTACAGCCTTATTGTTATGGTTACCGCCAATAAAATTAAAAAGAAAAAAATTGAAGTATTTTCTAACCTCATCGTTACCGATGTACAATATATTCTATATTAAATTTAGGTTATGTTAACATGATTTTTTAATGGAGAAATAATTAACAACTTCTTAATATTATTTAAAATTACTAAATTACGCTTACTTAAAGACGTAAAATTAAAAATTTTAATTAAAATAAACATTTGTTTTAATCTTTGTCCAGTATGCTGGACAAAAGTATACTCATTGAGGCTTAAAAATTTTTAAAAATCAGTAGCGAAGAAGTTAAAGAATTTCTTTTATTTAATAAAAATAGGTATATTTTTAAGAAGTTGTTCAAAAATAAAACCTTAACAATTAGCTTAATGTTTCCTAAACTCAAAATAATTAATACAGACAAAATAAAAACCAATCCATTCTTTGAAATAAATTTAATTTATAGGACAAATTACCAGTTATCCAAATATTTCCACAAACATATAGATGTTTCAATAAGTGATTGAATGTTTGATTGAATGAATAATTATTATTATCATATTACATAATTTGTTTATAATTAATTGCAGCCCTTTTCATATAAAAATTTACAAAGTTCAGTCTGACATAGACTGTAATTATATTTAAATATATTAAAATTGAAAATAAGAAAATAACAATTAAAATGCATTCATCTCTAATTTTGAATAACTTCTTAAAAATTTACCTGTTTATTAAATTAAATAAAATAAATAAATAAATAAATAAATTTAAAAATTAAAAATACTTCAATTTTTATTTATTTTGTTGGTGGTAACCATAACTAAAGACTGTAAAAAATATAGGAAAAGAATAGTTTAAAAATTGTCTTTGACAAAAGTCAACGTCTTCTAACGTGGTCTTTTAAAAAAATGCGAATACGTTGAGTAAATTACTCAGTAGTTTTATTTGATTAAAATATTAATTATATTTATGCTTTATAATACTGGGAATAAATTATCTAGTTTTGATCTCATAACCACAAACCTTGTTAAATAATTTTTTTTTATTTTACAGTCCCAGCGGTGAAGAAAGTGATCGAATGTTAGAATCGGACCCTAGAATCGTTTTAAGACCACAAAGTCATGTTGAAGAAAATGCCTAAAATTTAACGCGCAAAAAAGTGTTGTTGGTTTCATTCATTTTCATGTTGACTAAAAAAAAAATCAAACATAACCTATAATTTTAATTACAAGAAAAATTCTAAAAATTCAATATTTCGTTCGAATGAAATTTCAAAATGTGTTCAAAAACCGCAACCATAAATAGTTTAGACATTTGTCTCGAAAACTCCAATTTTAGTTTTTTGGTAAGTTTTAGCTTTACGTAGATACATAAAAGAAATGTGATTGTAAAAATCGAAGCAAGAGTATTTTTTTAAAATAAAAATTAAATTTTTCTTGTAATATATTTTTAAAAACGATATAAATAAAAAAACAAAAAAAAAATTAAGTATTTACAAGTGATATTGTTGCTTAACTTAGTTTAACTAACTTATAGACAACAATGATTATTTGTATTAAAAAATTTTGTTTATAACCAAAATTATAAACTAATTATGAACTGTCTATTAAAGACTGTATAGAATTAAAAAAATTCAAAAAGTTTATTGAAAAATTAAGACAAATCGTAATTATTCTTAATCGTAATCGAACTGTCGTATTTAGTTTAAATAATACATTGAAATACATTAGACAAATATAAAAAAAAATTAAATATAAAAATTCTATAAAATAGCGAAAAAAAGCTAAACTAAGTAGAAATAAAAAGAAAAAAAACATGACTTAAATATAAGAAAATCTAAATTTTTTGCTGATCGTAACAACTCAAATTTACATAAATATTTAAATATAGTTTTCGAGTTGCTATTTATAAAAAGAAAAAAAAATACTAGTATGCTAAAGCTCATAAATGGAAGATTCTAGAAGAATCACGACGATATCAGTATCATTATAATTACTTGTTAAACGATTAGTTATAATGAATATAAGCGCTTGAATAGATAATTGTTCAATTCGTGTTAGTTTTTATTTTTTAGTTATTTTGTTCTAAGAACAAAATTGAAAAAAGATAAAGCTTAATAAATAACAAAAAAATTATTTAAATTAAGAGAATTTAATAAATATATTTTTCTTAAAAAATTGCATTACTTCAAAAGAAAAATTTTTATAACCTTTATGTTCATTTTGATAAGTGATATTTTATCGAAATTCAAAATTTTCTCTTCAATTAACGAATTTGAACATCATATCAAAAAGTCTAACTCAATTTTTATTAGCTATATTCTTCTGATTCACATATTACGCAAAAATAAAAATAAAATAAATGTGTTCAGTGTATTTTGACAATTTAGATTATGTTCTTAAATCTCTTTTATAATGTGTTATGTGTCAGTATTGCACAAGTAAATACGTAAAAATTGGTGATTTGTGTCGGCTTTATGTGAATCATTTATAAAAATTTTACTCAAAAAATTTGCTCATTTTGAATGTACAATTTATTAACCCTTCAAATTGATGTAATATTTTATTTCCCATTGACCCATAACCTTATTTTTTCCGCCATTTTGTTTTTTATTTGAAGGGTTATTAAATTGCTTTAGTAAAAAACTTGCTCATCAAACTTGTCAATATCGTCATCTCTATTAGAGTAGTAAATAAAGTCAATATAGTACCTGTTTTTAAAATAAACAAAAATTTAAAAAAATACCATCTTTCCATTTTGTGACAAATTCCGATTAATATAATTATAAAGAAACAAATGAAAATCATGACATTAATGTAGTATGATTTTCACTTACTCGACAATGATCATGTTGATCGAAACATGTCATACAATTGAAAAATAAGGATTTTATTTATGTTACAAGACCTTTAATTTAGTATATCTCTTATTGAAATGAATATAACGTTAAAATTCAACTTATGACAACTTAGATATGTGTATATAGTTAATATTTTATATAAAAACAGATTATGTACTTTATCTAAAACGTAAGTAAGGACAAATAAAAGATTCAATTGTATTTTTAAATAAAATATGAATATAAAATTACACAGTTGGTAATAAAATAAAACAATTGTTGTGAAAATTATAATATAAAATACCTATTTTCCTAAAGAAATTATAAAATTATATTTAAATAATAAAAATTGTAATAGGTGTCAGTTTAATTATATTTTAAAAAATAATATTTGACTCGAAAAAAATTGATTTTTTTTTAATATAGTTGATAAGCACAATTATTTTTTATTTTTTAGCGCGCAGTTTAAATGTAATTTTTTATTTAATGTACAGATTTTTTTGTCATTTAATCGTCTAGTATTAGTTTTAAACAGCAATTCATCAAATTTTATGCTAGGTTAATAATATTTAGAAAATTAATTCAAAGACATTCCAAAATTTATTTTTTTATTATTTTTAATAATAATAATAATAATATAAAATATTACAGCAATAGTTTAGGGAATTGATGAAAAAATGATAATAAATAATTAACATTAACCTATATGCGTAATTTATTTCAAATACTACCCGCCATATTGTTGTACAGAATGGCTGACTTTGAGGTTAGGTTTCAATGCAATAAAAATGACAGATTTTATGTTTTGTTTTGACAGAAGCATGTCTCAGTAACATTTAATTAACGAAATTTCTAAATTAAATCTAGCACACAATAATATAAACTGCGATTATTTTGCGTATGTCATTAATATTCAAATTCATTATATAAATTGAAGATCTCATCGTAAATTATTGTCTTAATTATGTAATTCGTCCAGCAAAAAAATTCTATTAATCAACAAATTATAATTTTAATGCATTTCAAAAAATTAACTTAAATCTTTTTTTGAAAAAAAATACTAATTTTCTCCATTTTTTAAAAAAATAATTTATTTTTTTTATAATTTATCATTATAATAGGTTTAGTGTTTAATAAATATAGTTTATTTATATGTATTATATTTAATTGTACCGATGAATGATTTCTGAAAAATTTTATTAAATTATGTTTTTAACATGTATTATAAATACTGTCTCTATGAATATAAATAAAAGAAATTAACAAAAACAATCTAGTAACGTTTTTTTTTTTTTTTTTTTTAATTCACCTGTTATTAGTTTATTATAGCTTTTCGTCGACAGTGGCGCCAAAGTATCCTAGTAGGTGTCAAAGTATTAAAACATTTCCCTGGAGAGTTATTCAAAAAATGACCTATCACCAAATGTCATAAGTTAATAGTCTAGTGCTGTTTGCTAATCGCTGGTTCACGAAAGTATCTCATCGGTTCGTAGAAAAGTGTGCGAATTACAATAATTATTATTTTGTTAGAAAAAAAATATGCAACAAGAATATTTTTGGTGATAAAAATTCTATGTTTTGGAATTTAGTATTTGTATTTATAGCACATTTCTAGCACACTAACCAATGGCGTAGTGAACATAACCGGCGCCCGGGGCACGACACTTTATTAGCGCCCCTCAGAGCCGGACCTAGCCTAAGTAGTGCCCGAGGCAGAGTCAAAAAATGGCGTGCCTGTAGAAAAAATATTGCCTTTTTCCTACCAAAAAACAAGTGACGAGCAAAAAAAACCGCACATACCCCATTTTTTTTTGCGCCCACAAAGACCTGCCACCCTTTGGGGCACATTTGACACCCCTCTTTGGCGCACATTTGGCGCCCGGTGCATGATAGACCCCCTTGCACCCCCGTCGTTACGCCTCTGACAATAAACTTTTTTGTTTTAAAAAAAGAAAATGGCGAATCTAATTTGATGAATAAAAGATCGACATTTCGTATTACACAAGGAAACGCGGCGCGGCGCAGTTCCACTCTCGGAGATAAATATATCTGAATAAATGCAGGTTCGTCCACTAGGTCGACAGAGCGGCGCGATGCCGCCCCGGAGATCTTATTGATGTAAGAACGGTACCGCGCCGCGTTTCCGACCTAGTGGACGCTCAGCATTAAACATTTCTCTAATGCTTAAAGAAGTGTTGATTTTTATTTGAATTTCATGGTAGACCAAGTGGTCGAGAAACGACATTTCATATTACACGACTTTTAGTTAATGGCGGAAATGACTCCAGGCCAAAAAAATTCTAATCAAAATTATAGAATTGCTACTAAACATTTCTTGAACGCTTAAAAAAGTGTCGGTATTTGTCTGAATTATATGGTCGACCAAGTGGTGGGAAAACGACATTTCATATTATGTACATACTCGCCTTAATGTTATTCCAGGTAATGGCGGAAATGATTCCTGGCTACAGTAAATCTATTCAGAGTTAAGGAATTGCTTTTAAACATTTCTCTAATGCTTAAAAAAATGTCGACATTTATCTAAATTACATGGTCGATAAAGTGGTCGGAAAACGACATTTCATATTACACAACCTAACGTTATTCCAACTAATGGCGGAAATGATTCCAGGCTACAAAGAATTCTGTTTAAAATTAATGAACTACTAGAAATTTAAAGAAATAGTATACTATTATGTATGACTCGACTACTGTAATCTGCTTGCAAACGCTTGGTATCAGGAACCTAAGGACTGAATTACATTTGTTGCATCAATGTTAAGAACGTCATCTTAAATCGTCATATAAAATAGAAATAATGAAGTAAAATATAAATACAGAATGATTAGGTATCTAAAAGAAAAAGAAAATTAATGATTAGTTTTTAGTAAAAATTTAATTGGCCAAGAATAAAGTTTGACGTTATTTTGTTCAACATCGTTAGTATGCATATTTCGGCAAAACTGTTAAACAAAATATTGTCGCCTGTCGGTAACTAAGCATTCCACGCATCGAGTACAAATCGATTAGTAATTCAATAGATTATCCAGAGAGGTCACTATGTTGTGTAAATAGCGTAAATACTAAAACCGTTGCAGGAAGCTTCTTTATAATTATTAATTTTATCACGAAAAATCTAAAAATACTTATTTTGCTATAAATCAAAAATTTTAAATTAAACATCATAATTTAAAGCAAAACGTTGTTGTAAGCCGTATATTTATTTAATTATTTTTTATTTTATAGATGACCTACAACTGATATACCGTGGATAAAAAAAATTAAAGTTATCGCATGTGCCAAAATAATTTGCATATCTTTCGAATGTAAAAATTATATGACTGTAGTATTCAACCTTAGGAATATGACCTTAACCTTTTCAGGGCTACTACCACATAAACAATATTAATTAAAAAATATAATTTAAACTACAAAGTTTGAGGCACTGAAATTACGAATAGTAAGAAATTGCCGTTGCGTTCGTGTGCCCATTTGTCAATAAAGTCAGTAGTCCTGTTCTTACAATAAACAAAAATCCTTTACATTGCTAATAATAAATATTAAAAGCACAATTTTTATTTTCCATTTGGGTCAATATAGTGATTAGCAAAAATTCATAACTGGCTTAATTGTATGTATATGTATAAATGAACTGTACTAGTGGCGATCCTGTCAGGATATATTATGTCCAACCCGATTGGACGTTACGACATCAATGTAGTGCTTAACTCTTAAAATGATTAAGACGAATGAACTCGTCCTGCAATATGGCGGCTCAAAATGCTGTGATATGTGTATATTCACTGGTACAGGTGCCGCCATCTGACAGATTTTCCGAAATACGGTATAATTCTAAATAATGTTCAATTTTATCAACATAGTTTAGTATAATTTATATTTTGTAAATTCCTAGGGTTCACTTTTTTAATGTTGGAATCTTTTTTTTTCTTTTTCTTTTTTTGTAACCTTATCTATTGTACTGATCCCTGGCAGTATAAAGTCCGGCATTTTGAGACAAAAAAATTTTTCCATATGGTTTGTTTAAAAGGCTTAACATATTGATAGTCATTGACGCTGTACAACATCAAATGAAACGTGACTAATTGATTCACAACGCCATATCACGTCAACAATTTCATATAAAATGTTTGTTGTCAAATAAGTATATCAGTTGAACGTTTTTTTTCATTATAAGTTATGACCGTTAACATGTTAATAACGGTCTTGATTAAAACATCTCATAAAATTAAAACATAAATCTCATGTCTGAATCGTTTAAATGTGCATTTATCTGCTTTAAGTTCATACTATGCCATCAACCGACTGAATTCAGTACTATAAAATAAATTAGAACTTCCCGATTGTGTCATCTATACTTCTGTTACAAATCACTTAAATTCGACACTAGCGACATGTGTTTTTGATATCCGAATACGGTACTTTACTGTATTTAAAATTTGTGTCAAATGTTAAATAATTCTATGCACTATCATTACATATGTCCAGTTTTAATGATGAAACATAAAAAAATAACTATTTAGAAATTTTATTTTGAAAATCACCATTTTTCAACAAATATTCAAATTAGTGAAAACGCGCCATTTCTTGAAAATGACGTAACATTTTGTAGCTAGATATGTTAATTTTGATAATTTTCATCGGTGAGGTGAAATTGTGTTTTCTTTTGAATATTTCTATTAGCTTATGTATATAGTAATAAAATAATAATCGACCAGAATTCAAACAAATACTTGCTTTTACTTGGACATTTTATGAATATAATCAAAGTTTTGAGGTTATAAATATTGACATTGACGTTTAGTTGCTTCAAACTGTGACGTCACTATAGTGAGGTGTTTTTCCCGCCTTTTTCTCATTTAAAAGTGTAGGGTTATTTTGATTTTTTACAGAATCTGTCGAAAATAAAAAAATCACTTAGCTGATATAGAAAAACAATGCTTTTAGAATATTTTTGCAACTTCAGTCAAGTACCCTATTACAATGAAACTAGTTTAATTTTTTTAAAGTAAGTTTGACTATCCAGGTTAACAATGATCGCTGAAAGAAATTTACTTCTTCTTGGCATTGACCGGCCAAGCAGCCAAGCATTTTTGTGCATTAATACTTGGGTACAGAAAAATCGAGGGTTTAAATCCAACGTCTAAAGGTGCTCGTAAAGGTTTTACTGTAATTTCCTTCAAAAAAACGGCTGCAGGTGAATACTCTCCAATCCTAGTACCTTACCACTATCCTTGTCTTCCACCCACCCCATCATAAGTATAACGTTGAAGTTTGTAAATAAAGTATCAAAAATAATGATGTAGGTGGCGTCTGTTATAGACAATAAGTTTTATGAACTGATATTCAACGGCATTATTATTATAATTACAAAAATTGCTGAAAAGTTTAAAATAAAAAATAAAAAAAAGTATTACATATTTTTCTGTAATGATTGTTTATTTCAGAAAAAGGAACTTTTTTAAATTTTTATTTACAATTTTTTTTATAAATATTTTTTCAAACAATATACAAATTACAAGACTAAAATAAATATGTACAAATATTGTACACAAGAAAAACGTTCAAACGTTTTTTTTTTTATTATTATTTTCACTTAAGACTTTTACACACTTACAAAAACATCGAAAAAATTACACAAATTAAAGCAAATCATTTTAAAAAATTATTTACATTATTCTAAAACTTCTAAAATATTCCAGAAAATTTGAATTTAAATTGTGCTTATAAACGCACGCGAGTACTCGCTTGACTCGGTTTGTACTTTAATTTCTCATTTGTTCTCGTCTCCACCAAGGAATTCCATTTTGATCGGGTAAATCATTTGTGCCAGGCGAAACAAATGGTACTGTTGATATTCCAGATCTAAAAATTCAAATATAATTTTTAAAAAAAAAAAAAAAAACAAAGCGCTCATTTAAAAATCGGAAGGAAATTGGCATCGGATGATGAAAAACTTTTTGTTTTTTATTTGCCTAAATAACTTCCAAACTGCTCTATTGAAATCAGCATTTTCTCCAAAAGAAAAACTTAATTACTTAATTAGTTATTTATAAACAAAAGTTTTTTTTAGTCACCAAAATTTCGTAAAACTTTTTTTAATAATTTCTTTACAACAGTAAATTGCTTTTAATTTACATCTCTAATTAAAAATTTATGTTATATTTCTGGAAAATATTGTAATATTTTCTGGAAAATATCATATATTACAATATTCATAACAAGTTAGACAACTTAGACAACTATTACAAAACAGGCAATCAAATGAACACGCTATGCATGCTGTTTACATATATTTATGGCTAATTTAATTAGTTTTTCTACCACCATAATGGCGCCACTTTTGATTGAAATGACATTTTATGGCGCGAATAGGTTAATAGGTTATAAGCATTATAAGAATGTTTATGTTCGCAAAAAAGTTGTTACAAAACAGACGGCTCTGATTCAAAAAAAATTAATGGGCGTTAAATATTCTTTTGTGGCTTTTCTCTGATTTTCCGCAGTACAAATTCCTATTTTTTGAAGTACATTAACATTCAAAAATTATGGAATAAAAAACAAACAGCCACTAAAACAACCCACAATTTTAATATCTAACGCGTATTACCTAATCTTTTTCAATTAGAGTCCCCTGATTTGAACAGTGCAAGCTCTTACGAAACGATTCATAACAAAATTCTATCGCAAACACAAGGAATGTGAACAAAAAATACTTTTAGCGGATTTCCAGAATGGAATTCAGCTATTACAGCCACTGTCATGACGCGACTTGAGCCCGGGACTATGGCAGAAATTGTTTTGAGGTCCCTAGACACCGAAAATAATATTCACTAAAATTTGTATATATATATATATATATATATATATATATATATATATATATATATATATATATATATATATATGTGTGTGTGTGTGTGTGTGTTTGTGCACGATAACTATTGAACTAAATGTCCTATTGTTTCGAAATTTGGTGAAAATATTGGAAGTCTCAAACCATTGGACAAGTTCGTTAGCCAAACACGTCCGATGCCCGGAACGTGGTTTTTGGGGCATTTTTCGTGAAAAAAATTAATTTTTTGCCAAAATTTCCCCTTATTCAAAAATTTTTGCAACAGTTTTTTACACCATTGAAACGGGTAGAAAAAATCACATAAAAAAGGTCTTTAAACTATTATTCTATGTCAATAGTTTCCAAGAAAAACTAATTTTTATAAGCACAAATTCGCTATGTTATGCAGCATGCTGCGACAGGGGTACTTTAATTTACTGCACTATTTTAAAATTATATCTACTAAAAATGGATGAACTAAAATGATAAACCTAACCTAACTTCACTGTTTACTGTAGTTCTAACTAAAGACATCTGGTGACCGGAGGATTATTGGGCCTTACTATATTATGAATAATATTTTGTTGGAGCATTACTGATTTGAGTGAAACAATTTGGAAGCTTTTCAGGCACATAAAAAGCAAAAAGATTCTTCAACTTCTGTCATCAACTTTAAAATCAATTCAAAATAACAAACCTAAAAGTGTCTCTGTTGAAACCACCACCCCGAGAATCGTACATGTTAAACTGGTGTGGATGCGTTGACGCCGGTGGAACCAATGTGACCGGTGACGGTTGCAAGGGCATATCACCCATTGGAATCGCATTTAATGCCATCCGTAACGCTTTCTTTCGACGTTCTACGTTGCGACGAACACAATATTGGATGGACAAAAGTAACGCACAAACCATCGAAATCAAACATCCAATATAGACCAGAACGGACAAGTCTTTGCCACGATTTCGACGCACGGCACTACCTTCGATACACAACGAGATGCCCGTTAAGATTCCTATCACAAATATCACCTAGGAGGAAATAAATATTATAAATATGACCCTCACCGTAAAAAAATTGGTCTACGAACCTGTAAGAAATAGTAGCAAAAATTTTGAAACGCTATACAGTGTCCACCGCAGCCATCGACTGCTCCACGTCCCGTTAAACTGCCCGAACTTTGGGCCCGTTCGGACGCCGACTCAGAAATATTGATTATTTGACCCACGCCCACGGGTCGACCCGGGTAATTACTGACTCGTTGTCCGCCACACGCCGTTTGAAACTGCTGATGGTGATGCTGAGGTATCGATTGTTGATACGCCAGTCTTCCATGATCGTCCAAATAGTTTCTCACTTGTGGGAATAGATCGTTTCGCGTCGACGGCTGACACAACGCTTCATTCTCTTCTGGCGTTAGGGTGGGTCGATCTTTCGGATTCAAGTATCGACGCTCGGGGCCATCCTCGGGATAAACTCGGCCCGGAAATGATTCCACATCGCTACGAAAGTGATGTCGATCATTTTTGTACGATTTACTTCGTTCCGATAAGTGGCGATTGTAGGAGAATGGATCTAAATGACCACTTTCGTACGGTGAATCATTGTCGAAATTTATCGAGGATGACTGTTCCTCGGGTAATGGTGAATGGTAAATGGGTGAACTTAAACCGTCCGATGGGATGCCATGATATGTGCGACTACTGGATGAACTGTTTGTGGTCGATTGACAATCACCAGGAATCCATGGGTTACGTAATCGATGTAGAGCAGACTGTTGTAACTGTGTGGCCGATTGGGAGATTGTTGTGGCTTGGTAGGGGGGATGATGACTGCGACCGCTGCCGTGACGTGTCATTGGACATTTCGTTTATAAAATCTGGAACAAAATAGAAATATATTCTTAGTAACTGATTAATGACTCGTTGCGTTTCATAGATTCATAAGAAAAATCAAAAAACCCGATTGCACAAAAAGCGAACTAAAACGATGGAAACAAGATGAAAGCAGTTGGAAGCATCAGTTATTTCTGTTTAACTTAATATAAGATGTATGTCTCCGACAACTTTATTTTTTATTCATTTTAATTTTTTCTATTTCATCTTGTTTCTATCGTTTTAGTTCACTTTTTGTGCAGGCGAGTTTTTTAAATTTTTGAATTTACTTTTTTATTTAGGTGTTTTAGCGGTATTTATATATTTAGAAGAAAAAACGTTTCTGCATTGAGCGGTTTTTTATATAAATTTTCATCCTGTTTTATCCCCTCAATGAATAGGCATTTACAAAAATTTCCCCTCTTAGTACTCACGTACGTTACATAAAGCCGGGTCTACATAGAACAAACGAACGCGAACGAATGCGAACAAACGCGAACAAACATGAACGAACAAAAACAAACACAAACGAACAAGAATGAACAATTAATGTCAGTTCATTGATGTTCGTTTATGTTCCGGCTACAAAATAACTTTTTAAAAAAGTTTAATAAATTTTGAAACGGAAAGTTATCGCAGTAAGAGTTTTATGGTCTATTAATATCGCCCACATTATGACGCCAATTTTATCATGCGATCTTTAAAAACCAACAACTCAAAAAGATGTTGGTAGATGTTTTTGTTTGATAAAAGCAAAACTTGTTATAATGTCTCTAATTTACTAACTGATTTAAATGGTGAAAATTCCTAATATTTTGAAAATGTTAGAAGATCGCCACTATCAGATTTCGAAAAGTTAACTGAAATAGTTGGACCAAAAATATCTGAACCAAAAAATATATACTTATTTATCGGAAAGCAATTCCTGTTAAAGAAAGACTTCAGTGTTATTACACATTGTGACTTCTGTTAATCAAATTTTCCCTCCAAAGATTCCCACACATCATTTCTTTTCCTGGTAATTTTGTAAAAATTATTTAAAACATTCCAAAATATCGGAATAAAATTTCAAATCTTATCAATTTTAGATTGTTAACTGAATTTATTTTAAACTGTCTATCTTAATTTATTGTTAGAAATATTTCTAATCGTCCACATCTGTCAGACACAAACAAGCACGAACGAATCTTTTTCTTTGATGTACCGATAACAAATGGAAAACATTCGTGACTGTTCGAAACTGTTTGTTCGTGTTTGTTCGCTTTCGTGACTACGTCCACATTTGTTCGTTTATGTTTGTTCGCTACCATTCGTTTACGTTTGTTCGCATTCATTCACGTTCGTTCGTTATATGTAGACCGGGCTTTAAGAGACCCCTGTGTAAAATTTTATGTTTCTAGAATAAACCTAACGGTTTTCTACATAAATTTTCATTCCTTATTTTACCCTTTTTGGGGATAAACCCCTTCTTGGTGTTACATAAAGAATCCTTGTGCAAAATTTAACGTTTCTAAATCCAACAATATTCTATATACATATTTCATCACCTATTTAGGGGATGAATTTGAACATTTCATATAGCCTATCGCACTTTCGAGATTAAGACAAATATCACGACACTTTCTTTACCAATATCGATTAAGTCATTTTACTACAGTAAAAGCGTCGCTCAAAACGATCGAACCGTGCATTTCGGGTAGGCAGCAATTTTTTTTCTGAAATTCATAGAAGGGCCTGTGGTGAATATAAAACTGAGTTTTCGGGACGGGAGGTGTTGCCGTTTAGCCGCCATCTTGGAAAAAAGGTCCAAATTAATTTTTCGATTATCTCTATAACCGTGAGGCACACAAAAATTTTGTAAAGGCCATTTTTATAGAAAATTCTATTTTCTACAACTTTTATTTGAAACATTTTGTCAGAAAATCGATATTAAAAAAGTTATTCACAAAAAACTGTGGAAAATTAAGGAGTGGAAAACTTTGAGGCCATATAACTTTTCTATTTTCAACCCGACAAGATTAATGCTTCTTATATTTTTCATAGGAAATTTCTTAACGAACAATTTGACGTACCTATTTTTATTATTAGTCGAATTTTCTCCGAAAAATTAGACTTATACAGTCTATACGATAAGAGCTGCGAGAGGCGAGACCAGGGGCGCTATCCGTTTTCGGACCCGTAGAACACGATTATGTAAAAAAAAAAGATGTCTGATATATATATATATATATATATATTTTCCCGCAACCTTTTAATATGTGTAGGGCCCCCCTATGGAAGTTAAGAGATGAAATTTGGTAAGTCGGGCTTATTCCGATGCACAACAATACTATCAAAGTGGGGTCAAATTTTGGGCAAATTTTTTTTCGGACCCGACCTTTAAGGGGGTGGTGGGGGGCGGAAAAGCAATAAAACTTTTCCAAATCGGTTTTAAATAATGTTTCGGTCAATTATCTACAACATATCCAAAATTCAGCTTCCTAGGATGATATGGTGGGAGTAGAGGGGGGAAAAACGATTTTCGCTGGATCTAACAGGCCCCCAGCCCCCCAGAATTAACGTAGAGGGTTGAAATTTGGTGTGTTGATAAAGTTCGTACCTAGGTTGTGCTTTTTGGAGGTTTTAATATTTTACCCCCACCCCCCTCATTTTTAAGCTACAATTTCATGCATTTTCGACGTTTTCGAAGTTTGTACCACTCGCACAGGTCACCCGAA
This sequence comes from Brachynemurus nebulosus, assembly GCA_035578155.1. Classification (NCBI taxonomy): domain Eukaryota; kingdom Metazoa; phylum Arthropoda; class Insecta; order Neuroptera; family Myrmeleontidae; genus Brachynemurus; species Brachynemurus nebulosus. The sequence continues at coordinate 4,715,284 of JAPWDM010000030.1, forward strand.
TAAACCTAGAGGGCTGAAATTTTGTATTCGGATTGAGTTAGTATCAAGGGGGTGCCTTTTGGGGGTCTCGACTTTTAACCCCTACCCCCACCATTTTTATACCCAAAAGAACATGATTTTTCTTGTTTTTTAACAGTTTCGTTCGGGTCAAAATCTCCCCAAATAAACCTAGAGGGCTGAAATTTGGTGTACAGGTTAAGCTAATAGCCAGACACTGTTTTTTGGAGGTTTCAACTTTTAACCCTTACCCCCACGATTTTTACGCCAATATTTCCTTAATTTTTTTGCTTGTTTTCTAACACGTCTAGAGACTCCATAAGGAAACCTAGAGGGCTGAAATTTTGTGCGTGTATTCAGTTAGTATCCAGCTAGTACCTTGTAGGGAGTCCGCATCACTTTTCCCCCCACTTCTCCCATTTTTACATCGGAATTGAATGCTATTGTTAAATGTGTTTTAAAAGCATTATGTTTATTCTAAATACAAGTAGGCGAATAGTAATTTTAAAAAATTTAAAAAAAAGTGAACTTACTTTTATGACAAATGAAATACATACATATTAAGTAATTTAAAAATGTTATTAAAGTCACTGTTTATTTATAAATTAGGAATTTTGGATTTTTAGTATTTATAAAATAGAAATTTTGGATTTTTTTGGAAAGAAAAAATATCTTTATAAAGGCCTTCCAGTTTACTATTTAAGGTCCTTTTTTAATTTTTAAAACTAAAACATAAAGGCAATTAGCGGATAAACATGGGCAGGAATGTCCTCGTACGAATTGTGTTGGCTTTTTTTCTGCTACCTGTTTTCGGCACAAAATTGAAATTTACTGAGATACAGCTCTTAAATACTTAAAACCTTTTTTTAAAGCCTCGATCAGCCGAACACTCATCACCAGTTTTGAAACCAACAAAATGACAATTCGGTTGTAGACTTTCAATCACATTTCGCTTGTAGACATTCAATACCGAAGATGAAGGGGAAAATTCGACTACCGTGATGGGGCCCCGCTGCTCACGGCGTTTTTAAACATACAGTTATCGAGTTTGCGTGCTGTAAAGAAGGGTAAGTGAGGTATGTAAATAAATAAAACTATTATTATTGGTTCAGTTGGGTACATTATGTCTGGTAGTGGATTAGAACAGTTGCTAAAACTAATTTATGCTGATAATTGTGTTAATAATATTATGTCTGGCCACGCATACGTAAGAGCAGTACGAGGTCACATTTTGGTGCACTTGTCTTTGGCAAAAAAAATTATGGAATTTATTGATTTCACTGATGCAGAACGAGATTTAATGGACAGTATTGTAAGTAATAAAACACAGATTTTACAAGCAGCTGAAATCACGGCATTTAAGGAAATAGCTACTAAATTCGAAAATGCTGTTACAATGTTAGAACATAAAGGACCAACAGTCAGGCTCTGGATACAGTATTTCAAAATGATCACGCTTTTAAAACAATTCATTGAAGCTGGACCCTTCATTTAGATTCAGTTCAAAAAATGCTCCCTGTATTTCACTCTAGTGAGCATTTCTTGTACGCAAAATCAGCTCAACTCTACCTACAAGATATGCAAGAACTAGACAAACGTATGCCTCCACAAGAATTTGAGGACTATACTTCTGGTGGCCGATTCACTATCAGACGGACAAACAAATTCTGGAGTGGAATAATGTCCGACCAAACCATTGAACAAACACTTTTGAGGATGATGAAAACGTCTGGTGGGTTAACTCATCGTGGAATATCTGAAAGTACGCTTGCTTCCTGGATACTGGGAATGATATCATTGCAAGACATCTACGAGCAAATAGAAAATTTCTGTAATGTTTCCTTGGAATATTCGGAACAACACGTCGATCACAGAGATACACGAGTCATCAGAGATAACGAAGATGTTGAAAAATTGGATAACTGGTTGGCATCTTATGACCCATTTTTGGAAAGATCGGAATTAATATCAGTTTTTACTGGTATTATTGCCCCAGATTATATTAACTGTGACCGTGCAATTGAAATTGGAAAAGCCATGATCTCTCAAAATATTGACAAGAATTTCAGTAATTTATCTTTCAAAAGAAAAAATAAAGTGCTTCCTTTGAGCGCAGTCTCAAGATCTATTGAAGTGGATAAATCTCCAATAGTAGTTAATCCTTTGCTTATTTTCCAAAGAATATGTATATCCAAGCAGTCAATCGGCGATATAAGAGAATGCTTTAAATACGAACCTTCACCTTTCCCATTATCGTTGTTTACAGAGGACGGTATGCGGAAAAGCATGAAATCCTCTTTATTCAAAGAATTTTTACCACTTAGTGCACCCGTGCAGCTTGGAGAAAATAAATTCTTCATTATTGACGGTGGATACCTTCTCCATACAGTTGTGTGGGAGCGGAACGTATCATTTAAAGTAATTTGTCAAAATTATGCCAAATATATTAAAAATCATTTTGGTTCATCGGTAGGTATAGTTTTTGATGGTTACTCTGACGATCCAAACATAGCTGGCACCAAATCGTGGGAACGTCTTCGGAGGTCGAAAAAGCAACACTGTGCAGATATAATTTGCAGTAGCAATAGTATTTCGACAATCCCACAAGAAAAATTTCTTTCAAATTAAAATAACAAGAAAAATTTAATTACTCTTCTAAAGAAAGAACTGCTGCAATGGGACTATAATATCGAGCAAGCAGAAGCAGACGCGGATTCACTAATTGTAAATTCTGCTCTGGAGAAGTGTGATTTGTACGACTCCGTAACAATCGTTGCTGAAGATATAGATATACTGCTGGTTGGTTTTGGGCGTAACAAATCAAATGTTTTTTTCTTTAAACCAAAAAAAGGCAACACGCCTGATAAAATTTACTCTACATCGAGCTTGAAGCATGGGGATGTAGTAAGTAATAACATTTTATTTATTCATGCTTTTTCTGGGTGCGATACAATATCGGCAACCTACAATATCGGCAAAATGAAATTTATATATACTCTTGAAAAAAATTCAGAGCTGGCTTCAGGAGTAGAATTATTTCAGAACGAAGAAGTAGACCCCATTTTATTGAGTGCTGCTGGAGAACGGTTTTTGTTGCTTTGTATGGCGGTGATAAGCATGAAGAATCGATCAATATATTGCGGTACAAACGGTTTGCGAAATCAACAATTAAAAGTAAATTTAATCTTGCCTCGCTCCCGCCCACACAAGATGCAGCTCATATGCACACATTCAGAGTGTATCACCAAGTACAGTCGTGGTTGGCAAGATACGAAAATCCAGAATACTGGGGCTGGAGGAGAACCTTACGAATGTTCATCCCTATACAGTGCACCAATGAACCCGCACCTCCCGAGTTACTATAATTTAATTTTGTAAAACATTGTCCTTTTAAATAAAAAAAGGGGCGTTTTTATTAAACAAATAAAAATGGATGAGATTTGTTATGAATGAGGATTTAAGCTGTTAAAAGAAATATTACAAGAGAGGGGCTTTGAGCGCCACGGGTGGTGCGGAAAGGTGTGAAATTTCAGGTTAATATGTAATATCTATTTTTTCATAAAATCATACTAGCCAAAAAAGGTAAAACAATATAAAATAATTGTATTTTAAAATTAATATGTCACTTAAGAATCGACGATTTTTTAGTTACAATTTTTACCTACCTACTTTTGGAGAGCTATAACTTCCTAACTAGAAGTCGGATGATAAAATTTAATACCTCAAATTTTTCGTTGAAAAGTACTCTATAAAAAAGATGAGAAGCATATTTTTCGTCGGGTCAAAAATAGAAAAGTTATCTGGCTTCAAAAGTTTTCGTTCCTAAATTTTTCATGGTTTTTTGCTGATAACTTTTTTGTTTTTAAAGTTACGTAAAAAAGTTTATAACAAATTTTGTAGAAAATGAAGTTATCTGTAAATAAGGTCTTTACAAATTTTTTGTCAGACTTACGGTTTTGGAGATATTCGAAAAAATAAAATTCGACCTTTTTTCGAAGATGACGGCTAAACGACACCACCGCGGATCCCGAAAACTCGGTTTTACATTCATCACTGACCCCCCTACAACTTCCAAAAAAAAAATTGCTGCCTACCCGAAATGCACGGTCAAAGTACGCTTTTACTGCACTATTTAGTCTGCAGGGTGCACCACAGAAACAGACATCGTTAGATACATACATACATACATATAATACGGTACTTGACTGTATTTAAAATTTGTGTCAAATATTAAATCATCGCATGCATTATTATCATTACATATGTCCAATTTTAATGATGAAACATAAAAAGAATTGATAACTATTTAGAAATTTTATTTTGAAAATCTCCATGTTTCAACAAATATTCAAACTAATGAAAACGCGCCATTTCTTGAATATGACGTAACATTTTGTAGCTAGATATGTCGATTTTGATAATTTTCATCGATGAGGTGAAACTGTGTTTTCTTTTGAATATTTCTATTAGCTTATATATATATATATATATATATATATATATATATATATATATATATATATATATATATATATATATATATATATAAAATATGTCAATGTCAGTATTTATAACCTCAAAATTTTGATTATATTCATAAAATGTCAACGTAAAAGCAAGTATTCATTAAAATTCTGGCCGATTATTATTACTATATATATATATATATATATATATATATATATATATATATATATATATATATATATATATATATATATATATATATATATATATATATATAGGCCACTATAGTGACGTCACAGTTTGAAGCAACTAAACGTCAATGTCAGTATTTATAACCTCAAAATTTTGATTATATTCATAAAATGTCAACGTAAAAGCAAGTATTCATTAAAATTCTGGCCGATTATTATTACTATATATATATATATATATATATATATATATATATATATATATATATATATATTATATATATATATATATATATATATATATATATATATATATATATATATATATATATATATATATATAGTAATAATAATCGGCCAGAATTTTAATGAATACTTGCTTTTACGTTGACATTTTATGAATATAATCAAAATTTTGAAGTTATAAATACTGACATTGACGTTTAGTTGCTTCAAACTGTGACGTCACTATAGTGAGGCGTTTTTCCCGCCTTTTTCTCATTTAAAATTGTAGGGTTATTTTTTTGATGATTTTTTACAGAATCTGTCGAAAATAAAAAAATAACTGATATGGAAAAACAATGCTTTTATAATATTTTTGTAACTTCAGTCAAGTACCCTATTCAAATACATAACCTTCCTTCTGGTGCAGTAGAGTAAAAATAGACTTAAAATGTAGGTTATTTCATAACTTAGTTACTGACTTGCAACTCTATAAGTATTTATTTTAGTAAATATCTCAAAAAATGGCTCCTTACGAAAATAGCTGAATTTTTTATTCGAAAATTCGCTAAAAACGGTTGGCGAGTCCACACTCATAGAGCAAGTAATTAAAAATTTGCCTCAAATTCAGTAATTTCTGTTAGAAAGCCAATAAAAACTACAAAAGTTGAGGATTTACTGTATACAGTAAATTATATTCGTAATTTACAAGTTCCTATATGAATATGACGTTCACATAATATATGTATGTATGATTTATGTTTAAAAATGGTTTTCATATTTTTATACAAAAAAATTCGCTTCAGTGATTTCAAAAAGAATAAATTTCAGAACAAAATAGGTGTTTTGTTTTGCACGAACGCTGTTAATTCAAACGATTAAATAATGGGGCCATTATTTCACTTATGCTTTCATGTATTATAAATATTTCCTATTTCTAAACATTACACACACACACATGAATTTTAAAAGATTTCTCGAAAGAAATTCTCATCATTCTTAAATTTCAGTTTTGATAACATTTAATGGCACTAATGGTGTTACTTAACACTTATTGTCAGTAAAACACCGATAATAAAGTAATAGAGAAATGAAATTGTTTAAACTCCTAACAAGAATCAAGTTAAATGTAAAAATGTTACGTGAGACTACAAGTGTTTTAATAAAGTATGACTAAACAGTAAATGAGCAGTTGGCGCCAAGCTTCTTTACCAGTTGTTTGTTATCAATCCAATTAAAAATTAATACAGACTTAAGGACAGTCTCAGCCATAAAATAAGAACAAACACTGATTTAAAATAAAAAAAAACCTGTGCACAATTTTTCCACTAAACACAGAATTATAATATATGATATTTTTGTTTAAATTACTACATTATAGGATTTGAACGCAAGACCCTTGTCATTAACTTTTTTTTCTCTCACGTTCATCAACGCCAAAATATTATATTCATCTTAAAACTTTTTGTCAAATTAGTTCGCACGCCCGACGAAAGAATGAGGTAGCTGCACAGTAAAAAAATTTGTGTTCTACGTAAAAAAAAAAAAAACTAGTGGTGAAAATTTTTGTGTTAAATAAGTAATACAACCCTGCGTTAATGTAATATTTCGTGTTTGTGTTAACTGAAAATATTAACACAAATTTCGATTTAACAGAATAAAAATGTTCACTTGTTTTGTACAACAAAGAAATAACACAATATTTGTGTAGAGCAAAAGAATGTTATAAGTAAGTGAATTAGATTAGAATATATATATATCTATACCAAAATATATATAATAATACCCCTGTCGCAGCATCCTGCATAACATAGCGAATTTCCATTTACAAAAGTACGTTTTTCTCGGAAACTAGTTGATATAGAGTAATTGTAAATAAAAAAAACCTTCTTTATATGAATTTTCCGCCTCATTCCGCAAAATCTTTTTCACGAAAAATGTCCAAAACACCGTAAACGTTTTCACGAAATTTCTTAAAAATAAGATGTTTCGTTCTTGAGTTATCGTGCGGACACTTAGTAAACATATATATAAATGTGTCCGCACGATAAGTCAAGAACGAAACATCTTATTTTTAAGAAATTTCGTGAAAACGTTTACAGTGTTTTGGACATTTTTCGTGAAAAAGATTGGGCGGAATGAGGCGGAAAATACACATAAAGAAGGTTTTTTTATTTACAATTACTCTATATCAACTAGTTTCCGAGAAAAACGTACTTTTGTAAATGGAAATTCGCTATGTTATGCAGGATGCTGCGACAGGGGTATTTTAGTTTCAGAATAAATCAATTTGGCACCAACAAACTCAAAAAATCATTTTATTTAAAAGCAATATTTTAAACAAATATGAGTCTCTACCCACCGCCGGAGGTTTCTAGAACCGCCCCGGTAGTGAATGGTGGGTCCAGAACTTGTTTTCTTATTTTCTCAAAAAATAGCTAACCTAGAATAATAGTTCAAAAACCTTTTTTATGTGATTTTTTCCGTCTTTGCAATGGTGTAAAAAAATGTGGCGAAAACTCTTAAATTATAGCAAATTTTGGCAAAAAGCTAATTTTTTGCAAGAATAAAAACCATGTTCCTGGCATCTGACGTGCTTGGCTGAAGAACTCATCCAAGATTTTTGGACTTTCAACGTTGTCACCAAATTTCGTAAAGCTAGCAGTTTTTCCTGAAGAGCTATCGTGCTGATACATATATACATACATAAACCTATACATACATACATACATATATATATATATATATATATATATATATATATATATATATATATATATATATATATATATATATATATATATATAAATTTTAGTGAATATTATTTTTGGGTTCTAGGGGCCTCAAAACAAATTTCTGCCATAGTCGCGGGCTGAACTTCCACCATGAGCAAGGCTGGAATAGCGAGTTTCCATTCTGGAAATTCGCTAAAAACGATGAGAGTAGTTCTTATTATTAAACAAAACCGAAAAATTGTAAGTTTTTTCAGTTATTGACGAATATAGTTTTATTAAACGTTTAAAAATGAAACAATTTTCTTACATTTTAAGATTATTTTGTTACAGATTCAGTTATAAAAAATCATGTAAGCTTACTTACATGTAAGACTGTATATTATATAATACAATCTCAAATAAGCTTACATGATTTTTCTTAACTGGACGAAAATTGGAACGCGGCAATACTAATCTGTATGTTGAAAATCGATTCTCATATTAATATAAAATGGATTCGAAATTTTTTACTTATTGTTAGAAATATTGGTCATTTCGAGCGAAAAATTTATTTTCCATTAGTTTTAAAACTTGAACTAAATATTTCCAACTTAAATTATGAATTCTATGACCAAACATAATCAAAAATACACGTGATGACGTCACAAGTGTGGATTTTTCATATTTTTCCGATTAAAGTGGTTCTAGCATATACAAAGGTACTGGTGGCTTCAATTTTATGACGCAATACTGTACTTTTGCGTTGATTTTATTATTGAAATGTATTGATCTGTATTCGATTTTATTGATTCTGTGTATTGAACAAGTTATTTAAACAAGTTAAACAACACGCTTCAAAGAATTTCGTTATTAAAATGTTGTAAAAGTAACGTTCCCGTAAATTCACGCGTATTAGTTCCAAATAAAAAATTTGTATGTTTCACATCGCCTTTTATCCGGTACTAAGAATGCCAACATATTTTTTTATGTTTTAAAATACCCCTGTCGCAGCATCTGCATAACATAGCGAATTTCCAAATTTTGGGGACTGGCGGATCTCATCTAAGAACTGTACCTATTTAAAATAGTTTAGCTTTCTAAGAGTAAAAGATTTTTTAAAATCGGCTGGGTAATTAGTTTTGATATTTTTGGAACCCAAGAACCCGAACGGACTTTGTGCAGCATAGTTGTATCCATCTAAAATAATTTAGTTCTCTAACAGTGAAAAAATTTTCAAAATCGGTCGGTTAGTTTATTTTTTACAATAATGGGAACAGTAAACCCTGGCGGAAATCATACAACATAACCTTTATTCATCTAAAATAATTTTAGTAAAAAGTTTATCCTAACAGTAAAAAACGGGTCCTAGGGATCTCATATAACTTATGGTAGTTCGTAAGGTTCTTGTGGACATCATTTAATTACTTAATGAATTCAAATACTTTAACTTACTAACGGTGAAAAAATTTTCAAAATTTTCGACATTCGCTAAAAAAATCATTGAAAAATATTTGATATGTTTCGATCAATTAATGGTCAACATCAGCAAATAAAAGTTACTAAAATCGAAGAAAAGAATGAGTTATTTGTCCGTAGAAATTAAAATACCCCTGTCGCAGCATCCTGCATAACATAGCGAATTTCCGTTTATAAAAATCCGTTTTTCTGTGATTTTTCACCCTTTTAAGTGATTTTTCCTCCTTTTTCTAATGGTGTAAGTAAATGTCAAAAAAATTTTTAACTTTAGAAAATTTTGGCAAAAAACTAATTGTTTTCACGAAAAATGGTCAAAAAAACCATGTTCTAGGCATCCGACATGGCTGGCTAACGAATTTGTCGAACGGTGTGGGACTAAATATAAATTTAATACATAAATTTTAGTGAATATTATTTTTGGTTTCTAGGGACCCCAAAACAAATTTCTATTATAGTCTCGGGAGATTTATTTCGGAGCTCTAAAAAATAGAACTTTCTTCGGAACCCTAAAAAACGGCATATAAGTAACATACAAACATATACATATGTACGACGTATATGACTTATATACAATCTATATCTTCCTGTACCACAAACACATTCTTTCATATAATTATGCATATAGGTATACCCCTGTCGCAGCATCCTGCATAACATAGCGAATGCCCTTTTATAAAAATTAAATTTTCTCGGAAACTAGTTGACATAGAATAATAGTTTAAAGACCTTTTTTATGTAATTTTTTTTCGTCGTTTAAATGATGTAAAAAAATTTCGCAAAAATTTTTAAATAAGTGGAAATTTTGGCAAAAAACTAATTTTTTGCAAGAACAAACACCATGTTCCTGGCATCCGACGTGTCTGGCTAACGAACTTGTCCAACGGTTTGGGACTTCCAACATTTTCACCAAATTTCGTAAACCTAGGACATTTCGTTCGAGAGTTATCGTGCGGACACATATATATATATATATATATACATATATACATATATATATATATATAAATTTTGGTGAATATTATTTTCGGTTTCTAGGGACCTCAAAACAAATTTCTGCCATGGTCCCGGGTTCAAGTCGCGTCATGACAGTGGCTGTAATAGCGAGCTTCCATTCTGGAAATTCGCTAATACAAATTCTGAAAACGAGCAAAGAAATATTGAAAAAACTAGATCGGCAAAACATTCTGACAAATAACACTACCCAACTAATACTTGCCAATTTGAATGAAACTTAACATACTTATTAAACAGCGAAAAATATTAAATACGTGTTTTTTTATTTCGTCTAAATACGCTTTTTAGGGGTAGAAAACACCATTCAACCTCTGTAGATGAAAACAGTTATAGCTAAATATTTTTGAAACGGCATATTTTTTGAAAAAAGGGCTAAGTACCAAATTTGTAGAATTTAAAGCGATGCACTTGATAGTGACCCTGAAATCGATTTTCAAGGTCAGTTGAAAATGATTAGCCATTGCCGAACTTTGACCATATCCTGTACCTATAAGCAGTAATTTCATGTATTGACTCAATCTATCTTCAAAATTGATTTGTTGCGTTATTTTTCTAAAATAAAAAAAATAAAAACCTGACGAAATGAAAAAATAGGCGCAAATTTATAGAAAAAATTAGAAGAAAACATTTTTGTAAGTAATTTTAGAAGTTAAGAAAAGATTTAATATCACTCCAATTGTAAGTTAAACCTTAACTTTATGTTATATTAGAAATTTTCAAAATTTTTTAAAATTTTTATTGCTACTCTATAGTTATCATATTAGGAATTCAATTCAACATATGATTAACTATTATTTTTCCGATTGCGATTGAGCAAGTATTTTTCAAAATTACTTCTTGATCACTTATTTTCTATCTTGCATGTGAAATTCGTTCGAATATACTTTGAACCATTTAGGGATGAAAAGTAAACTACTCCTTTTGAAAAATATTAAATGATTTTCAAATGACTTTGGAAATTGACCTCAAGGTCAACTTCAAAGTCAAGTGCATCACGAGAGTCAAGTGCTTCAAGATCATCAAGTGCATCACTTTGAACTCTATAACTTTGGTCCTAAGCACTTTTTTCAGAAAATATATCGTACCATAATCCACTTCTATGTTGATTCCTGGTCTCTTTTCCTGCGTTTCTAATATTTATGTCAATAAAAAATGTGCTACCGTAGACAAGGATGAATAGGTACGCATTCCGACTTCACACCGTATTTTTTTGTATTTATTTTATGAGTACCTAATCTTTAATATATTAAAAATTTACGCGAAGATGGTCACTTTATCAGCAGTATCCAAAAAAATTTAAAAATATCGGTGGTTTTTGAAAAATTAACAAAAATCGTATAATTTCTTCTCTATGAAAAATTGGGGTCAAAAGAGACGAGAAAAGAGTAAATGGGGACAACCCGTAGGGTCGACCAAAATTGAAATTCTGATATAAAATAATTTCGAACTTTTTGTATTTATACATTCAAAAAAGAAATAATAGGTACTTGATGATTTTCTGTAAAAATAAACGTAGAATCTAAAATAAAGTTTATATACTCCTGTCGTTTACCCCTAAGTTTATATTCCTCCTATTCTCATTTTAGTTCAAAAAATAATTTTTCAAAAGACTAAGACATAATAATTAATAACAGTGAGATTCTACGTCCATTTTCAGACTTTTGTTTATTAAATTGCGTAAAAGCTAGTAAATGCAATAACAGATATGATGAATTTATAAGGATTTTCTTGTACTACAAAATCTTAAAAATATGGAAACGCGTACTTTTTTTTCGTTAATTGTGTTTTATTCTTTTGCACAAAATTTTAAAAATACTTTATTTTCTTAAGAAAGGGAGGCAACTTTAGTCACAGATATGCCTATGAACAGTTTTTGGTAATCCGGGAAAAACGAAAACACTTTTTAAAATTTTTTTATTGTTAAAATCGAAATGTTCTTTTAAAGAGGGTTAAAATTACCATATTTTATATTAAAATTTTAACACAATCACTCCCTAATTAACGAGCCTTACTTAATATTAGCAAATTGAGAAAAAACACGTCAATTAGATTTTTTTACACAGATTTTATTTGTTATATAATTCAAAAGGATATTTTAAAAATGTGTATGAATGGCTTTCATTAAATAAATTTCAATATATTTTCCATTTATTTTAACAGTGGAATGTCCTTATTAGTGGCTATACTTTCGGCTTGGAGCGAATTAGACGAAGATTTTCTTCTAAAACCAAATTTAATAATTAATTAAAGAAATAAAAAAAAATTTGTGGATTTCCTACCGTTCAAATATGATCTTTATTGTATGTATCTTTATTGTATGTAAAAATGTTATTACATTTTTTCAAAAAACTGTAAGTAAACTGTAAAATTTTCTTTACAAATATGTTAAAATAGAGAAATGTTTCCTTTTTAATTTATTTTTAACTCTTTTTAAATGATTCACTTTAAAATTTTTTAATATTTCTTAATCGAAATTTCATAAAAGAATGTGTTAAAATTTAAAAAAATTTTTCTTTGTTAAAAAAAAATTGAATGTGCAAAATTATTTAATATTAGAATGCTCTGATTATACAATTCTAATCATAACTGTATTGTCAATTGGATAAAAAATTACGTAAAAATATTATTGTTTGAATATGATTTAACGTAATTTTTATACGATTGAAGCAAACTCTTATTAATTTTAGGAAGGTGTAAATATAATCTAAATTCTGATCATATCACATAACAGATATCGTCGGGATTTTTTTTGTAAAAAAAAATGGAACAGAGATACATTATAAAAACATTTAACTGACAGAGAAATAGAATATAGCCGAATCGTTAAATTGGATTAAAAAAATCATGACACGCTACTTATAAAGCGGCTTTTTTCGAATTTAGCTCGCAAAAAATGAGACAGAAAAAAAAAGAATGCGAGTGCGAGTGAAATGGAGAACGACATATTTCCTAGTTTTTCTCGAAAAGTAAGTAATTTAGAGCAACGGTATAAAAACATTTTTTATGCGTTTTACCTTTTACAATGGCTTAGTCGCTTAGTGTAAAAAAAAATTTGAAAAATTGCTTAATTCTGGCAAAAAACTCATTTTGTTGACAAAAAACGCCCGGAAAACCTACTTCTGGGCATCCGACGTGTCTGGCTAACGAACTCATCCAACGATTTGGAAAATCGAATTCGCACACAAAATTTCATAAGCATTAAACGTTTCGTTCGAGAGTTATCGCGCGGATACATATATATATATATATATATATATATATATATATATATATATATATATATATATATATATATATAAATTTTAGTGAATATCATTTTCGTATTCTAGGGACCTCAAAACATATTTCTGATATGGTCTCGGGCTTAGGTCGCACCATGACACCTGGCGTAAAAGCTGAATTTCCAGTTTTGGAAATTCGCTAAAAATTCACTACAATATTATTATGTCCTGGAAACGTTTTCTTTTTTTTTTTTAAATTCAGGAAATCAAAAAAAATGTAGTTGGCGCATATGTCACATTAGATAAATGATTTAAAAAAAAACACGAGTCGTCAAGTGGAAGTTGTACTTGCGCTAACATTGTTCCGTACAATTAGTAGTTTTTATGAATTTTTTGTAACGAGATACAATATTTTTTCCTAATGAATAAGTTTTATTCCTAAAGTAAACTATGTTTTCGATTTCTTGTATTTTATATTCAGTACAAATATTGTTTACACATTTGTCTATCTGCTTAGAATTGAAAATTTATAAGAAAAAAATAACTTCTATTTTTTTTTTTTTATAAGAAGGCGTGTAAACGGTATGAAAATGTCACGTACGTAACAAAAGAATGGTTGTATATGTATGAGTTTGAATATTTGTAGGCAATTAATTTTACCTGTCAGTAGGTAACACGTCGGGAGCGAACTAACCTACGACCTTTTTTCAGGATAAGATTAAAATCTGACCGCGGGAGCGAACTAGAATGCACCATTTTGACTGCAACGGGTACGTTTAAAAAGAATGGCTGAGGCTTTCATTTGATACCCTCCCTACTCGGTGCTCTTAGGAAAAAATTTCAATTTCACTTTTCAGGTTATCCTCTAAAATCAAACCCCTAGAATCGAAATTCAACTTCATATCCGGAATTAGGCGACCACACCGTATCTCCGTGCTAAGTTTCAAATTTTCACGTCGAGTGGTTTCAGAGGAAATTGCCTGAGACACTCGGACAGACACCGAAGTGATTGCATAAGTGTTCCGTTTTGCCAATTTTGGTACGGAACACTAAAGAGAAATTAAATATTTTTACTGACGATAAGAAGCCATTTTGGTGGCTTTGCTTTTGGTAAGATATGAAAAATAATATCAACTGAAAAGTATCAATTTACACGACGCCGACGGAGAATTCTAATTCTGTAATAGTTGCTTTGAATTACACGCAAACGGTTGCCTATTCACTTCTTAAGCATCATTAAGCCGATCAAATACAACACAGTGAAAACAGATAAACACGCAGCTGTGGTGTGTTTTCGACACAAAAAAGTGTTTCTTTATGTGTTTTATGGTGCTTTTTGTAAGTCTTCTCACTTATCGATGTCACAAAACTGAAACTGTAAGTTTTGTGCATCGAATTGGAAGAAAAAATTTGATTTCCTTACAAATAGTTTTTTTTTTAGAAAGCCACCACTGGACTTGTTTGAAATAATTCATGTAAATTTCGATTTTTTTAACCCTAGAATCATACGTACACGTCAAAACGACGAACGAACTTCTCTACCTGCTCCAATACTACAACTTGTCGGTACCTGCTTGCTGTAAGATTTCTGTTATCTAATTTATTTGTTGTTATAACACATAAGACGTATTCATTTTGTTTATAGTCATTGTAGTTTTGTTTGTATTGGAATAGTGTCTGTCAAAAAGACGTCGATGTATGATTACGCGATGTTTTTTCTTAAAGATTTTGTACTTCACATATAAAAGTTTTCCTAATTTTTCTAAAATTTATTAAAGATATGCATGTTATAATTAATTTATTCAATAATTATGATAATGTGAAAGATGATTACAGCTGTTTGACTTATAGAGACGACATAATACTGAAGTATTAATATATTGAATCGAAAAGTAAAGAATGCGTTTCAAGTGACTTAATAAAAGATTAACAATTTATTTTGTGGAAAATATTTTAATTTTTATTATTTTTTGAGATCTTATTCGAAAAATTACTAACAAATTTTAGAAAATTTACAAATGTGCCTAATGGGGAAATAACTACATATCTATAGGAATATTTATAACTGAGAAATTTCACATTCTGTAAAGTCACACATGTCCACTGACTCATAATAGTTCATAAATTAATTATTTGAAACACATGTTTTATGATACAATTGATGTATTTATCTATTTTTTAATTTTTATAATGAAAATATGCTTTGATAAAAAGATTAAAAAAATTAATAAATATTTACATTAAGAAATTTTTCCAAATCCAATTTTTTTTAAATATTTTGTTCGCTTTTGTAGTATTGTTATGTAAAAAAAATGTTTTTTGCAAATAAACTCTAAAACTCTCCGTAAAAAGTCCATCCGTCAAAACGACGTCGATGTATGATTAACGTTTCTCGCAGGCCAACGTATGATTCTAGGGTTAATTGTCACGCAGCTGTTAAAAACATCATTCGATCTAGAACGAGAACTTAATCCAAACAAAAAACTGTAATAATCATAAATCTAATGCCGAATTGTTTCCATATGTTTAGTTACAACATTTTTTCGTTCAAATTTTACGAAACAATTCAAATAATCTAATATAGTGTACCGATACATTGTTTTGGTCATCAGACACAAGAAGTGGTGATGTATTTTTGGATCACGCACGAATTTTATATGTAAATACTACTGATTGGTGCTACTACAGTGGCCAGTTTATCGATTTTCTGTGATTAACTTCTTCGTTACGAATTTTTAAAAATTCTTAAACGTCAATGAGTATACTTTTGTCCATCATACTGAACAAAGATTTAAACAAACGTTTATTTGAATCAAAATTTTTAATCTTATGTCTTTAAATAAGCGTAATTTGATAATTTTATATAATATTAAGAAGTGTTTAGTTATTTCTCAATTAAAAAATAATGTTAACATAACCTAAATTTGATGTACAATATATTGTACATCGGTAGCGAAGACGTTAAGGAGATTCGCTTAAAAAAAAAGAAATCGACTTTTTTTCTTCATCATTATATTTTTTAAGGTATTAGAAATATTTCCCTAAAATTTTATTTAAAAAAAAAATGATAAATCAAAAAGTTATCGGCGCTTTAGTGTACGCACTTTACTATAATTAAATTTAAATAAAAAACTTTAAACACTTTTTTCTCCAAAATACATTTTTCGACATGGTTCCTCATGTATCTCAAAAAAGATTTCTGGTTGGTTTTTTATTTCTTTTTCTTAGATCCTAGTTTATGCCATAATTAAATATGTATATTTTCAGAAAATTCTTGATTTTTTAATTTTGGTTCATTGGGGATTTCAGAACGCGAGGGATTATCAAGGCGAAAAAATCTTGCAGTGTCGACTTCAAAGCCATTTTTTATACGCAGCTCATTTTTTAATTTTTAAAAAAGAAATTTTTTTGTAATCCTAACACATGTAGAAACAATGTTGTATATTTAGTTTTTTAATAAAATATTTATTTGTGTTTAAAAAAAATAATAATAATAATAATAAAAATGGTCGATTTTTGATGTTTTTTTGATGAATCCCCCCTTAATGATATGATAAAACACGAAATTTACGATAAGATGCAGTTTAAGCACAAAATCACTTTAAAAACTGGATAAAAATATGTTACCAGTACGAGGAAGCTGTGTGCCACCACCCACTAGCAATGTATTTTTTTAATACATTAACAGCTAGAAAATTAGGAAAAATTGGTAGATGGCATACTTTAGTAACACTTACTTATTGTTGGATGTAAATTAAGAAATAAATTATGTCTTATTTTAGTTTGTTGACTTAATTTATGGATTAATTTACGTGAGTCAGAATAAAATTTACGGCAACTCTTACAAAAATGAGGTTATGTGGTAAGACGAAGGAATTAAGACATGTTTTTGAATCAATTTTGGGGATTAGTTTCCCAAAGAGATTATTCAAGCAAAAAAAAATTTTGTCTTCCTCATCTATTATAACTTTTATAAGGTTGCCATTTTTGGATTCAAGTACGTTTTAATATTTTTATAAATTTTTAATTTAAAACTGTTTTATTTCATTAACTCTTATCAAAAACGGTGAATGGAACATTTTTTCAATTTTAATAAAAATTGAAAAAAAAAATTTAGTTTACCACGCTTCTTAATTTTAATTAAATGCAAAATGATGTTAACTTTTTTTTATAAAACAATATTTCTGAAGAAAAAGTAAAAAATTAAATTTGACTAAATATTTTGATTATATTTTTAATTGAAAAATATTTTAATAATTAACTTTTTTTGCATTTTCAAAAGTACTTTTGTTATTTCGTTGCAAAGGTGTATTTTTAATGGAAATTTAGCATAAATCTTAAGTTGATAGTGATGAAAACACAGATTTAAATACGTTTTTTTGTGCGCCCAAAAATTGGAAGTTTTCAGATACGAGGTTAAGACAGAAACGTAGCGATGGTAGCGATATACCAAGTTGAACCTAATATAAATTTAAATAAATACAAAATATGATATCAAGAATGCATATTAAATGTAATTTAAATTGTTTTAATTTTAATATTAATAGATTTGAGCGTAACTTTATGGTATTCCATATTTGTAAATAATAAACAAATACTTTTCTTTGTAAAATACCACTTTTATTTTTGAAACTGTGACAATATTGTTTCGAACCGTTAGTTCATTTTCAAACAGAATCTGTTTGAAACTGAACTAACGGTTCGAAACAATATTGTCACAGTTTCAAAAATAAAAGTGGTATTTTGCAAAGAAAAGTATTTGTTTATTGTTTTAATTTTAATTTCCATAGATTTGTTGAAATTTAGTAGTCAGAAATTAAGTGACAGGTAATAGTAATGAAAGTAAAGGAAGTAAAGTAATTTTATAAAATTTTCAGTAAAGAGAAATATTGTATTAATTTTAGAAATAAAATTTCTCGGCAGTGACATAAACCTAATATAAATTTAAATAATACAAAATATGACATCAAGAATTCTGCGGATAAATGAAATAATTTGAACAATATAAAATATTAATAAAAACATTATTAACAAATAAAACATTACCATTTTTGTAACATTTTTAACTATTACAAATTTCATTACACTCTCACATTACAGATTTCATTGCACTTTCACGCAGTTACCCTCACTATAGGAATTCTCACTACAAAAAAAATTTTAAATTCCAGACCAGACAAATATCTTCGAAAATGTCAATTTTGAATCATAGACTTTAAGAGTCCTGAACCGATTCATCAATATTTTGTTTGTTAGTCTGCATTACTGTCTGTTTACATTGTGCTTACAAGAGTATTTTGAATGATAAGGGCTTAACTTGAATATTTTGTTAAGCCGATACATATAAAACATATGGTTTTGCTTAACAACATGTCTTTCAGATCTAAGTTGTAGACATTCTTGTCTCTACGTCTACATATTATGATATGGATATACCAGATATGATAATAACAGGTACCACTTATTTATACATATATGAGACCGAAAATTCAACAAGGGAATAAGTGAAAAAAAATGGATTCTTTGTTTCCATAAAATGTTTTCAAATTACATAAAATGATAAAAGAATTGAACTTATACCACTTATGGAGGTTCGTGCGTCAAACCTAATAGTAGATAAAAATTTTAATTTTAGAGAATTGACAAGTTCAATTACATAGTTATCTTCCCTCAAAGATTTTAAGGCCTTCATAGATCATTTCTTAAAGTAATTGACGATTAAAAATCAAATTTTTAACACAGAGCTATTAGAAAAAAATATTCTAAACAGCATTTTTTCATTTTAAAAATTATAGTAAGTATATTATATGAGTAGATACCATAATAAAAAATGTTTAAAAATATTCTTTGAAATATGCAATTTATATAATTGCACAAAAAACATCGTGTTGACGAACGTTAAAATGAAATATTAATTACAGTGTAAACTCCATATAACAAAATTGAAGGGACCGGGTATTTTATTACGTTATAAAGAGTTTTCGTTATATAGAGAGTAAAAGAAAACAATATAATTTTACGAATACAACTTACGAATTTAGTAAGTGGTTTTAATTTTGACTGAATTAAATGACACTTTTTCGTCAATACACAAATTTTTCTTTTACTCGCCATGTTTACAGTTAAAAAGTTTGAAAGCAACTAAGAATATGACAACGTAAAGACAGCAATAAGACAGTAGTACGGAAGTGCAGTAGGCA
Source organism: Brachynemurus nebulosus (assembly GCA_035578155.1). Classification (NCBI taxonomy): domain Eukaryota; kingdom Metazoa; phylum Arthropoda; class Insecta; order Neuroptera; family Myrmeleontidae; genus Brachynemurus; species Brachynemurus nebulosus. The sequence continues at coordinate 4,734,786 of JAPWDM010000030.1, forward strand.
AAAACATGTGCTAGGCAATTACAACAAACAAATAAACAGATTTCTAAGAATCCCTTTGTGCGTACGAAATATTTACGACTCTGTATCACTATTTTGTTTGGAAGTCAGTGAAATAAAATTTTTTTTGGCTTAAAAATGACGCATTTTTCGCTATTGAGAGTGGCTATTACGTTATAAAGAGTGTTTCAATATACGAATGATAATTTAAACCAAACAATCCTTTGTAATTTCTACGTTTTAAGGAGTTTTTCGTTAAATAGAAGTTCGTTATATAGAGTTTACACTGTATTGAAATTAATATTCGGGTAGATTTTGATGTGTACACGACATACAAGGTCAAATCAGACTACTAAATTTCAATCAACAACTGTGTATGCATGGATGCCATAGATCAGTACATAGGTGAAACGTATAGTAATCACCCATATACACGACACGATATGACACATGAACAAGCACAAGCTCTGTATGCATAACATACAAGTATAGTGTTTTGTGGTAGCTACATAACATTATTCTGTAGTGTTTTGTGGACGCGCACGAACGTCTTTATACTATCATTTAAATTTTTTAACCTCCTATAGATATATAGATCCAAATTTTCTATTTCATAACTACCATGCCCGCTATCGCTGGCAAATGACGTGGAAACCACTACCCCTACCAAACGATTATGATACATACAACAAAACACATCAATGTATCTACACAAACATGCGAATGCGTTAGTGTAATATGTTGATGAATGACTAGGCACCTTGCATACACATAGTATATACTGTGATGACCAACCTATGTGACTAACAACCACCAATTACAAATAAATTTATGTATTTTAAGTAAGATATTCCTTTATTTTGAGATTTGTTTTTGTTCGATAGAATTTCTACACTTAAATACAATACACTTCATATTTTTTTCTGTTTAAATTTCACGAGTTTATTCAAAAAAACAATGACACTAAGAACGATGCGACGCTTATGACGAACAGTAACAGACTAAATCAGAAGCGGTGTAAATTGCACAACATTGCACCTTGCGAACGACAGATTTTTAAATATAGAATGCTTCTATATTGTTCTGTGTTTAACCTACACAGAATTATCAATTCCAAGGCCAGTTCCAGGTACACCTAGGCGAACACAATACACAATGGATCAAGTGCAAAATGGCAGCGCAAGAACGACAAAAAGCACAATTGCATTGTATTTCATAGTTATTGACTACGAAGTCTTAAAAAACAATGTTTCCGAAAGTAATAAATCTGTAAATTTGAAAAAATTCCAATATCTGGCGGTAGGATTAGAAATCTCGATATTTGGCTTATTAAATTTTTTATATTTACACCTTTATTGACTTGAAGAGACAAAACATTATGTAAATTATTGTGGTTTTTATTCCGTTGACTGTCAGTAGTTTGTGAGCGATTATCTTGCATACATCATTTCATAAATACAAAATACCCCTGTCGCAGCATCCTGCATAACATAGCGAATTTCCATTTACAAAAGTACGTTTTTCTCGGAAACTAGTTGATATAGAGTAATTGTAAATAAAAAAATTTCTTTATGTGATTTTTCCGCTTCATTCCGCCAAATTTTTTTCACGAAAAATGTCCAAAAAACCGTAAACGTTTTCACGAAATTTCTTAAAAATAAGATGTTTCGTTCTTGAGTTATCCTGCGGACATATATATATATATATATATATATATATATATATATATATATATATATATATATATATATATATATATATATATATGTATATATATATATATATATATATATATATATATATATATATATATATATATATATATATATATATATATATATTATCTTCTCCTTGAGATCGCTCAAAAAAATCGGATGGTGGGTCCAGAACTGTCCAATCCTTTCTACTGACTTTTTTTTCTTATTTTCTCAAAAACTAGCTAACCTAGAATAATAGTTCAAAAACCTTTTTTATGTGATTTTTTTCCGTCTTTGCAATGGTGTAAAAAAATGTGGCAAAAACTTTTAAATTATAGCAAATTTTGGCAAAAAAACAAATTTTTTGCAAGAACAAAAACCATGTTCCTGACATCCGACATGTCTGGCTGAAGAAGTCATCCAAGATTTTTGGACTTCCAACGTTCTCACCAAATTTCGTAAACTTAGAAAGTTTTGCTAGAGAGTTATCGTACTGATACATAAATACATACATACACACACATATATATATATATATATATATATATATATATATATATATATATATATATATATATATATCTCATATATATATAAATTTTAGTGAATATTATTTTCGGTTTCTAGAGACCTCAAAACAAATTTCTGCCATAGTCCCGGGCTCAAGTCGCGTCATGATACCTACTGTAATAGCTGAATTTCCATTCTGGAAATTCGCTAAAAAAAGTGTATTATACCCACAAACCTCAGCAATTATTGTTGTTCTGAGAACACTACAATATGCTCCAGAAAAGTGTACAAAGGCTTACACAGAGCTATTGAAAACAAATCAACTTTGTTACTACATCATTACTCTCAGCCTATATTATACTTTTAACGAATTTCCGAATTGGAAATTTAGCTATTACAACCACTCTCATGACGCGACCTGAGTCCGGGAATGTAATAGAAATTTGTTTTAAGGTACCCAAAAGGCGAAAATGACATTCACTAAAATTTATATATATTTCCGCACGATAACTCAAGACGAAACATCTTATTTTTACGAAATCTAATGAAAACACTGGAAGTTCAAAAATCTTGGATGAGTTCTTCAATGAGAGCCAAACACGTTCGATACCCGGAACATGTTTTTTTGGGCATTTTCCGTGAAACAAATAAGTTTTTTGTGATATTTTCTAACACCATTCGAAAGAGGAGAAAAAATCACAAAAAAAGGTTTTTGAATCATTATTCTATGTTTTATTATTTAGAGCAGGGCTGCTGAAACTATGGGTCACGACCCCATTTGGGATCGCTTAGCGAAAACTTGGGGTCACAGTAACATTTTTTATACATATATATTGTTACCTAATCAATAAATTTTTACCAAATACTTATATATCTCTATTTGGGGTCGCGAATGAAAAAAGTCTAAGAAGCCCTGATTTAGAGAAATCACCACACAGGTAGTGTTAAAAGTCAGTTGCTTTTGATTCTTGAAAACAAATAGGAAGATATCCCAGTCTTTGAAATAATTACTGGTCTAGTGCAAAAGATACCAGGTGCAATACACAGATTTGGAAAGAGATTTGATCATTTCTATTCTGTTAAAATATTTAACAAATTAAAAGGGAGGATTTAAGGTATTTGGGGCGAGACAGTTAGGTTCCAAATTATATCTCCAAAAAATAAGGTTTTTACAAAAATTAAATAATGTATTAATATTATTCAGTTATTATATTTGTATACCACTTGTTTTTTTTTTAATTTCCACGCGCTTATGTTGTAGCAATATAAAAGCATTGTAAAAACGTTGTAAAATGATGCTTATAAATTATATTTCAAAAACGGCGTAGTGAATAATTTTTATTTCTTATTAAATATGGTTTTTCTACAATCTTAGTGGAAAGAAGGCTTTTGCGCTCTGTGAAGTGAGCGCAAAGTATTTATTTGCCGTAGACTCTCGTTGCTGAGCAACAAATTTCTACTTTGCGCTTTAAAGCGGAAAAGTAATACTTTGTCGCTCGCTCAACGTATATTTAATTACAAATCGGGTAGGCGTTGTTTATATTTTCTATGGAAACAAATAAATAAACAGATTCTAAAATTATTATGTTTATCGTAATCAAGTGAAATATTAATTTTATTAAATTTCAAAATAACTGCAAAATATTAATTAAAAATAATGAATAACTATAATTAATAAATAATTAGAATAAAAGATTTAAAAAAATATGTACATATAATTATGATGGAAATATGTAATAGTGACAGTGATTTGTCAAGTACACCTCCAGATATTTCTGAAGCTGCAAAAATTATAATATTAAAGTAAATATTAGCGTCCATTATTATTTTTTCAAGTAACTATCTTTTAAATAAAAAAAAATTTTTATAAGATTGTAGAAAAAATTTTGTGTGTAATTCGAGCACAAAATGACTTGCCGCTCTCATGAGATTAACGCGCTCCGCCTGGCGGCGTCGCGCGTCAACATTCTCAATTGAGCGGCAAACCACCATTTTGCGCTCTTAATACACAAATAACTATTGTAACTTTGTATTTTATAACATTAAATTTTTATCAAATTCCTCTGACACGTTTTCATTTTATTTAAAAAAAAAATAGTTTTCCCATAAGAGCTCATGTTAAAAATAACGAAACTTTGAAATCGTTTTCCTCAAAATTGGAGTACCTAGTCAATTTTAATTGGAAATGTATTATTAGTATTGAATTAAATAAATATCTAGAGAAGTTTCGTTAAAGTCCTTTGAAAAAATCGTTTTATCGACCAACTACCAAGAGGGAGGATTGAATGAAATAAAAAATTTCCTGGTTAGAGTTTATTTTGCTTCCAACGATGTTTACTTTCTTTTTTTCTAAGACTCACGGGGTCCCTCTCCACCGTCCAGGCTCCAAGTTTCAGAACCTTTTCTCACAGAGGACAAAGGTACAATACGTATCTCTCCACTACTGGAATCAGTGTAACCAGTAAGAGATAGAAAATATGTTATATACGTGCATGGTGTTTACTTTGTATTGGCGCGCTAAACTGTGTATGTGTGCGTAATCGAAGATAGAGGTGACAGTCACGTGACCGGGCTCGCATACATATGTGATACCACAACGCTATGTGTGGGGATGTAACAATGCCAACACAACCAACATTACAATCAAATCCATTATTGTTTGATTGACCTACACTCGGTGAGTGCCACTGAGACACTGACTACCTACGAGCCTAAGGTACACAAAAATGCACACTGCAGATTTCATGATATAGTTGCTGTGTCTGCATTACACCGTGACTTTTTCTTTTTTTCAGCAAACTTTTCTTATCCACTTTGTATAGAGTGAGTTGAAACAAGATTTTTAAGTTGCGCGGGGGGACCGGTTGTCAACACAGTCTACGCATATTAAACGATATGAATTATGGACCACGTTCAACATGTTTATGGCCACGGATCATTTCTTTTATAGTGCACACACGGCCTGCCTGGTCTGCTCAAGCTGGCGTATAGGCTTTTTTTTGTTGTTCCAAATCGGGTAACACAAAAGCGAATATATGTACTTAATAATTTTATTTACGGGCCAATCATATAGAAAATTATGTTCGGTCATTATCTATAAAATTTGAATATTATTTCTTTTTTATTTGAATAAACAAACTTGTTTTATTTAAAAAAAATAAATAATAATATATACGCTGCCAATGGGGTGTGGCTCACAGCTTCCTCGTGCTCGTAGAACACTCGTAGAACAGTATTCTACCAAATATATTAGGTTATCCGAAAAGTTCGTGCCGTTTTTGGTGTAAATGACCATCCCGATTTTCTTCAAATGGCCGAAAACTGTGGATTTTGAATGTTCAAAAGTTGCCGCTAATTCTCTTAAAAGTCTGCCTCAGGTTTCGGTTTATTTATTGACGGATAAATTCATCGTCAATACACACAGGTCGACCGGAGGGAGCTTCATCTTCCAAAGGAAAATTACCCTTTTGAAATCTAGCAAACCACTTTCTACATATAAGTTCTGTCAGAAAGCCATCATCACCATAAACACTGCAAATATTTCTCGTTGCGTCAGCCGCATTAGTACTTTTTTTTTAAACTCGTATAACATGGCATGATGTTCCTTGATGTCTAAGATTGCTCATTATTACTGACACAAAGAAATTATTTAAGCATTGTTTAAAGATGTATGATAGATATTACAAGCAACACTATCGGCCTAACACTAACATGTTGTTGCATGTTTCGTTTGCGGTTGCTACTTGAAAAAATATGAATTCATCCGAGTGGCTCCAAAAATGGCATGAACTTTCCGGATGACCTAATATATACCGTGAAATAATATTTTCGCCTTAAAGTTCATAAAAAATTGTTGTAATTCAAAATACTTAAAGGCTAAATTATAAAATAATAACAAAAATATTTTAGAAACTAACCTCCAAAATACTTTAAAAATTTGAGGAAGTGGGACTAGCAGTAAATAAGATATTGACATTTAATGGGATATCATGGTAGCGCCGTGGATACTATTACTCCGAATGCAATGAAATTTGTAGGGGACCATCTAGGAACCAGACCGCATAATTTCTGACAATTTCATAAAAAAGAATTGAATAGTTCAGAAGTTATGCCACTTGATGCAATTTTGGTATATTAATGAAATGACATGGTAGCGGTGTAGCTACCGTTACTCCGATTTCGATTAAATTCATAGGGAACCATGTAGGAACCGAACTGCATAATTTCTAAAAATTTCATTAAAAACAATCGAATAGTTCAGAAGTTATGCCACTTGGTGCAAACAGACGGACAGACAGACGGAGGGACAGACAGACACCAAACCAAAATTGGTCAGGAAGCTCTAAAACGTAAAATGTGCGTAAAAAATTTTATTTTGGAGGCAAAAAATTTCTTATGTTTTCAAAAGTGATCACAATGCTTCTTTAGTAGTCTCGGAAGCAATACTTATAGAATTTTGAAATAAAATTTTGTTTTCTATCCTATCCAATAGCTGAAAAGTGGGAAATCGAAGCAGGAAAGAGGAAATATTAGGCAAATCCAGAGAATATTACTTACACAACCGTTTGAGTCGAATAACTCAATACAAAGCTTAGAGTGACTCACATACAATATTATGTATACATATATACAAAAATTTTTCGTTGAGTAGCAAAATTTATTGATACACGAAGTATGCAAGGGATAATCTCCACTAGAAAATCGAATATCGGTTAGGGAATAAAGTAAATTTAATATTAAACTCAATTTTCAATAATTTTTCCCCTAATACCGCTTTGGGACATTGAAATATTCTTGTAATATTAATGTTTCTGATAACTCAATCAATTTCAGTATTGGTATACTTTGATTAATTTTGAAATGGCATGATATAATACACGCTCAATAGAATTCGCACAGTTTAGAATTCATTCTTTCGATAAATATTTAAGCGGAAATTCACTAAAAAAAAAGAAACCGATTTTTTTTCTTTATCATTATGTTCTTTAAGGTGTTAGAAATATTCTCCTAAAATTTGATTTTAAAAGAATGAAAAATCAAAAAGTTATGGGCATTTTAATGCGCTCTCACTTTACTAAAATTCAATTTAAAAAAAAAAAAAAAAAACTAGGTAAATGCTTTTTTCTCGAAAGTATGCTTTTTGACATGGTTCCGCGTGTACCTTAAAAAGTATTTGAGGTATCGACATAAATCAGAGTGCATATTATTCCTCGATACCGTCATTTTGACAGGAACTATAGCATCTTTTGGTTTCGTAATATATTTTCAAAATGGCGGCTGTTTATAGACGAGAAAAAGCGGTGATTTTTGAAAATGTATTTTCAAAATGCAATTTCTCACTTTTTTTTAAATATTTTTTCTTAAATTCTAGTTAGTGTCATAACTGTACGTGTTTATTTTCAGAAAATTCTTGATTTTTTTATTTTGATTCACTGGGAATTTCGGAACGCAAGAAACCATCAAGGTAGAAAAATCTTGCAGTGTTGACTTTAACGCCATTTACTTATATTTAGCTCATTTTTTAATTTAAAAAAAAAAAAAAAAAATTTAGGTCTCAAGACATGTAGAAATAATTGTAGTACATTTAGTTTTTTAATAAAATATTTATTTGTACAAAAAAAGTAATAATAATAAAGGTCGATATTGATGTTTTTTTTTTTTTTTTTGGGCGAATCTCCCCTTAAAAATCAACAATCATAGAGGAGAGTTATGAAACAGAGAGAATCAAAAGATGTGCAATATTGGTTCATTTTCTAAAATATACATACATACTTTAAAAATAGATAAAAATGAAATCATATTTCTTTGGCTTTTTAAGTGAAAACTGCAGATATACAAAATTGAAACTGTTCTCTTTTTTATTTACATATTACTTTGTATCAAATAATACTATAAAAGTATAAAATATTATTTATTACATTAATTACTTTGTATAATGGTGATATGTTTTCAGTATGACTTAAAAGTCGAAAACATACTTATTTTTTTCTTTCTTAAAAAGACTAAGAAATATATCGCTTTATTGCTCGCACCTGTAGTACTAAAAATAATGTCTTGTTTCCTTTTAAATCGTTTTATTCACAAGGGAACAAATTTTCAACTTTTATCAATAATATGGAAAATATTATTACATATGTTTCGAATTGCATTTATCTCACATTACAAGAAACTAATAATGAATTTGTTATAACGGGTCTTGATTTAGGGATTTCGTAGTACTACAAAAAGTGAGAAAATACGTAAAAATTTCAGTTTAAAAATGAATATATATATATAGCATCGCATTCACCATTCTTATCCATAACTTTGATTAAATTCTTTATTAGCCCCAACTTAATATGCAGAGGACGTAATATAACATTTCTGGAATCAACAAGAGGTGAGTACTTGACATTATCACTTCCCGGTTGATACAAATTTCTTCCATGGCAATGTTCCGAGTTCGTTGTTCGACTATACCAAAGAGTATACCAAAGAGTATTATATTAACTATAACGAAAAATTTACTTAGAAAATATATGGGTATTTAGACATGCTCGAAGATTTTGATGCTGGAATTCGTGGAAGATGGGAGTAGTATAACAAAAATATATGACCATTATTATTGTTTTCTGACCTGTGTTCCCCTGCGCTATCAGACGTAAAATCATTCTTAAAATAATTGCAGTGTACAACCAATAACCATTTTACACAGACAGGAATGAGAATTATAAAATGATTGGTAACGTAGTAGTAGGGTGCTGTTTGCTATGTAGCAGCAACAAAACAATATGCAAGTAAACTCTCATAGTTATGTTTATTGAGTAAAGATGATAATGGTGTAGGTCGATCCTGATTCATTCAACAACGTTTGACGCCCTCGAGGTCATTCCAATGCACCCATATACAAACGGTCCCGTCTCTCGTAACAACACAATATCATCCATCATTTGAATTTATTGTCAGTTAAATCCCACGATCATCGTAAAAAAAATATTCTCCATCAAAACTGATAAAAAAAAATAAAAATATTTAGAAAAAGTGCAAAACGCACTTTGGTTCAAAAATCAAGAAGGAGTTTTTTATTTCGATATATACTCAAAAATTGATCAAATCGTCCATTGGTTTTTTCTTCTCAAAACTCAGATTTGTCTGTTTTTATGTATTTGCTATTAGTCATGGGTGTAGTTACTCTTTTCAATGAGTTGAGTCTTTGAAATCCGTTTGTTGTGGTGAGAATTGATGCACAGAATTGATAAAATTCAATTAAAATTAGTTTGAGGAAGCTGTGTACCCCTCCCATCCCTATTGGTAGTGTTTTTTTTTTCTTACAATCAAAACGTAAATTAGAGGAATTTTTTATATTTTACTCTTTTCTGATTAAAATATGTCATTTTTATTTTACATAATTTTACATAACTATTTCACTTTAAGGAAAGATTCGCCCAAAAAAAACAACAAAAACCAAACTTTTTATTTTTTTTTAATACAAATAAATATTTTATTAAAAAACTAAATATACAACACTGTTTCTACGAGTCTTAAGATCACAAAAAAAAATTTAAAAATTCAAAAATGAGTTGAGTATAAATGGCTTTGAAGTCGACATTGCGAGATTTTTCCACATTGATGGCTCCTCGCGTTCTGAAATCCCCAGTGAACCAAAATCAAAAACTCAAGAATTTTCTGAAAATATACATACACAGTTATGGCATTAATTAGGATCTAAGAACAAAAATAAAAAATTCGTCAAGTGCGTGTTTTTGACACGCACTAAGTAATGTCACCTCAGTGAAAGTGTTAATTTATGATTTTTTGGCTTGTTTTTTAAGTACAGTGAGAATACAGTCCTCTTGCGTTTATTCAATATATGCATGTACAACTCTATAATTATTATATTATATGGTTCCCCACTATAATCACGCAACGAGATTAATATGTCATCCTTCGGTGACATAAAAAATACGTATCAAGTACAAACTGTAAATCAAGGACTTTGAGTTCCTAGGATCAAAATGAGGAAAACTAGTTGAAACTCTTTCGCTGTTTTTTCTTAAAATTATTAATAATGGGACAGCTTCTAAAAATTGTTATCTTTGTCTAATAACTTATTTTAATACACACAGAGCCATCTTTACATATTTGTGATAATTACATACTTACCGACAAGCCCACATAATTCACAGAAAAAATTATATACATAGAGAATCCTATCAAAAATAGGGCCATATTGCACATCATTGTACTTTCTCCCCAACCGTAAGATGGCTCTCAGTGTCCATTTTTTCGCTCATTTTATACCTATTCGTTTCGTCATAGTTTGTCCGTTTCCGCCATTTCAACAAAACAAAGGAGGACGTATAAGGCTGTATACACAATCAATGAAATAAGATTTAAGATTTAAGAAATAAGATTTAAGATTTAAGGAGTATGCCATCTAGTGACGTTGAATGAAACTGTTAACTTAACTGCTCATAAGTAAACGTATTTTGGTATTTTTTGTACATCAGAATTCATGAAAAAGTAACGTTCGTGATGACTATTTTGTCACTAAGTGAAAAAAATCACGAATTTTGACGTAAAAAAATACCTACATATTTATATCTACGACCAGTTACGTTAAAGCTCCATTCAACATCACTAGATGGCATACTCCTTAAATCTTATTTCTTAAATCTTAAATCTTATTTCATTGATTGTTTATACAGCCTAAAACACGTGAAACACGTTTTAGCGTTTTACACACAGATCAAATACACTAAAGATAACTATCTCTGTACAACGGTGCTAAACCACTATTTACATGCCATCTCTCGGTCCGGAAGAAAACAAAATTTTAGGAGCGCGCGTTTGAAATGCCACTACACTCAAATTTCATCTTACATTTTTACTCTTATACGCATATTTGTGATTGATATTTGATTTAGTTACATTGAAAAAAAAAATTATTTTTAGAAAAGTACTACAAACGAGGTATCTGAAAATACAATCTAATAAAAAAAAAAAACGATGATATAATAAATACGTTGTCTTTGTAATTTTGTGTTTCTAATAAAAAAATCGTAGTTAATATTTTTTAAACCTTTATTTATTTCTAATTTTTATTATATACATAATTAACTTTAATAAAAACAAGTCAAGTGCAAGTTGTACTTGCGCTAACAGTGTTCCGTACAATCAGTTGTTTCTAGGAATTTTTTATAACGAGATATGAAGGTGGATAAAATATTTTTCCTAATAAATGAATTTTATTCCTAAAGTATAACCTATTTTTTGATTTCAAAACGATCGTGTTCGTATGTGTCACATCGTGAACGTATGTGTCCGGACTGTTATATTTTACGAAGTTTTAGTTATGACCACTGATTGTGAGGAACATTACTTAGTGCGTGTCAAACACGCACTTGACAAATTTTTAAAGCTGCCACCTACAGTTTTTTGGAAAAACTGTCTGACAACACTGGGATGTAGGCATGCCGTTTTTTAAAAAAAAAATCTATTTTTGAATCGATTCGTAATTGCCAACAAAAGAATCGATACTTAAATTATCGATTGTATTCAAAATCGATTCCAAGAAATCGATTCAAATTTGCTGTTGCAAAAGTTGCGGTAATTTTTAAGTAAAAATTTATGTATAATTCAGAAAGATGAACTTTCGAAATCTTTTAAGATGAAAAATATTAAGCCTGTACGTACTTAATTACCAACATTTTCTTAGAATTTTATTCTATGGTACAGAGATGAATCACAACATCACAACAAAGTTGACAATTTTTGTTTTCATTTGATATAAAAATGTTAAGTGCCCTGTAAACGATCAAATTGTTTGTCAAATTTTACGTGTTTGTCAAATTATTTGATAGTATGCAGCTTTGTCTGACGCGTTTGTCAAACAATCTACGTGTTTGACATGTTTGATGAAAATCTTGATTGATCAACTTGTTTGACGTGTTTGACCAACAAGTTTGAAGGTGAGCGGCGGTGTTTGTTGTGTTTGTCAAACAAGCTCTATTAAATTGCCCCGAAATGAATAGCAAATATGACAAAATTTTTGCAAATCTCTGTACGAGCAACATTTTTTCCGTAATTTTCATTATTTATTCTATGTTTGGCCAAGTTTAATCTAACAAAATTATTTTATGGGGATCACTAGTGTAACAAACTACGCGCAAGTTTGTCAAATTTGTTTGAGCTTTGGTTTGATCGTTTAAGCTCTTGTTTGATGAAAACGTGAAGTTTGACAAACAAATTTGTCAAACAAATTTGATCGTTTACAGGGCACTTTAGTCAAATTCATATATATAAAGAAAATGACTCATTTCAAAAATAAAGTTTTGTCACATATAAAAGATATAATTTCTACTATCCTTTTTCAATATATTAGATAGTAGATCTTCTGAGAGATAGCTATATTACGAGTCTGTCTAAGAGATACATTTATGAGAATGACTCATTTGCAGTTGTCGTTGCTTTCTCTAGAATTGTATAAATATTATCTAAATTGTACTAAATGTTGAGAAGTTTTTATTTAATAACATACAAAGTTTTTTTTATAGATTAAGGGATAAAAAAAAATATGAAAGTTTTTTTTTTTTTGCTTTAAATTTCCCGCATAAACTTTATTGTTTTGTATATGGTACAGTTGTCAGCAATTTGATTTGAAATGCATAGACAACTGATTATATGCATTTGATGCGTTTGATGCTTAAAATTTAATAATCGTAATAGGTACCGATAATAAATATAAATTAATAAATAAATAGCAACGTATAAATAAAATAAAAAAGCAATTTATGTTTTGAAAAAAAAATCGTTTCGCGATTTCCATAAAATAAAAATCGATGTGTGAATCGATCTCAAAATCAATAATCGATTAAAAATCGGTTTCCATACTTCCGATTAATCGATTTCTCGATTTATCGATTAAAAAACGACATCCCTACTGGGATGAGGTTTTATTGTTTTTAGGTAGAAATTCGCTACCCAGTGCTGTACAAAATCTATTCTTCGACCGACGATGGGAATCATTTCTTTAATAAAATCACTAGAAAGATATTTGTTCTAATAAAAAAGAAAATTAAACATGTAATAACGAAAAACAGATAATTTTCGATATCATATTTTTGCACACTGTTTTTAAGGTTGATAAGAAATTTAAGAGGCAAAAAAATTTTAATGACAGCTTCTTAAAAATTTGACAATTTATTATTGAAATAATAAAGAATGTCCTGTCGAATTTTGAAGTCGATCTTGTTCTTAGTTAGCGAGTAAAAAATCTTGGAAGTTACACTTTCACATAGGTTAACACACATTTATATAAAAAGCTGTATCTTGACAGTCAGAAATGTTCGTTTTACAAAAAATATGCATAGCAATTATCACAGGTTTATGAATACCTGCACCAAGTTTCAAAACAGTCTTGTTCTTTGTTTCTGAGATAAAAATCTTTATGATCTTTATATAAGTAATATTAATATTAAAGTTATTGAACATTGTAATTAGCCGCAGTAAATATGGCAATATTGCTCTGTGACAAAGAAGCGATGATGGCGCGCACAATTTGAACATAGTATTACACTTTTATAAAATATACACTTTATAAAATATATACTTATATGTTTATACACTTTTATAAAATTATTAATCTTAATATTTTTCTTTTAAGTTAAAATTATTGTTATTCTTTAAAAATTTAAGATATGTATAACACATTTTCTTTATTTCATTTTCTAACACATTTAGTATATATTCCTTTATTTTGAGTGACACGAATTTTGTTATTAATTTTGCTTTATAATATCGTATGTAATTGACTTTTTTGCTATTTTTTTCATAATGTCCGAACTTTTAAAAACTTTTAAAAGTCACTGTCATTATTATTTTGTATTTTTTTTCATAATGTCCGAACTTTTAAAAACTTTTAAATTCACTGTCATTATTATTTTGTAATTTTGATTTTTTTGGAGCATCGTTGTTGAGAAACTAAACTATTTAAATTTCACTAACGACGAAATTTCATTAACAAACTGTAATAAATTATTTAAACTTTTTGGTTAGGTTGACATACAGTTCAACATCAACATTCAAAAACCATAGAACACTAGACGCAAGGGGTCAAACTAGAATGTCTACCAAATTGTGCCCGCTGTAATCAATGAGTGACGTAATACATCACCCTTACAATCACAACACACGATGTATGGACACGAATATACCAATGTGTTAGTAATATATTTTGATGATTATATATGACGGGTCGAAGGGAAAAAGGGAGCAAGTCACATTTTTTTGAAAAATGAGTTATTGATTGATTGTTGTAGTTCTTCAAGAGTATTATCACGTGTTATAACAATTTATTGGAAAAACGGGTCAAGTCACCTAAAAAAACCCGTTCGCAACTAGAGGCAAAGAGGGAACAAGGGGTCAAGTCGAGCGCGTAGAGGGAACAAGGGGTCAAACGAGCGCGTAGAGGGAATAAGGAGTCAAGTCCACAACTTTTGTGTACTGTTGCTGACTTGGCTTACAGCTGTTTCTCAAATAAACAACACAATGTTTATAACGTTTCTTTAAGTTTTATTGATCTCCTGAAAAAATTGATTACAGTGACTTAACCCCTTTTTCTCCCTGGCCCTTCATATGCAGTTCGCATACTATATACTATGATGGCCACCGTAAGTTACCACCAGTCAACAATTAAAAATAAATTTATTTATTTTAAGAAAGATATCCCTTTATTTTGAGAAATTCTTTATTCAATAGAGACACACTTCATATTTTTTTTCTGTTTAAATTTCACGAGTTGATTAAAAAAACATGATTTTTATTTTGACGTGAACACCACGGCAGTCAGTAACAGACTAAAACAGTAATGGTGTAAATTGCTAGTTACTGCAACTTTAAGATTTCACTTTTTTATACGTAGGCTTGATCTGTCTCATCTGTGACTGGAAGGAATACAACTATCTCTTTTCTGCAATCACTTATGGGTATTTATGTGCATTTTGCAGAACTATGTTGTCATTCACTTAGTAGCTACCAATGGGTGTGTTTCAATCGTTGTCATATTTTTGCCGTCATGTTCACACGGTATACGTGCATGATGCGTGCTACATGCATGTTATGTATATGCGTATGCAAGACACCCATACACACAACCATCCATCGCACTAACACATACAATTTCGCGTACACATATATAGCCAGTGATGGGCGTTTACGTGTAAACAGTCGGTGTTTACGTTTACCTTGTAAAGAGATGTAAACAGAGTAAACAACCGTAAAGTAAAGTCAACACGGTAAACACGTAAAGAGTCATAAATTACACGTAATTTAAATTTAAAACTTTAAAAATAAAGTAAAAAATGGCAGTTCCCAAAAGGAATATATATATATATATATATATATATATATATATATATATATATATATATATATATATATATATATATACAGAATTAAATTTTCAATTAAAAAAAGAAGGGAGAAAATATAGTGCTTTGTGTTTAATTTGTAAAAAAAACTTTGTCCAATGTGGCCATCCAAAGATTAAAAGTGCATAGGTTAGAAAAAAATCTGATATTAAAATTTTCATTTTTCAGTTCATATTTTGTTCAATTGAATTTTGAATTTGTTAATAAATACGAAGTTGTGAAAAATAAATATGAAGTTATAAAACACATTTTTGGGTTTTGCTTATTAAGTAATGTAATTCTTTTATTATTACAATTTACAATTTAATTTTTAACCTGTTTACGTTGTTTGCGCTGTTTACATATTTACATCCAAAAAATATGTTGTAAACAGAAGTCGTGTTTACGTGTAAACTATGCTTGTAAACACTGTAAGCAGTTTACGCGCCCATCACTGTATATAACATATTGGTGGGATATTTTCTATCCTTTGTCGTTACTCTGGTTTCAGTAGTATAGAGATACTAGCGTTCGTTCTGTGATATTCTGTGGGAAAAACTATTAAAACTTTACACTGTTGCCGTACTTTACACATCATATTGTGCATTGTTTTAAATACATTAAGAATATTTTAGATTATAAAAAGTATTGGAAACAATCAAATTTGAAATATCATTATTAGTAACTGTATTTCTTTTAACAAAAAAAAAAACATAATTTCATAAGTTTTAACGGCATAAGTTTCATTTATTTAAAGTTGGCAACCATTACGGTATCCTATGTATTTAACATAGGACAATATAGCCAACCTAACCTTCCCCCTCCACTTTCTTAAAAACCTTAAATGGAATATTATTAATTATTAATTTGTTTTTGAACGAACCGATATTAATTCTGTTTAAACGTATTTCATCAAACCCGTGAAGAGTTTGACTGCAAATCCATTTTTTTTACACTGTAGAAATTCTGTTTAATTAGGTAAGTATTGTTACATTCTCGCATTAATTTTTAATAAAAATATTTCAATTTAATTAAATTTCTTCAAAACGTTAATTTTAATATACAGTAAAATGTGTCCCATTTTACTGTAATCCGAGTTATCCGCACATACGGTGTTACTTTGCCTAGTTATACTATGGCCGTGTTCCATTAAGGACACACAACGACACTGTGTAACACAATGCATTTGTTTTTTTACAAAAAACTAATTTTTTTAAATTTTATGCTAGACTAACCTTTTAATTGCATTTAAAAGCATTTAAAATGTTAGTATTGCAATAAAATTTTTTAAAAAAGTAGTTTTTTTTGTGAAACATCAAATGCACTAGTAAGTGTTGTTTGGGATTTCTAAATGGAACACGATCGATATGTATAAGTAATATTTTTTTTTTCATTACGTTGCACAGTCTGCATGTTAATAATAATGACAAGCGAGATAGATTATATATACAATTGATCTATATTAGAAGGATAAAAGATACAATGTACAAGGCGACTGCACAATTCATAAAGATAATATGCAACAAAAAATAAACAAGAGCACAATATATTTGTTTGTAAAAAAAAAAAATAGCTTTCTTTTATGAAAACGCAAAATTGCTGTAGTCATTTCTTTATGTATTTTTCACATATAATGGTGAAAGTGTTAATTTATGATTTTTGGCTGGTTTTTTTATTTTTTAAGCACAGTGAAAATACATCCCCCTCTTGCATTTATTAGTACATGCATGTGCAACTCATTAATTATTTTTTATATTTTATTATTATTATTACCGATTGCCACCTCTCTCAAATTTTTGATAACAGACCTGTGTTATAATATCACCGAAGGAAGGATGTCATCCTTCGGTGACATAAAAACCAGCGAGAAATCGCATTTTGAAAATAAATTTTCAAAAATCACTGCTTTTGCTCGACTATAAACAGCCACCATTTTGAAAATATATTACGGAACCAAAAGATCCTAGTTCCTGCGAAAATGACGGTATCGACTATCGAGGAATAATATGCACTTTGATTTACGTCGATATCTCAAATACTTTTTTAGATATACATGAGAAACCATGTCAAAAAATGTACTTTCGAGAAAAAGGCGTTTTTTTTTTTTTTTTTTTAAATTGAATTATAGTAAAGTGCGTGTGCTAAACTGCTATTTCTAAGACCTTAAGAAACATAATTATGAAGAAAAAAAATAATCAATTTCTTTTTTTTAGCGAATCTCCATTTAAAATGCATTATTTCCCGACATTAAGTTCGTACTTTTGTAAAATTTTACATTTTTAGCATCATTTTTCCTTAAAATAAAACAAAAATTCGCTATTTCCCATAAAACTACATGTTTTTCCCATAAAATTACATGTGTATAATGTTTTTTTCTCCACTATCAGCTTCTTAATCAATATGAAACCAGGCCCAACGAGAGAGGTGGGACCGTTCTGGTTACAGTTCCGGCGCCCGGGCTTGAGGAGGAGGCCCGTAGCTCTCGTAAAGAACCCAAAAAAAATTCCAAGGCGGCTTTTTTGCTCGCCACTTATTTTTTCGGAAATTTTTTTTACAATAATTATAGTTTATTCCTAGGGCCTGCCATTTCTCTCTCAAAATTTAGTACACAACACGTTTAGAATACTCACTCTCTCAACTTGCCCAATAAATTCTATACTCGTGAGAAATTATTCATTTTCCGCACTTGTTTTACAATAAATTATTACATATATTTCGGAAACTATTTCATAAAGTCCCTTCCCTGTTATTACATGAAATTGTACAAAAATTGAGGAACAGATGGACTTTATTAGAATAATCAGCTACATCAAATACTTCCTGTTACATTTTTATGTTGCCATGGGGTGCAAAAAATCTATCGATATAGAAAAATTAATGTTTCCCTAGATAGAAAATTCAACATTCCGACACGATGTTGTTATATATAAACTTATAATCTTCGATGTATTTTGGTGTTCTCGTTATCAGAAATAAGGAATTAAACTAGCGTTACCGCCAACAAGGGTGGATGATAATGATTATATAAAATAAGATGGGGTAGCTGGGTTGGCTATCAGCGGCTTAAGTTTATGTGTCTACAGATTTAGATAATGTTCTGTCTGTTCTCGCAAGATTGGAATAAATGGAAAATTTTATCATTACCGGGTTCCTTAAACAACTGTTTTTATTTCTAAATGAAAAATTCTGACATCAATTTATTACTACTATAATATATTCTCTATTGTCTTGATTAAACATACATAATATGAAGGCGATGTTAGAGCATACAATTTTATTTTGTTGACTTTCAATCAAAAATAAATACTGAAGGTAATTGAAAGAGTTGAAAAACAGTTGCAAAAATATTAACTAAAGAAAGTCGGAACTAGAATTAAAATCACTTTTTCAAAGAAAAGTAATTTGTCAGTAAGAATGACATATATATAGATTAAAACTAATTAAGAATTTCTGATTTGAGATGTCCCTACACGGAGAGAAAAATCCTATAATTTTTGTAGAGAAAATTTCAGAAAAATTACCATGCTCCCCTATAATCCGTGCGCGATCGACGACCAAAATAAAAAATATGTGCTAGCATGGTAAAATTTAATGTGGTGCTAACACAACTTTTATCACACTCTTATGCATATATATTATAGTTTAATTCTTGTTGTCGTACTCTTTCATTTGCGCATCTGACTCGCGACCTTATGTTGGTTGCACTGTACCTGTAAAAACATGTATACAAAAATGATTGCCAACAATATATTCTAATACATATACTAAAGATAGTTAAATAACAAAAAGATGAATTAAACGATGACATCGTCCTAAAAGAGTGTAAAAGAAACTGACTACTAGCTGTGCTAGCTGCTTGTAACACAGTCTGATACATCAAGGTGCTTGGTGCGAACTGTCTGACAAAGTTTCTTCCACAGTCCACACCTATGGTTAGCATGTAACTCGCTAAGTGAGGTACATTTCATTACAGCGTTCCCAACACAACCAACCTTCTTTCAGTTTTTTTTCTTTCTATTATTAGCATGTTAGCATGGTAATTTTTTTAATAAAAACAATTAAAAATAATTTTTTTGTCGGTAATGGAACTTTTTACTGTGCTGTTTTACAAATTTTACGGAGATAATATTACGAAAAGAACATTCTATCCTTTAAATTTTTTATAATTAATTATAATCTTTATATTTTTACCTTACAGAATTTAATATGTTCGCCTTTTACACGTCGATTGTAGTGCTGAGCACAGTAATTTTTATAGGAATTTTCTCTCCGTGTAAGAGTCAAAATCACTCGGGTCATCCAGGTGCTCATTTTAAGGCGCCAACTTCAAGTGATAATAATAATAATAAAGCAAAATTTAATTTATTCAAAAAAAATTTTTTTGTTACCTTAAGATGTAAATAAAAACATTAAAAATTCAAAATTTTTCATTTGTTCTATCTCAAAAAAAAAAATGCCCCTAAAAATAGGCATGAAAAACGGCCGACCTGAAAAACAGCGCGAGTTACCAGACTATTACCTTAATTTTTGATTAAAATTAAAAATGTGAAATCAAGAGGAAGTACTTTTTTCTAATATAAGTAATGGGAACTTTATTTAATATCTCAAGTGGAGAAATTAGCAAAACAGTTGATTCCGTTTAGGCGACACCATTGATTACGGAATTAAATCATAAAGTACGATTATAAATTTCTTAAAATTCTCATATACTTATCTAAGCCGACTATTGTACATAATTGACATTTCCGTAAAATCTGCAATGAATTATTAATTTAAATATGGACACTTATTGTTGTGTGGATACTGCGTGCTGATTTAAGTACACTTATGATAAATATCCGGCTCCATTTAAAGAATTAATTATACATATAAATTATGGTGTTGACTGGTGACTATGTAAAAGCAAAAACTTTCAAAACATTTATAGACTTTTCATAAAAAGATGTGTACTTTATTGGTAAACGAGCCGTGCCCCGCGGTTTTGCCCGCGTATAAATTATTTTAATTATGGGTAAAATCACTTTCAAATCAGATATTCCAAAACTTTGTACAAAATCATTTCCTTCTTGGGACCTATCGAAAAAGGTAGGACATTTGGAATTGTCTTCTCAAATAGTTTTTTTTTTTTTTTAAATAATTCCTGGTTACAAGAATTCTATTTAAAATTCAAGTATTGATTTTAAACATTTCTCTAGTGGTTAAAAAAGTGTCCATATTTTTCTGAACTACATGGTAGACTAAGTGGTCGGAAAACGACATTTCATATTACATGACCTAATGTTATTCCAATTAATAGCGGAAATTATTCCAAGCTACAAGAATTCTAGCTAAAATCAAAGAATAATTACTTTTAAACATTTCTCTATGTTTAAAATTTTATCAATATTTATCTGAATTACATAGTCGACCAAGTGATTGGAAAACGACATTTCATATTACACCGGCCTAATGTTATTCCTATTAAGAGTGGATATTAAAAGCAATTCTTTAACTCTAAATCGATTTCATGTAGCCTGGAATCATTATTATTAATTGGAATGACATTTGATCGTGTAATATGAAATGTCGTTTCCTGACCACTTGGCCAACCATAATAATGCAGATAATAAACATCGACACTTTTTGAGTATTAAAAAAATATTTCAATAAGAAATTATAAAAAATAATTAAAAAAAGGTTGACTGACCCCTTTCTTAATGTACTTTTATAGATACAATGTATCCGATCAATCTTTTTGACATAAAAATATATAAATATTAAAACCGTTTGGAAACTGAATTTAGTTAGGTACCTAACAAAAACATAGAGTCCTTGCAAAATTTATAATCTTACGTCCCTGGATTTTTGACCTATATGGCCTATGATCCCTAGGCCTATATGGTCACGTCGGCCCTGACGAGACATCATAAAAGGTACAGGTGTAAATGCTATTAAAAACCACGCTGCACTGATACAGATTTTAATTATAGCATATTATAATTACTAAAACATGTTTGTTTTTATTTTTTGAATTTATCTCAAAATGAGTGGTCATAAAATTTTTTAAATACAGAGTGACCAATAAATAAATGTCATTTTAATGGCGCTAACAACACAGTACACTGGTAACGTAAGTCATAATGTGATTATGTATATTTTTATTTTTAAATTTTATCGTACAGCAACGTTGACTCTGGTTAAGTCCAACTCCAAGTTATTTCTTATTACCATTAACGTATTATTACATTCTCGTTTGATGATTGTTTTATAACGTTAACAAAACCATATCGTGTTATATACAAACGCTATGTAACAAGAGTACAGACACTTCCAAATGCATTTAAGTCAGGTAATTTCAACGGAATGACAGTTTATTCTTTGAAAGAATATAATAACATTAAGAATATTGTAGTTTTTTTCACTTTTACCATGGAAAAAAAAGTTAGCATAGACTTTTACAGCGAAAAAAATGGTACAAAACATTGCATTGGTCATTTCACTGTAGGTAAACACGATAAAAATGCAACAAAAATTCGTATTGGTAAATTTAACTGATTTCAGAACCATAGTAACAATGTATCAAATAATAATATGAATTACACAAATTTATTTTATTCGTTAAATTGTCTTACCGTATTACACTTGTGTTTTATATTTTTTATTACTCATGCGGAAGAAGTACTAACTTGGCGCACACATTTCTGTATGCAAAATAGCTGTTTGACCACTGTACTCTTCCCGCATACTTTTTTGCGTGTGGAAAGTAACTTTCCACACGTAAATTGACAATAAACACGCAAAATTTAATAAAAACACGCAAAGCCGCCTCTTAACATTTCATTTAATAAATATTTCATAATTATTTCTATAGAAACCAAAAACAAAGTAATTTAAACGATAATTAATTCAGAAAAAAAAAGACGAACACTTAAAAATATTATTTTAAAAAGTAATAAAAATGTCAAAAATAGTGATAATAATAGAAAGAAGTATGTGAAATTCGTAATAAAAAATAGTATGTGCAACTCGTGCGGGATTGTCGATTGCCCCACTCAAGAGAATGAGCGCATTCACATATACTATTTTCGGAATAAATTTATGTTTTCTACAACTCAAATTTCTTGCCTAAAAGCAATTTAACGAGAAGAACTGTCAACTCAAAACGATGTCGCGTTTCTGTTACTTGACAGTTCTCGTTAAATAGCTAGGCAACAAATTTTCGTTAGACAAACCCAAATTTATTCGAAAAAATGCAAACTTCTCGTGTAATAATAATAATTGGGCATTAACTAGAACCGGATTTATCTTTATGAAGGTCTCTGTTAAGACGTTTCCGAAATATTTCAAATTTTCCTAAAAAATAGGGTGGACGATCAAAAAAAGAAAAAAAACGTCCTTTCTATTTTGTTCTGTTCTACTCTTTTAAAAAATCTATTATCAATTTTGTGACGGTTCTTATGTGTGAAAGCTCCGTGTACATGCCCCAAGTACCCTTATATAAATTCGGCTCTACAGTATTAATGTTGTAATTTTCATGTCTTGATCGGAAGCAAAATTTTAATTGAAAATCACTTTGTCTAACAATTTTGCTTTAAAAAGTTGGCGTTTGGATTAGTTTTTTGGAATCATTCTTTCCATTTTTGACAATATTACAAATCTCAAACTAGGGAAAAATCAATTTGTACGAAATTTATTTAATGTACTACACGGAGAGAAAATTCCTATAAAAATTACTGTGCTCATACTACAATCGACATGTAACAGGCGAACATATCCAATTTTTGTACGGTAAAATTGGATATGTTCGCCTGTTACACGTCGATTGTAGTATGAGCACAGTAATTTTTATAGGAATTTTCTCTCCGTGTAGAAAAATTGAATATTTTCGACACAAATTATTCAAATTACTCAAATAAATTTAAATACAGTCACGTCCAAGACGTTTAATTGTAAAAATTTGGGTACTAATATGAATTACGTAACGCTAATAAAATTCGACTACGCGGTAAAACAATGTGAAAACCACTGACTCCGTAACAGTGTTCACTCCCCATATAATATTATATCTATAACGATCGCAGCATAACTTGTTTTCTTAATAACAGTACAAGTACATAAAAGACTTAACTAGACTTGGACAAAAAAAATAAAATACATAAAATGTAACAAGGCGCAACATAGATAAAACATTGCCGTATCACGTGGTCTCGTAGGCAGTGCAAATGATTCTCGTTTTATGAAAAACGTAAACTTCATATTTATAAATTTAATGTAAGTATTTCTCGAAATGTATAAATAATGTAATTAAACCAGAATAAGTATTTTTTTTTTTGAATTCATATTCATACCATGCATCGAGTTGAGCTTAGTGGCTATTATAAGTTAATGTGTTCATAATTTATAACTCAAATGTGACTCAAATGAATAAAAATTGTGTTATATACTGTTTCAGTATTAATGCGACCAAACTTTACGTTAACGGTTTGGTTTAGGTAATATAAGAATTTGAGTAGATGGTTACATATCTTTACTTCCTGCTTTATAAGTTTTTACTTAAATAAAAACATAAGTGATCACTTAAAAAAAAGAGTTTACCCTTTTTTAGAGTAAACTCTAGAGTAAACTTTTTTTTAAAGTAATCACTTATATGTTTTTAAGTAAAAACTTAAAAAATTTAGCTTTACTTCCTGCTTTTTAAGTTTTTACTTAAATAAAAACATAAGTGATCACTTAAAAAAAAGAGTTTACCCTTTTTTAGAGTAAACTCTAGAGTAAACTTTTTTTTAAAGTAATCACTTATATGTTTTTAAGTAAAAACTTAAAAAATAGGAAGTAAAAGTAAATACATCTTTTTATTCAATAGACCCATTAATAGGGAATATGCATGTTTTTTAGAAAATTGTGAAACATTTTTTAGAATATTCTATACATGTCACAAATTCTTATGACAGTTCTTTTTGTTTGATTAATTTTAGTTTTCATAACGAAATTAACACTATGAGGCCCGAGCACTTTCATAGTAAATTTCTCCGGAAGCCGGCAATATTTAAAAAAAAAAAAACTATATAAACAAATACATAAAATAAAATGATTCAAACAGACAACACAGTTCCACACGTATGTATGTGTAAAACTGTAAACAGACGTACTACGTGATACGTACATACATACTACATATACACAGGCATTCAAATCAATTTTATTTAAAAATATAAATTATATTTTTTATGTATTTTTTGTTTGTCTTAAAATTTTTTATACATAGAAACCAAGAGAGTAGTGTTTGTTGGTATGTATGTATTTGTGTGAATGGGAACACATCCGTGTGATGAAGAATGATAAACATGATAAACATCGTACACATAATGAGTAATCAACTAATCAATTAATCACTGATCGCGGTCGGCCTCTGGGGAAGTTTTGTTTGGTTTCGGATGCCGAAGCCGTGGGACTGAAAGTGTTAATGTAAATTATCTACCTTAAATAAAAATTCCGCCAAAACAGTACATTTGAGCAATGAGCGATCCTATTGGTTGTGTCGATTAATGTACATATAAGTCCACCAAATATGCCAGATACATATACTGAATGAAATATGCACTAAAGGTATAACATAGAGTACCATAAATAATAGCATACACTCTATAAACTTTGTCACTAATACGAAAACATATCAAATAGAATAAAAATTAATTTTTGAATATTTAAAAATATCTTGTAACTTGTCACAATCAATACTTATTATTTTTAAAATAAATTGATTTAGGTAACTAGGAAAATATTAAATATTGGTCATTATTTTTTTTAAAAAGGAGTTGCTATGAAAAAAAAATATTCATTAATTTTAATTTTTGAAAAAATTCGTAAGGGGAAACATTCTTAAAAATTAAATTGAAAATTAATTATTTAATTCATTAACTATTTAATATATTTGCTAAATTTTATTCTTCAAAAAAATTAAAATATTGGCAAACATGGAAAGCAGTGGAGAATAAACGATTAGATTTTTTATATTTTCAGAAACAGTGCCATCTACAGAACGAATTATATAACAATACTGCTGGCCTGGGTGGTAATAACTTTCTTATTTGAATATCTTCAAGTAACGTCAGCGCGCTAAATGGTGATGTTTAAATAATGATAATGTAAAATGAAAAATCATTTTTTTATTTTTCTGAAATAAACGCGCAAATTGTACTCATAATATATTTTTGTGATTTTTTGATATCAGCTTAAACTATTTTTGAAGTAAATGAAAAACATGCATATTCCCTATTGTAAAGTAAAAGTAAATACTTTTTTTTTATTAAATAGACCCCTTAATTTGACCAAAAGCAATATCAGTTTAGGAATTACTATTGCCCAAAATTTTTATAATATTTGCCGTGCCGCTTTGAACTTTTGGTCGCCTAAAGAATATCGCACGATTTTACTTCTAAACAAATTTATTTTTGAGAGTTGCCATTTTTATTACGGCCAAACCGTTGATTTAATCAAAAAATTGTTTAAACAGAAGTTGTATATAACGGTAGGGGCAACCGATTACCATAGTTAGGAGCTTTGTAGCTATTATGGTTTTCAAGCTAGAATGCAAACTTATATGTAGCCTTTTTTTAAAATGAAACTAGACAATTTTTCGATAAAACTGATCTAATGTAACATAAATGGGAAAAAAATTTTGGAACTTTTTAAATTTTTCTTCAATTTATCAGTTTGCGCTAAAACTATATAACCGTTAGCACTGATATCTCAAAAGAACTTTTTTATCTCCCAGTGAATTAGAACTGAAATTCTGAATGCGATAATTAGACCTATTTAATAATTTTAATTTTTGATGAAAAGCGTAGACAATAATCATTATTTTCGTTATTACTTCGATTTAATAGGCAATTATTTTGAGCTAAAATGTTTTTAAATTAGGTAAATTTTTATACAGTTTGCAATAACTTGAGTACGAATTGTAAAAGTGAGATTTTTAAAATGAAATTGTTTATAAATATGAGAGAAAACAATGGAAATTTAAATGTTACTGATAAAGTTTTGAAGCATAAATTAATTTTTTAGGTTAAACTCTTAAACATACGTTTCCATTTAAAAAAAATATAATTTTGCGTCATAGTTCGAAAGCCATAAGGACTATAAAGCAATCGGTTGCCACCGTTGGATCCCTAACTCTAATTTGAAAAATTTCATCATGTATACATAACTCAAGAAATACAGGCGACTGAGGTCTTACTGCGCATACTGAATACATGACAAAGTGGGCATGATTGGAGATAGTCGATGAAGATTTTATACACAGAATCTTTCTGATGGACAAGGAAAGAAATTGTATGCATATTGGCAATACGTTGGTTGTGTCAATTGTACATAGATGTACGATTTCGATTCGTATACGAACGAGAATTTATTCTTATCGTCTACACAAGCCCCTATATCGGTTGCAATCATTTTGAAACAAAGTACATAATCATCAGTTTCCATTTTTATCTAACTTGACTGCAGTGTCTAAAAGGTGTCTCAACATTTTATGATCTGACACTTTTAATTTATTAAACAAACAACCAGTTAAAAAAATTGTTTAAAAAATTAAAAAATTAACAACCGAAATCATAAAAAATTCGTCAAGTACGCGTTAAACACGCATTAAGTCTAGTTTCGTAGTTCAATAGCTTTAGAGTTTTTATTAATTCTCGGGATAAAATATTTCTTGCTTTTATTTAATATTAAAATTAAAATTAAAATCTAAACCTTTTACGTTCTATATCACTTAAAAAATTTCAATATTTTTTTTTTTTTAAAAAAAAGACACTCTCTTAAATTGCGTCAAGTACAGTGGACTTTCGGAGATTGTCCAATCAAAAATTGTCAATATTGCAGTGATAGGGATTTAAACAACGTATGTTTACGTCACACGGATACTGCAAACACATAATTTTTGTGAATACAATGCTCGTGTGACGTAAACATACGATGTTTAAATCCCTAACACTGAAATATGGACAATTTGCGATTGGACAATCTCCGAAAGTCCACTGTACGGGTAAACTAGTGTTGGGTCGAAGCGACTCTTTTATGTGTGCTAGTACACATGACTCCGCACAGTGAGGTGTGCCACACAGAGTGAGCGACTCTTTTGGAGACCGCACAGAGTGAGCGACTCTTTTGGAGACCGCACAGAGGTGAGCGACTCTTTTGGAGACCGCACAGAGTGAGCGACTCTTTTGGAGCACACAACGTACCAAGCACACTCGCATACTGTGTTACGTGTCATGTTGTGTGCGATTAAGTTTGAAACGAATCACAACTCTTCTGGAGCACATAGCACAGTGATTTATTGTGGTATAGGTGCTGTGCTGTCCTTTCTTTTATTGCTCTGTCGTTTCTTTTATTGTCCTTTCCTTTTATTGTCTTTTATTTGTCCTTTTAAGTAGGTACATTTTAAAGTCTGTATTAAATAAAATAAAATTTACTACTTCTTTACTCTGCGGGAGTAGTTTTCTGTACAATATTTCGGACATATTAATAAAATAACATATAATACGTAAAAAGTTATACTGTTCAATTCATATGAAATATTTTTAAACATTATAAACTGGAACACAATTTGTGAAATGTCAACAAAGGAAGTAGGAACCCATAAATTAGTGCATAACATGTATCTTCTTCATTTTTTAAAAAGTTGAAATCTTGTTTGTGTCATAATATGCAACATAAGTTAATCTGATGTCCAGTTGAGTATAGCATGTACAGAAAAAAAATGTGCTCAATTATGTGCCATGTGTAGTAATGGCGGACTGTGCTAATGACTCCTTTTGTAAGAGTCACACCGCACACTTAAAAGAGTCACTCTTTTGGAGTGACTCGCACATGTGCGACCCATCACTAGGGTAAACCACCTAACGGGATGACAGAAAGCACGAATTAATCAAGATTTCGTTGTTGGAACTACGAAATCTTAGAAATACATTTATGAATGCCTTAAAAATGATTCGCTAAAAAAAAAAAAAATGGTTTCCTTTTCTTCATAAATGTTAATTAAAATGTTAGAAATATTTTCCTAAAATTTTATTTTAAAAAAATGAAAAAAGTTATGGGCATTTTAGTGCACGCACTTTACTATAATTTAATTTAAAAAAAAAAAAAACTAAATGCTTTTTCCTCGGAAGTACATTTTTTGACATGGTTCCTCCTGTATCTGAAAAAGTATTGATCGACATAAATCAAAGTGCATATTATTCCTTGATACCGTCATTTTGGCAGGAACAAGGATCTTTTGGTTCCGTAATATATTTTGAAAATGGCGGCTGTTTATAATCGAGAAAAAGCGATGATTTTGGAAAATTTATTTTCAAAATGTGATTTCTCGCTAGTTTTTTATTTTTTATTAGATCCTAGTTAGTGTCATAATTATGTACGTATATTTTCAGAAAGTTCTTTATTTTTGGATTTTGGTTCACTGGGCATTTCAGAACGCGAAGAATCATCAAGGTGGAAAGATCTTGCAGTGTCGACTTCAAAGTTATTTATGTACTCAGCTCATTTTTGAATTTTTTTTTTTTTGTAATCTCAAGACATGTAGAAACAATGTTGTAGTTATATTTAGTTTTAGCGAATTTCCAGAATGGAATTCAGCTATTACAACCACTGTCATAAACCGACCTGAGCCCGGGACTATGACAGAAATTTGTTTTGAGATCCCTAGAAACCGGAAATAATATTCACTGAAATATATATATATATATATATATATATATATATATATATATATATATATATATATATATATATATATGTCCGCACGATAACTCTCGAACGAAACGTCATACTTTTACGAAATTTGATGAAAATATTGGAAGCGCCAATCCGTTGTACGAGTTCATTAATCAGGTACGTCCGATGCCCGAAACATGGTTTTTCTGGCAATTTTCGTGTTTTTTGACAAAATTTCCCTTTATTCAAAAATTTTTGCGACATTTTATTGCGACAATTGAAACGAGGAGAAAAAATCACACAAAAAAGGTCTTTAAATTATTATTCTATGTCAACTAGCTCCCGAGAAAAACTAATTTTTTTAAACGGAAATTCGCTATATGTTATTTTAATAAAATATTTACTTGTATAAAAAGAAAATAATAAAAATGGTCGATTTTTGAAGTTTCTTTGAAGAATCTCCCCTTAAATTAGTGCCACACGCTAACTCTTTACTAAAGTTCCAAGAAATTTTCTCCATCAGTATGGTATTGCCATAGATGTACACAAAAAACGAAACGTTCTAGGTGACACTGAATACGTTTACCATAAAAATATAACAAGATGAACCGGTTCTTTTTTTTCAAACGCCGCAATACCATAAATTGACTAATTACACTCAACAAAAGTGCCATATACTGATATGCTTTTGAATGTTAACAAATATTATAATCAGACTGTAAATATATAGTTAATATTTTATTAAAATAAAATGATTTTTACCGGTTGGTTGTGAGCACAAAGAGCAACTTAGATACGTGTATAAAATAAATTAACAGGTTATCAATAATTTGTAGAGAATATTCTAAGCATGTTGTGGAATTACATCGACAATGAATTATAACTAAAACCGGTAACTTCATTGATAATAATTAATTTTTTCAGAGCTCCGAATCCTGAATAATTTGTCAAGCCGATATGTCTGTCTACCCCCGTAATTTCTACATCTTTCGACATATGAGCATAAAAGTTTGCACATACATGTTACACAAGGGCGGCCATATGAAAATTTTTAGGGGGGATCTACAACTGGGGGTAAAGAAAATTTTTAATATTTTGGATGACGAATGGCGATTGGTAAGTAGACATAAAAAGTTTCAATTTTGACATTCAGGGCCGGTGTAAAAAATGACGGGCCCCGGGTACAAAAAAAAATTTAAACATCTTTTCCTAAAAAATTTAAGTGGCGAGCAGTAACTTCCTTTTCCCCCAAACACAATAGAATAAAAGAAAATATTTATACATTTTATTCTTTCCCTAAAAGTTAGGGGACGGCCCCCCTCCTCACGGATATGGGCGCCCTTGTCGCTACAGGTAAATGCATCAATTAATTCAAAAAAATTTTGAAAAACGATGCTTAAAATTTTTTTTGACGTAGCATATCACGTAGAATATAGTTCAATAGAAAGGGCTCGAGAAATGAAGTTGAGGTTTGCGAAATGAAGTTGAGCCTTAAAGTGGCGAATTGAAATAAAATTATTTCGGGTAAGTTGTGTTAGAAACTTTCGGAGTGATAAAAATAAATCCTTAAAAAAAATAAGTCACGAGCAAAAAAAAAAGAAAATAAGCTTCGTTGATTTTTTCCCAGTCCCTCCACCGACAGCTACGGGCCTCCTCTTCAAGCCCCGGGCCCCGAGGCAGCAACCCTAGTTGTCTCTCCCCCCACTCGTCGGATCTGTTGGAAAGTTCAAAAAGTTATTTGCAGTAGATCAATGTTAGAAAACATCCCCAAAAATTCAAGTTCAAATCATCAAGGGAAATGTTGGAAAATGGACAAAATTTTCGGTTGTCGTAACTCCAAAAATAATTCCACCTACTTTATCATGCTATCGTTAGAAAAATCTTTAAAAGTTAAGGTTCTTTTAAGGTCGATAAAACGATTCTTTCAAAGGATTTTAACGAAACTTCTCTAGATATTTATTTAATTCAATACCAATAATAGGTACCTTTACTGAAAAAAAAATTGACCACTCCAATTTTGAGAAAAACGATTACACGAAAACGTGTCAAAGGAATTTGATAAAAATTTAATATGTTATAAAATACAAAGTTACAAGCCATATTTAATAAGAAATAAAAATTATTTACTACAGGGTTTTTGAAATATAATTTATAAACATCATTTTACAACATTTTTACAACGCTTTTTCAACAATGCTTTTATATTGCTACAACATAGGCGCGCGAAAATTAAAAAACAAGTGATATACAAATATAATCACTGAAGAATATTAATACATTATTTAATTTTTGATAAAAGAAAATTTCTTCGCTGAGATATACTTTTGTACGTCTGATTATCTCAGAGAAACTACGTTAACCACTTTCCATTGCGAAGTCTATAGTTTGCGAAATACTGAACTTCAAAGTCAAAAGTACTACATGTTTCCTACTATAACATCTATGACCGAGTGAAACTCAAGCTCTTGTTGAATAATATACTTACCAATTTTTCGATAAACGGTAAAATATATACGTAAATACACTGAGGAACTCTAACTAAATGCGAGTCAAACACACACTTGGCGATTTTTTACATTGCATGAATTTTATGTGCTAATCGACGATTTGCACTGAAACATAAACAAGTAATAGTGACGTAATTATGATGCGCAACAGAAGTGAAACTTCACTAATTTTTTTGAGACACTCTGTAGTTAATGTACGGCAACGTTTGGCAATTTTCCATGTTTGTAAACGTGATTTATTTATTTATTTATTTATTTTTTTTTTTTGAAAATGTTCTCACAATCAATAAACTCGTTTAGTATGTAAAGTTGGTGACAAAATGTCTACACGAAAACAATGTCTAAGGTCACAAAATGGCCAAACAAATAAAAAAATTTAATTTTTAAAATTACATGACACTATGAACTCTAATTATAACTGTAATTCTGTTTACCAAAGTAATTATCCCACGAATATTCTCTCTAAAACTTTCGTCGTAATGTCTCGACTGACAGATTATTTCTACCTATAAATTCACACCAGCAAAGCCGTGGGCAACAGCTACTCATTTATGAAGCCACTTCTTAAATCTGACCTGAAATTTGTGTTAATTACATTAATTAATTAACAATAATCATTAACACGGTTTCAGTCTTACACTCACCAGTCTTGACGAACTGGTCGTATTTTCATAAAATTTAACTACAACAGGAAATATTAAACATAAAAACTAAAACAAAAAAATAATAATAAATGAATGTTGATAGGCGTGGTTTCTAAATCAAAATTCGACTTAAGTAGCTCGCGTTTAATGAACTGATAATTTACGAGAATTAATTTTTCAATAATGAGTGTATTTATATTTGAAAAATAACCTTTTTATTTTTAAATTAATTAATATGGAATTCATCAATAATAAATAAATTTTGAACTAGGTATGCTGTCCAGTCTGTTTGAAAAGATTTATTAGTTGCGTAAGAAAAGAATGTGTGCATCTTGCGCAGTATTTCTTAAGGGTGGAGTTCAAATAAAAAAGCAACTTTTTTATTTATGATTATTTTGTTTGTTGAAATTTTTTTTCAGATTAGGGAGGGTTTCAAATAGAAAATTTTGTTTTTGAAACATTCATTACTCTTCCCTGTCCATAAAGCTGAGTATGGGTTTCAAGTAATTTTAAAAATTAGCTATAAAACTGTAATCCCAAACTTCTAAAAATTATAAAACCCAACTTTTTATTTAAAAAAAAAAATATTTAAAAATAGTTACAATTGCTCAAATGGAAAAAGCATACTCCACTTTATGCGCAATATGTTTATGAACAAAATTAAAAAAAAAATTAAGTCTCTATCTTTTCTAGAACTTGAGATATGATTTTCCTTGTCGGGAAAAACACAAGTTTCGGGAAACGGTAAAAAACAAAAATAATAACAAAAGAAGCGGTTTACTCACTTTTTATTAAAACGTCTACAAAGGCATACAAACAAAAGAACATTATCTCAGTGCATACTATAACTCATGTACACACCAAAACTAAATATTACTGATCAAATCGCGTGGGGGGGGGGGGGGGGACGTTGTCTGCAAAGGAGCAGCAACCTGACTGTGCAGCGGCTCACAAATAAATAATTTTCTACTTGAAAAAAAAATTTTTTTGGCCATGTTTTATATATCACCGTGTTCGTAAAGAACCACAGAACAAAATAAAAACAAAAAACGAGATTCGAAAAAAATTAGTTTATTAGCCGTTTCTGGCGTGAACTCCTCCCTTAACCGTTTGACCCTTATTATAAGTACCTTGGTTCACACCAAACTGTTTAGTGATAAGTAACAAGTATGATAATATGATAATCTGGTGTTGAAAAATCAGACTATTCGTAAAGTGCAATTCCTCATGTCATTTATGAGCTGAATTTTGTAGACCTGAAAATACATACAATTGATTTGATTTTTCCATTCAGTTACCGACTCCAGTTATTTTATGACGTTTGCTATTTAAATTTGACGTTTGTATACTCTAAGTTGTAATATTCGTTAACTCATTCACGCATTTTTTTCATATTTTAACCACATTTTAACCGTTTTACAGATGTAAAAGTTTCTCTCCTTCAATAAAATTCCTTTACTTTGGACTTGTGTCAACCCAAATACAAACAGTTTCAGCGAAAAAATTTTTTTTTATCAAAAATTAAATAATGTATTAATATTCTCCAGCTATTATAATATTTGCATACCACTTATTTTGTTGAATTTCCGCGCACTTATGTTGTAGCAATATAAAAGCATTGTTGAAAAAACATTGTAAAAATGTTGTAAAATAATGTTTATAAATTGTATTTAAAAAACTTTTTAATAATTTTTATTTGTTATTAAATATGGTTTGTAACTTTGTATTTTATAAGTATTTATCTAATTTTTATCAAATTGCTTTGACACGTTTTCATTTTATTCAAAAAAATTGTGTGAATATGTCAACTTCACATAAGGGCCCGTGTTAAAATTACAAAACTTTGAAACCGTTTTTCTCAAAATTGGAGCGGTCAATTTTTTTTCAGTATAGGCTCGTATTATTGGTATTAAATTAAATAAACGTCTCGAGAAGTTTCAATAAAATCCTTTGAAAAATCGTTTTTCGGACCAACTACCTTAAATAAACAGTGAAAAATCGGTTGCAACAACCAAAATTGCTAATAATAACTAACTGAATATACAATTATGTATATTTAAGTCGATTTACATTGTATGTAACTGCAAATAGTACCATGTTTAGAACCGAACAATTTCTAATGAAAAATGTTTACAATATGAACACAAGATGAACAACATATCGTAACTAAATTCACACTTTACAATATGTATTCACTCATATAACAATCAGCAAAGTGTTAATAGCTTCTGGCATGCATATCTAGGAAGAAACAACTTTAAATAAACAACTTCTAAACAAAACCAGTAATATTAAGGTGGATTCAGACATGCAACATTCAAATTAAAACCACCATTGTGTGCAAATCTATAACAAAATTTGATTGCGTGTTCATAGAGCGCGTGTCCGAAGAGCGCAAATAAATACGGTGTTTTTTTAGCGAATAAGAGTCATAAAACTACCTACACAATAAAATAAACTGACCAGGTACTATATAGTACTATATGGAATCAGGTACTATACAGGGCCATCCCAAAAATGATATTGTCATTCTGTGAATTTCAATTTGTTAAAAAAATTTACATTTTGAATGAAGATTCTAGTTTGTTATTTTACTAACTGAATAACTAATAATTTACTTATATTTTATAGCTTTATATTAACCATGTAAACCTTAGCTGTATTTTAACGTCCAATTAGCAATATTAGCTGGTACAGCCAGACGTACAGCGATTTTAAGGATGTATACCTATATAACATTTATAAACTCGGAAACTTTTTTATCTGATTTTTTCTCCTCTTTCCAATGGTGTAAAAATCTGGCTGAAGAAATCATTCAGGATTTTGGACTTCCAATATTTTCACCAAATAGCATAAAAACAGAATGTTTCGTTTGAGAGTTACCGTGCTGATACATAAATACATATATACCATGTGAGCTTTTTGAGAGTTGCCATTTCTATTACAACCAAATTTTTATGATAGAAATGGTACTGGAAAAGGTTCTTTTCTTGGATTAATAGAAATGTAACCAACCAGAACACTATCGGTTGAAGTAGCTTCAAGTGCATATGCATATTTTTACCGCCTAATTGATAAATTAAAGAAAAATTAAAAATTAAACTTTGATAAAAAATTTTTTTTCCTCATTTATGTTGTTAATTAATGCATTATCGAAAAATTAATATATAGTCCCATTTAAAAATCTGTAAGTTTGTATCATAGCTCGAAAACCATAAGAGCTATAAAGCTCCGGACTATAGCAATCGGTTGCCCCCGTCGATATCTACAACTCTTATTTGAACAATTTTTCGATTAAATCAACGGTTTGGCTGTAATGAAAATGGCAACTCTCGAAAAACTCACACAGTATATGTATAATATGTAAATTTTAGTGAATGTTATTTTCGATTTCTACGAACCTCAAAACAAATTACTACCATAGTCTCGGTCTCAAATCACGTCAAGACAGTGGCTGTAGTAGCTGAATTTTAGACACGAAAATTCGTTAATATCAGAGTGTCATCCAATTTTTGTCCACAACTTGATCAACAGGAATATATGTAAGTAAAGGTACATAAAACGTTCAACACTAAATTCCGATTGTGGTTGTTATGTACATTATTATTAAGTTATGAAATGTATACCGCTCAATACAGT